>JAHQIW010003685.1:27500-459772 GCA_019055375.1 Parelaphostrongylus tenuis
TTTTCAAGAATAGCTTTTATTAGGTCGGAAAGAAAATTTCCATCAATTGATAGGAATGTCGCTTTTTTTTTGCATGAACCGCTTGTGATTTTCATATCATTCAAAAAGTGTACTTTTTGCGCATCTATTGATATATAATTTGCCTATATCTGCTGCACAATGGAATTGAGAAAGGAGTTGGCCGAGAAGTACCCATAACTTGTTCGTTGAAAGCGCGCTTTGTTTCAGCAAGGCAACGCAAAACCACACAGCCGAAGAGACCAAGACAAAGTCTGAGGAACTGGACGGAGTTGAGATTCTACCGCATTCACCCTAAGGTCCGAACGTTGCTGCATCTGATTACTTTTTTTTTCCTTTTCCAAAAAGTGCTGCTTTTCCCATCAATGCAACGCTTTTTGGAAGGTCGCCGATTTGAATCTTTCGATGAAGTTGAAGAAGTATGCCACGAGTTTATTGATTCAAAGCCAAAGGAGTGGTACTTCAATCAGATCCGAGACCTGGCGGACCGATGGCAAAAAGTGGTGGATAATGATGGCCTGTATTTTGAAAAATAGTTGTTGCCTGTTTGTTGCCTGAATATATGCATATATTTTGAATGTTTTAACAAACGATGAAAGCTTTCTTTCCCAACCTGGTATTTTCCTTTTATACTGCCAGATTAATCCACTGTGAGGCTCAAGCGACGGCCCTGCTGTTCCGACTTTAGAACGTAATATTTTTCTCGTTTTCTCGTTTTTACCACGCATTATAAAAACGAAAATTTTCAAAAGCCACTTTAGTTTCAAAATTGGCGAGATATATCCTATAAAACAACTGCTAGAAGTGCACCCATTGATGTAGGGTGATGTGTATAACATTTGCGCCAAACAAGATTTGAACACGCATTTTACCTAATCCAGAGGCGCGTGCTCTATCCCTGCTCCACCCACGCCTGTTTTGACACCACTCATTTAACGCTACATCGTATCTATCTGTCAGCAACCAACTGTCAACGTTTGGCCCAGGTAATCGCTATGGATGCGCTGTAGCATAGAAAAAGTGCTGTCAAAGCAAGCGTCGGTAGCACAATGGATAAAGCACGCTCTCCTGGCTTAGGTAAAATGTTGGTTCAAGTCTCGTTTGACGCAAACGTTTTGCACATCACTGTACATCAGTGGGTATATTTGTAGCATCATACCACCGTTAAAAGCGGTTAAGTAAAAAAAGCGAGTTTTATTTGACTACTTAAAGCCTAATGAAAAGCCATCAAAAATCTGGCTAGTGCAAAAAGTGCGCGAGTGTGAACTGCAATTCTTTCGCTGCTACGGTACATTAGAAAGGCTCTTCAAAGATCAGGTAAAAAATGAAGTTGCTTCAATTTCACCATCGAATAGCTACAAAAGCCGAATAGCTGTTGGTAAAGCTCTGTGTATGTGTAAATCTGAGAAAGTACGTGTGCTTTCAAAGGAGTGCACGCAGTCTTCAATGGATTAGCTAATAGTAAACGCAACAGTGGTAAAGTATACAACTTTCAAATTCTGTAATAGTACTAATAAGTTCCCTAGTAGGGCGTTATCTGGTAGAAATTTATATGCAGAATAGTTTGCATAATATAGACACTCATTATTTCGTATCATTATAACACAGTTCTTATTTAACACTTTGGTTAGCACAGGGCCACAGCGCTAGCCCGCTCACCGGGTGGTCAGTGATCTTGGCCATTGAGAAAAAGAGTGCTGGTTCCATTCCCTCCACGACGCTTCACTGTAGTTTTTTTGTGTAGGTTTTCCTTTTAGTTCAATACGCGCATATTACCAACACGACCTCAAAAACAACACCTGAAGGTTTGCTGTGAAGCGTCGCGGTGCGGAATTGAACCACTGGCTTCTTCCTGATGAATGGTATCACTAACCACTCAACACTGCAGAATGATCACTGGACACGGTGAGGCGGAACTAGCGTCGTGAGCCTGTCGTGCATAAAGTGTTAATCGTACAGTCATTGATCCGCATTTGCTTGCTCTTGTGATGTCGCTATGAACTTTCGCACAGGGTCGATTCATCTGAAATGAAACACTGGTCCGATAGAGGGTCTTATTCTACGGTGATCTCCTTTTACAGAAGTCAATGAATATTCGTACAGAGGTTGAATAATTGCCGGTTTAGAGTGCATGATTCGTCGTATGCCAGTAAACGCCAAAAGCGCATCACAGTGGATGGTAACTGATCAATATCCATCCTATATTAAAAATGTCACCTAGTGAGCTTTTTCATTCGAGCAGCGCTCTACTTTAGTGTATTTGACTCAATGCGACAGCAAACACCTACATCATTAGGACGCAAGGTTGGAAATCATTCGGACAGTTGAAGAGTTTTATCATACCGTGTTGTTGATCCCAGTAGTGAATCGCGCATTTCTTGTTATATTCATCAATATATTGAAGTTACAAAAGCAATCATACATGATCAATAATTGCTTTGCTGGATATGGATTTAGAACAGACATTTTAGTGGTTCATTGTTGAACATACTTAACGAACGACTGGGGAGCATTGGCTCGAAAGAATTGGATCTGAAAAAGAAGAAACGCGTCGAATGACAGTCGAGTAATTTTTTATAAACTAACTTCGTGTTATCGCTTGATCGATAATATATATGTGATAACCAACCGTATTTGTGATCTCATTTTGTTATTATTACAGTACTGATCACTGTTTGAATGAAGTTTACTCCCGTCGTAGAAGGTGAGATGTATTAGGTGTACAATTATGATTTCGCCGCTTTTTTTTCTCTAATGGGAGTGAACATAGAGAAAAGCGAATTCTTTTTTCTGTTTAAAAGTGCGTTAAAAATGCTATTTATTCATATGTTCTCTATAACAATGTATTCCATATGATGGCCATATAGGACTTTGAAGATGACTTCTGTACTCGAAAACGCCTTTCTTTCAATTTTCTGATTTTCATTTGAATTTGGTAACTCCAAGTGATAATCAGACAGTGAAATGTCGCAAGAGTAAGACGGGTGAGGTAAAGCCTTTTCAAACTCCCCATTTTAAACCTTTTATCACGTCTTCGATCGGTTTTGTAACATGAAATCGAGCGTTATCATGCAACAAAATTGCAAATTTCTTGCCGTTTTGATTGCTCATATGACTTTTCCAATGAAATTGCACGACCCCGGTATCGTTCAATTGCTCAGTTTCTTCTTGTAAATATTTTGGCTTACAACTTGCCGGTACTTGCTCTAAGATGGAGCCCACTCCAAGTTCTATTATATTTGTGCGCAGCTCAGCTAACATCGTTCCCCTACGCGCCATGCGTGCAAGAGCAGCAAGCGAATATATCCCTGAGGTAGCTTGATCTCAAAGCGAGTATATAGGTGACTTGTATAATAGAATGTTCACAAGAAAATGCGCAATTGAACAATAACAAAATCAAGCAAATTCATTTACTTTCGGTTGATAAATCTGCAAGAAAGGTTCCACAAATGGCGTTTTTTGAGTACAACAGTCGTCATCTTCGAAGTCCTATTAAGCTACCATAAAGAATACCTTCTACATAAGAAAATATAAATTACTAGCTTTTGAAGCACTTCCGACAAAAAAATTGTATACTTTATTCTAATACCATTATAGGAAAAAATTGGTGGAGTCATATATGTACGCGTAATAGCTTCAATACAATTACAAGTGATATGTGACACTATTCTGGCTACATCACCTCACCTTATCTATAAATTCACTGGAAATCTGTTCATGTCAATAGTGCCGCCAGTCTTATTTTCTGCATTGCTCCCGCGACACTGATAACCGACGACGTTGAAGTGCATTGCTTCATGATAAGACTCCTATGTGCAGTTCTATGCTTTACGGGTAAGCAGGTCAACCTTTACTTTGACGAATCCATATGTTTCGAATTCACAAAAGTTTATTATGATTGTAGCTATGAGTTCGAGTGATCGTGCAGACGACGGTCTGAAGCCGAACTTGTGTGATGCAAAGGGAACGGTGCAGTGTGATAACTACCAAACGTGTTGTCTGTTTGCTGATGGCCGACATGGTGATTTTGTCATAAATGCTTTCCAAACACATTTTTACTAACTTGTTGTATGGTTTCCGTCCCAACCAAACAATATCACCAATTGGATAATACCCCATTTCCAAGATGGGCTATATACTTCTAATAGACTTCTGAGAGTCTTCGGTTTTTGAAAATTGCGGTTTTCGCAGTCAAAAAACATAGCTTTTGATTAATGAGCTTCGGTGCAGCACACTTTCCCAAACCTTTCGTTTAGGTAAGCAGTCACCCTATCAGACAGATGATTTTCTGAGCGCTTTATAATATAAGATCGATTTTCGTTTGCGCTTAACATAATACCTATCACCTACTGATCTACGGCATTATCTCACAACTAAGCAATTTGTTATCAGGTTGATGCAAGAATAACTGAGGTTTCCCGACTGTTTAGAACCGCAATTTTCTTTAATTCACCCATAGCAAAAGCCCAATGACCGTAGAATAATCGACGTTGAACTCTTCCGCACTTTTCCCATGACTTCTGATGAGGTTGGTACGAAAGTATTACGATTTCAGCTTTGTAAAATGCGTCTACTTCACGGAACTTCTCGAACCACCGCTACACTGTAAATTCGTCAGCAGTTCCTAAACCAAAGGCGTTGCTAATTATGGGAGTTGCCTTTACTACTTTACAATCCGTTTTAAATCCACAGTCTAAAACCGTCAATACTTTTGCACCAACCAATATCCTTTCCATAGTCTAAAATAAATATAGAATAGGCCGCAAGTAATACGTCATTAGCAATAAAATATGAAGCAAGATATATTCATTGAATCGGTTTATGCATATCTATAGCATAACTGCGAATTCCGTAATCAAATGGTAAATTCCCACAATGCATAAATTTACCTTTTCACCGGCCTAATATATCTGCATAATATTCATGAGGTATTCCTGACGTTTTCCACAACTCTGGATGGTAGTAGGAATACTGCCGACATGTTTGGCAGAATGTTGAACGACAGGAGCTGTAATTAGTGGAACGAGTATTACGACCTCACCAGAGGTCAAAGTAAAAAGGGACCTCGCCTTTCTACCAACCTCAGCATTGTTCTATGAGTCAGTGCTTCCTTCTTGTATTGATGAGAAGTAATTGATGATAAGATTTGTTGAGTACCGGCCGACCTCTCGGTACTTTCGCTTTCTTCAAACCCAGGAAACTCGATTGACACTCAAACTACCCAGTCAAGTAAATTCATAACCAAAGCAAAATGAACTTACTAAATAACTTCATAGGAAACAGTCTCTTTTAAACACCGTTATAATCTTTTAGTCTTCTTGTCATCTACTGCAGACCAACCGCACAGAGTCTTACACGTGCCGTTAATGTGCCTGGTCTAAGTGATCAATCATGAAGAATAGAACGAGGTCACGCGTGATTACAGAGTTTTACTCTCTGTCATGTTAATTTTCACATCTTGGAATTTATTCAAAACGCCTGAAGAGCTTTACGCGCTGATGATATAGACTTTTAAAAGAGGGTTTTTTTTTTCAGAATCTCCATTATATCTTCCTTCGTATGCGTGCCTTGTGAAGGAATTCATTTGAATTATATTTTGCCAATTAGGTGCCTATTTACACGAAAACGGAGTAATTCCCATAAGATACGCCAACATTTTTGTGCCCACACACTCTACACGGAACCGAATAAACTGTATGTGAACTCATGCAATCACTGTTTCCATGGTTATGTAATTCATGTAAGTCTACGCCATGCTCAGAAAGGTCACACAAGCGGTTACGAAATAGCTCATCATGTAGAGTTCCCTATGATAATCACACCACTACTACCAAACTTGAGTCAATTTCTGGGGTTTGGGAGTTTATCCAAAAACAATGACTTTTCAAAAATCTCTCTGAGATGATAGCGACTAAGATCAATCGGTACTGATTACATCTTGTTATTAACAACCTCACAATGAGAAAATCGATGTTTTGGATAAAATCAAATCACGATAAAGAAAAAAAAACTTGTTTTTGATTGGAATTTTCGAAAAAGAAGGACGCTCTACCATCATGAAAATTTTCAATAATGTAAAGCTGTTCGATAGTGTACCTATTATTCTAGGCTGCTGCCCGTTTACCGTGGCTAATTGCTGCCCCAAAACGAGCTCGTGCTGCCCTGCGGGATTTCGATGTGGTGAAAAGGGCTGTTTGAGAATGATTATTCCATAAGCATAAGCTTCCAATAAATAATATTCTACGAGTGAACCACTATGTTGAAGCACTTCAAAATGTTGCTCTTGAACCATCACATCCTTTCCCTCCAATTAGACGTTTTTTGCTAAAAAGCACTTCTGATTTCTGAACTCCTTCTAATATGTGAAAATTGACCAATACGTTGGAATCGGAGCCCAAGTAATCCTTCTCATTCATGCAGTATCACCGCTAGGGTCCATAGGGACATCTAATTTGATTCCACATAGTTGTCAGAATTTAGAAAAACTCTAAAGTCTTTGTGTCTTTAGTAGGTAACGCTCAAACAGATTTCACTTTGATTTTGGTACTTTGAAAACTATGAAAGATGTGGAACATAGGCCTCATTGCCTATAGGAAAACAAAATGGATGAAACGGGGGTTCGACTCCCGTTTGAGGTCGAGTTTTTGCCTACCACTCAATTCTCTTAAGTATGTTCAAAACATCATATCATTGCGAAAAAGCAGTAAAAACATGGAAAATTTTGGAATTAATAGGTACTCACGATGTCTAGCCGATTTTCGCAGCTCAAAACTGCAGATTCCATTCTCGGAAATTAGAAGTTTATAATCAAGAGCGAATAGCAGATGAGCCAGTCACATAACGAGAGCAGCACATGACGGATGGACGAAAATAGAGGAATGAACTTTAAAATAATGCAAACGACTTCTTACACGACCACCCAGACGATATACGTACATGTTCGTAGCTAGCGTCAACCAATTGCATCGTTAGGTGGCAATGAGTTCAGGATTACGGAGAGTATTCAATTGTCACCATGTTCAAAGCAGAGCATCATCGAGGAAGACGATTTTGTAAGAAAGAATGGAAGATGTGCTGAAACTCAAACTACTGAAAAAGACTGACCATTTAAGTATCTGCGTAAGCAGACAAAATTGAACTGAGCCACCAGTTTACCTGAAACAAAACATGCGAAAAATATGCAACAAATGTATTGAGATGCCGATGATAACGGAACGTTCCAAAACAGTTCATTACTCGACTAGCCGCTTAAACGTTGAGTAGACGATCTATGTTCATCTCTAAGAAATTTCACCTTAGTTAAAGCACCCGAACGTATTCAATCCATCAATGGCGCCAGAGTCGATCCAGGCCAATAACGCACATGCCGAGGTTTCAGAATGATTTCACCATATAGTCTATTATATCGCTTACGAATATTTTCACGGTTCTCTGGTTGCCCTTATGCACAAATTCGCTTTGTGGGGCTTTCGTAGATGTCCGATTATGACATTTATCAATCGTCTAAACCGAACAAACACTGATCTGCGCGGTAGGATTGGTAATGAATCACAAAGCCACTGCTTACATAACGTTTGCATAACAAGTTATTGCTACGCTAGCTGTAACACAGTATCAATGATCATCTCCTTGACTTACGTTCTCTCCAGGAAAGATATTGACCTCATTGAAAAATTACAAACCATCGAACCACCCCTTGTGAGCTATTTATTGACTGATTCAATTTTTTTTTTTGTTTAAAGCATACTATTATATATACATGACCCTTGTAATCGATTTCTTGGCAATATAACGTATTCATCTCGAAGGATACAAAGATAACTTCGAGAAAACCATGGCTGCCACACTGTAAAACATGGACCATGTAGCCTGGTAACAGAAAGGACTTTTTATAATAGCTGGACGTACCATGGCTCTCCTTAAGAGAAATTTTGAGCTCATCTTCTCCAAATGCTGGAGAAGTAGCGCAGTGCACGCGTACACATATGTGTTCCTCTCCACATCATCTTTTGATACTCCGAAGAGCATGAGCTGATGACCTGTTTACAAGGAATTACTGTTATAATACATCGAAGCGCCGTGTGTGAGTGCCGTTTTGCTCTTCACCGAAATAATATTCGATCTAAATTGATATAAAGCTGTAATTTTGGGAAACAACTAATGCTGAAAAATCTTGTCGACATTCCAGAATAGCTCCAAACACCTCCGATTTCCTTGAGCCACTAAGCACATTCAAACCTTTACAATAAGAATTTTTTTTCGTGGAAAGAATTGCGTAAAACAAATAGTTCAGCATTTTCTTAATGTACAAATATAATTACGCATTCCATAGTTCACAACTAAGGAGCGAGAACAAAATAATTATTTAACCGTCTCAATATAGCGCTCATAGACCTCTATGAACAATCTCGCTATAGTCAAATTGTATGCTAAACCTTATCAAAATGAGAAACAGCGGTTTCTATTAAGTAGCATAATAATCACCTATTGAATGGAATGAAGTGGATGAATGGAGTATGGAAAAGTGAAATCCCGTGAATAAAAGTTAGTCACTGACCAACGAATAACTGTTAAAAGATCTATAGTAAGAATACGAAGTCAACAGGTCACAGGAGCATACACACCGGATAGAAAGATTGTGGCTAATTACGAGCTCTTGAAGCAGGGCAATAGATTAAAAAAACATCCTGAAAAATGGAAACTGGGATAGACATTTCACATACCAAATCTAAAATGACTATGTGGTACACTTTACAATTAGACAGTCCTTATTAACTGCTAGTAATAATTGTAAATTCAAATTAATATAATCTCACTACCACAGCCATTGCGTTGTACAAGGAATTGCAAGTTTGAGGTTAAGAAAAACAAAGATCGCAAAAACAACGCGACACTAAAGACGAGATAAGTAGGCGAAAAAGAATAAGAAAAAAAAAACTAAATGGCAAATTAGTCGACATCAAGAGAGACCAAATGACAGTGAGCATTTGATGCCGACCTTAAGAAATCACAGATGATGTGTTCAGAGCGTTGAATAGCGTCTAAAAATAGAATAGTACCGGGAGCACGAAACTACGAGAATGGGGAAATGATGAAAAAGAAAACGATTAGGTCGATGTGGAAAAGTGGGCAAAGACACAAATGAGAAACAATGAACTACAACAAACTCAGACTATACAATCGATGCTGGTTTTGAGGATAATTGATCTTCCCTGAAATTAGCTTCTTCCTGCTCGAGAGCACGTGTAGCTTCCCTATCAAGAAGGTCAAGCTGATCTTGATGACGTTTTGCAAGTTGCTCTTCGTGCTTTTCAGCTCTAAGTATAAGCAAATAAGTATGTCTATGACCAAAATACGATAAATGAGAAAAACTCGCACTTTTTGGCTAATCTTTTCCTCTCTTCTACAAACATCTTCAGATTCTTTTCATGCAGTTCTTTGAGACGACGTTCTCGCTCTGCCTTTGTTTTTATTCCTTTGTCCTTAAAATCAGTAATCGACTCAGTAGAAAAGAGAAAGCATTGTAGTAACTAAGGAACTAACGAGACTGAGAACTTTCGCGTCTTCCATACTCTTTTTTGTCTGAGCTAGCTTCAGTTCCTTCGTTTCGCTTTCCAGTCGTAACTTTAGACCATGCATCTGTGCTTTCTGTGCTTCAAGTAGAAGCTTCCTAAAATTGACGAATTACGGGGGCTCTCAGTTGAACGGTTTCCAGTAATCTATACAGGCAAAATGAAATTAAAAATAGAACAAAACTTTACATTAAGTGTTAAACGCGAGTGGATTTCTACAAGTACATAGGAGGGAAAGGAGGGAATCATTAATCAAAAGAGTGTAAATCGTAAAGAGTTATGCTTTGCTCAACTCCTGGAGAGCTGCCATGCCCGACTAACAAAAATTAGTTAGAGATAATCGCATGGATATCTGGTTTATACAATGTGTACAAATTGGTTTGCTTATCCATTTTTCATTTGTCAAACTGAACACTTCCAAAAATATTATTCATAATTTCTGTAACCTACAAACTTTACAACTAGCATTCTACACAAGATTCACAATAATCAGACACTATCTTGCAATTTTCCAGCTTTACAACTCAAAAAACCTACATTCTATAATGAGATGAAACATAAAGTGCGGATCGAGCTCGTAGAGCAGATAGAACGCATCTAGTTCTTTCGTCATTCTCTTGAATTCAGAGGATGTGATGCCATTTGACTGCGGGTATTTATAAATGGTTGGTTATGGTTCTAACTTTCGGTAACCTATGACATTTGAGAATTTGGAGGAAAGCCTCGTTACAATTGTCGTGAAAAGCACAAAGTCCCTTTGTTCTTGTACTGTGCAATCATTATATCAGTCGAATCCTACTAGGCCTCCAGTCGATCTTTCCACAGCTTCTGTTTGATGGCGTGCTTCTAAATTCCTTTACTGCTCTAATTGCGAACGCCAATTAAACATTTCATTCTCTGAGTCGAATTCTCAGCCAAGGAAAGACACTCGTATACCAAATCTCGGCTGGTTCACACGAGCCTTTCTTGACTCAGTTCAACATCCATAACGTTCATTAGCACTGTTTGGGCAATTCACACATCACTCTGGACCGATACACACGTACAGTGGTGTGCGTGTGTGCTGGTTTCTTCACTCAACAACTTGAATTCTTTTGAGTGCATACCGTATGGAATAGATTTCCACAATTCCATTCTCTCTCCAAATATCTCAATATACTCGTAAAAAAGAACACTCTTATCAAGAGCTATGGATTTGTTGGCTACTTTTTTCGACAAATCTGACTAGTTTGACCTGCTATAAGCTGATCTGCTTTGCGAATTCATGCCACAATATGAAGACCAAAATGATTGTAGGCACACACCAGGTTAAGATATCAAGTTTCGGGTACTTTTTATTATCAAGAAGTGTTTTAAAGAAGAATTTTTTGGTTGAACAAAGGCCTTCCACTAGACTTCTAGTAGTCGTTCGAAAGCAAAAATCTGGAAGAATACAAATATAAACTTATTTTTGATAAAACCTTCTTACATCGGCTCAACACTGAAAATAAAATTATGTTTCCACGCGTCGCGCGTATTTTTCACAGCACAGAGCACTTCCCTTGAACTATTACTAACCATTGGAGTGCTTATATCTCGGAAATTTTTGAATTGACGTTTTCTTGAGAGGGTATTTACAGCTCTGTGGCAAAAAAATAAAATAAAATTGTTCCTCCGCGTTGCGCGTTATCGCGCCTATTTCGTATGACAGAGCTCTTCCATTAGATTAATATAATTGTTCGACAGCATACATCTCGAAGATTTCGGGAGTTCATTTGTTTTAGAGTGGTCTTTTTACAGCTTTGAAGTAAGAAAAACAAAAGTATTTCACACGTGTCGTGCGTCATCGCGCGCTTTTCCGTTATTGATTTAATAATTTTTCCTTCGTTTCGTAGAGATCGAGTTTTTTGTATTAAGATTGTAAACGAAACGTTGTTCTGCCGCTTTGTAAGCTTAGGCTTTGAAATCAAACTTTGCTCTGCCAAATACAACCCGCTAATAAGCCTACTCCTAATGCAGCTAATCCTGCGCAAGAAAAGCATATAGACGTGCAGAGGAAATCTTGGAATGTCCCCTATGCCTTATCTAGACTTTTTCAATAAAAAAAAAAGTTCAGTGACAAGAATGATGCGCCACATACGGTTTTTACAAAAACAAGCGCAGTGTTAGAATCGGCGAAATCAGACTATGGCATGATCACTAATTTTCTATGGAAGAAGCTCTGTCCTGCGAGAATTATGCACGTGTGAAACATGATTCTGTTTTCTCGGCTACAATGCTGTAAGAAGTTCTTTTTGAAAAACATATACATTATTGAAATCTCCAACATTTACGATAAGGAATTATTATTGATACTCTAAGAGAAGAGCCGTGTTTTACGCGCTAAAGTGCACGATGGGTGTGAAATAAAATTTTTCATTACTATAGCGCCATAAGAGGGCCTCTTTGAGCTTTCAAATGATTACAGAGAGTCTAGTGGGAAATCTTTGTTCAACGAAAAAAGCCCCATGAACATCCTTTCCGATAAGAGACAAATACCGATTTTTTTTAACTTTAGATAACATCTCACAATGGCTTGTGGCCTCATGGAGTCAGTATGTACTAATTGCCGGCATATAGCTTAAAATTTTCCCTTTGAACGAGCACATCTCAGACGCAACTACCTTACTTACTAAAGAAGTCAGGAACATTCATAGATGAAGAAGAATATGCTTATCTGGTGTTTGCAATGGCTCACGGTGGTCTACCAATGTAAAGTCAAAGCTCCTATCCTCCCAACAAGTCTAGTATCACTTTGCCGACTTCAAAGGGATGAAAAGCTTAGTGGACGCGGAACTGAACCTACTACGTGAGTGTTGCTGGGACACCTCTACCTCTAACCACTCGCCACACGTGCACTAGAAATATTTGAACACCTTTGCAAACGCATGGAAAGTTGTCATTCTACGAAAATGAAATCCTGATTTTATGAAGACTCAAATCTGTCTTCGCTTTCACTGGTCAACTCGGATTTCATATAACGAAACGATTGTAAAACGAAGACTATGAGTAAAATGATATTCTTCGATGCGTACTTCATCTTTTGATATGAAATACGTGCTAATAATAATAACACTTTAAAACATTGAAATCATATTTCAGACTGAGTCTGAGATGAAGAAGTACTGGTACGAAATATTTAGACCGATACAGTAAAGTCTCCTCTATACACTCTCAAATTGCCTACTGAAATAATTTAGTTGTGGAACATGTCAAGAGTTATTGAGAAACAGATACCGACTATTGTGTTTAATGCGAGAAAATCAATTTCAAAAAGTAGTTCATTGCTATTTTATTTTGAGTCAAACTTTGAAAATACACAGAAAACAGAAGAAACAGCAAAAAAAAAAACCACTAGCATTGATTTGCATCAATTCATAGCGAAAGTGACGGTCAGTCAAAGCTGCGACCACGAGAGATTGGGCGTAGAACTTCAGGTGTTAATTGTAGCCTTATTCTCGGCTACGCAGTGTTAGAACCAAAGCGATTACCTGAGAATCTCAGTCTGCTCACGCAACTGCGCTTTTCTCAATTCAAACTCCTCTGCCTCATGTCGTCTCATCATTGCTGACCACTCATCGGTTTGCACAGTGACAAGAGTTCGAACCTGGAAAACTCCTAAACGTTTACTTGATATTATCCTTTCCTATTGCTGAAATAGATGTGCTTAGACTTTTCTTTCGTTTTTCCACTTTGCCACTCACCCACCTTTTAAACCTAGTCTAACCCAACTAAAGCAAATTAATAAAATCAAACGACATAATTTTGACGAGCATGCAAAACCTCTTTCCAAACTTCAGCTTAACTGAGTTTGAAGCCGATACGTGTTAACTAGAGCAAACCCGTTGACGATTGGTTGCTGACAGCTCCAATACTTTGTTTCACACTAAGAGTAGTACAGAACAGGAGCCCTGGTAGTGCATTGGTTAGTATTTGCCCTCAAGAACCGTGAGACGAGAACGCAAAGTTCAAAGTTCCCCACATCACTCAATTCTTGAGTATATAGTTTTAACATCGTAACACCACTACAGAAGAGGTAAAATAAAAAAGAAGTCCTAAAGTCAAGCGCCTTTTCATATCTTATTTAGTAACAACCACGCAGTTAATCGACTGCGTTTTATTTAATTACAGCACTTCTTCTCTTTTGAAAAGAAAGTATCATTAAGGGGTAAAAACGGTTAAGATTGAAATTCGATGAATCACTTACCCGATCGTTATTCGCTATATCACTGCCGCCTGCTGCATTCAAACTATCACATGTTTGTCGCCGAAAACCTTTTTCCTTCTTCGTTGATCGACGATTATTTGTCATCAATTTGTCAACATTTGTTTGCTGAAAAATTATGATCACACCAGAATCATTCTCTCTATCGCTTCTAGGGTGACATCACTTCATCCTACAATAAATATTCAGCGTCACAAAACCAAATCCGGTATGGACGCACTTACATACTTGTAAGAAAACGCCACAATTTGAAACAACCGATAGCACATTTCACCAGAACAATACAGAGCATCTATTGTTTTATTTGAATTTACTTATGTTTCTAAGATTCGATTAATCAATCACAAAAAAAGAATGGTTAACACACACGCAATCATACAGGCAAATTTTTACTAAAGAATGGCCAAAAACGATGTAATTTTCTACTTGTAATTCAAGTTATGAGAATGTAAGAACAAGTAAAACTTGAGATCTCAAATAGATTTCGAAATGAACCCATGATTACCCTTGCCAAATGTTCACATGTTACCCATAACACCAACCAATATCTTAGCTTTGTCCTCCCTTCAGTCACTTTTTGGTATTTGACACAGTTAAGGTGGAGCTTCAGTTGAAATCACAATGTTTCATCTTTCATTCTTGTTGACAAATGTTTGTTGATAGCGGGAGATGGAGTAAAAAATGTCTGAAAAAAGACACACGAAGAGTCTCTGCTGATGTAGTCGGTATACGTAAACTCTCGGTAAGGGTAATTGTGGGTTCAAAAGTCAGCGGAGATTTCGATTATGTTCATATCTCTGCGTCTTTTAGGATGTATTTCACATCGTATCCTGTCATCCAGAATTGTTAGAACCCGTACATCTTGGTCATCTTACGTTTTTTGCTCCACGGTAATTTTATCTCGCTTTTTGCTGTTAATACCGCATCTCAAAATTCCCTATACCAATATGTATTCCAGCCTTTCTTAGAAAAATGAAAACAAAAAATATATTAGAAAGGTTATACACACCTCTAGAGTGATAGTCTATGAACTTGTCAAACCTTTAACTCCTCAATCAACACGTTTCGGACTACACTCTTTTTTCACAAATCTGGTATGATCGAACACGAGCGAAGTGTTGGTGAACTTCGCTTTGTGGCTATACTCAATCGCAACACCTGCAGCGAGTAGCCACCCAACAAATCATTCATTACCGCCCAGCGCGCTGATTATTCGCTGTTATGTAGAAGTCCTTTTTACTGATTTGGAGGCCCGCTTCTGACCTTTTCTTGGTTTACTTTTCGATAAAGTGAATTTGCTGGATTTTGCTGTTTATACTGTTTACGATTTTATATGCTTTTCAACTACGTGACTTTCTCAAAACGTTTATATGTTGTCACCATCATCCCTTCCCATTTGAATTCACATCAATGTTTCTGAGCGCAAGTGCTTCGGTGATTGAAACTGTCCTCCAATGCACAAGTCGTCGAAAGTCCGATCCCGCGCTCGGGGTTCACTAAGCCATCCATATCTCCACAGTCACTAAATTGTTACTGGACTTTCTCGGACAAAACCAGTACTGATTGATAGATCGATGGGCCACTGCTAGGCATTGTAAAGGCCAGCACTCAATCACTCAAAAGATGATTAATGAAGTCGAATACATTGCATTTACATCTCAGGGATTGATCAAACTAGAAGCTTTCAGAGCTCCAGCCACCACATGTATATTAACTTAACAGTTCACCACATTGTCTTCATGGGATCGTGCGGAACCCAAGACTTCCTCCATATCGTTTTCTCACACTCATCCTTCGCAAAGGTCTTTGAACATTTGACGTGTTACTTCGACTGCTTCTTTGAAGATTTCGACTCTTTAGAATATTATCGGATGCTAATCGATACAACTTTCCTTGCAATAATGAGGATAGGCGAGCTAAGGCGTTCCTGTGTGGATTTGCAAGAGAACGTTAGGTGAAAGGAGGTGCCGACGTCAACGTGTTGAGATCCGAGCATTGACCGCCGGAGATGAAGTAGAACATCACTTGACTGAAGTGTCTACGCTTGGCAACGCCCTTTTGCATCCGCATCATTTTCGACCTACCTCAGTTCTGATGACGTTGATACCGATGTTGGTCGCCATTACATCCCGGATCGATCGCAACAGCCACCGCGATGATTTTTAGAGCTGCGCAGTAATTTTTCACTAGTTTGGGGAAAGGTGATGAGAAGGTTGCTTTTTCTGAATTTTTCATCTATGAAAAAAGATCGCTCGATTTTTGAAAGTGCTATTTATTGGCTACTATGTACGATTGTCAATCACCTAACTATATTGCTGGTAACATTTTGGTATCTTTTTTGTTAGTTCAGAAGATGAAAAGGATGAATCTCGGAGTTGATCAATTTTTGAGGAATGAACCACGCATTCAACTTCATCAAGCAGCGCTTAGAGGTGATTGGATGCAATCGGGCATATACAATGACTCGCTGTGGCCTGATAATGTTTTAAGTCATGTGCTGCTATCCTCCCAGACAAGTCTGGTACCATTTCACCGACCCCAAAGGGATGGAAGGCTTGATGAGCTCTTGGCAGCGGATTAAACCAACGACCACATGCGTGTCGCAGGGCACCCTTACCACTTCGTCATACGCTCCCATTTATTGGTATAGTCAAGTTTACTTTTTGATTTTTCATTGTCATGACATCTGCGCACTTCATATCCAGTCAATCACTTATCGAACTAAAGAATTGAACCTTCAGTGTCTCACAAAATGCGTTGTATAAATTCTCTATCTCCCTCATAATGTACGATGTTGTTTTTTAGTATATGTTGATTGCTTTTCGGAAACGGCGCACAATTTTCCTTCTTTACTGGGAATTCTTCTTTCTTTCGCCAATAACTCTAAATTTTCTTGCATTACTCTGATACTCCATGATTTTCTCTCTCTCTCTCTACGTATATATATATACGCACCACACACATATGTACATGTACATGTATATATATATATAAATAAACTTTTTGTGCATATATGACTCTTATGAGTACTGCTTGATCCGCCACTGGGGAATGGTCCCAGTCCATGTATATAATCACCCAAAATTTTTCCGACATAGGTACTGTGCTCCAACGGAAATGGTCCTTCGAAGGGCGCGACCACGGCAGGTACTGTATTGCTTTTTGTGCATATATGACTCTTATATGCGAAGGAAACTCCAGATGTAAAATGTAATATTCTTTTCGCCCTATACCGCACTATGAAGACTTTCAGAAACCAAATTTAGCTTTGGGATCGCCGCAATTCTTTCTATCGAATGAGTATTAGTATAGTCCAATAAGAAGCCATACACAGACTCTAGCCGTGCAAACAAATCACTCCGAGTGTGAAACAGGACTTTCGTTTCGCTGCTGCAGCGCACTAATGCGTTTTCGGAAACCCAGCATAGTATTAAAGTTGCCGAGATCCGAGCTTTCGAATGACTGCTCAACTTTTAGTTAAAAAAACAATGCCCCGCGAAAAAGACTGACAAAAAGTCGTGCATCGAAACCGATGCACACCGCGCGTAAAGAGATAATACAAGGAACAGATTTTGATCTAAAAATGAGAGCTTTTTCAAATCCAGTGGCGTGCTGTTAGCTCATCCAAATCCTAAAACTTGTGTGCCTTAATCAGTAGTGGAAGTTTTCGATGATGATATACATGGTCTTGAGCACTAATTCCCATACTTTTCCGCTTGGTAGCACAGATTTTCAAGCCTAATCCCTATCGACGAAAGAAGTTTTCATAAAGAGTGCTAGTAATCATTCGAAAGCTTATAAGTCAAGCTAGCGGTGTACGTGTACCGTCTTCTCAAAAACCCTTTTGTTCAACTGAAACATTTGAGATGAAATTTTTTTCACACGTGCATATTTCTTGCAGTACATAGCCCTTTCTTCAACTATTGGTTGTTATTTGCTAGCGTAAAACTTACCCATTCCGACGTTGTGCTTATATCCTAGAAGGACCGTTTCTCTATAATGCAGCACGTAAAACAAGATTGATTTACATTCGCGAGCAAGTGTCCTTTGGTCGATTCACGGGTGATGAGATGGGGGCAGGGGTGGGTTGACGCGAACATCGATCAATGACGCTCAAGAGAGGTGTACCTAATTAAAGATTTTTTTCTTTGCTTTAGGTAAAAATTTTGATTGAACGTCTGACTCTGATACTATAAGATTTTCCCTAAACGTTCATGTGCTTTTCGCGCTTCCAGCGAAGTAATAGTTGGACTGCGCGGCCAGTGTGGATAATAATTCTATTTTGAAATTTTCAGCGTTATGAAAGAGTTCCTTCAAAAAAAAAAAAAACAACTACGTACAGCGCTAGTTTGAGATTTAAGCATTCGAATGATCACTAACACTCTCTGAGAAAAGTTTTTGTACAACGTAGGGAATAGGCTTGAAAATCTGTGCTACCAAATGGAAAAGAACTTTAGCTTCAAAACAGTGAAAAATCACGCGAATGTAGAGCATAAGAGTTTGAGAATAATTTACAACGCGATAATTCATATCGATGAACAACTACTTTGTTGAGGCCCCGCGTTTTCCAGACAATACTTTTCATTTTAGGGCATGAACTGAATGGATTTATTATTAAATAGCATATGTAATATCTTCTCGAAGATTCATCTCCTTCTACAGAGTGCATTTTTCAAGGTGTAGTAACCCGAAGGATATTGTCGCATAATGAACTCGTCCGCGAAATGGATTTTGTACAGTATTTGAAACACAGAACGATGCTTTGGCTCTCATACCACCCATTTGAATCTTCCTCCAATCAGCTATAAATTGGACATATGTGTGGTGAAGATCTGTGGAACCCACTAAACTCAAAATGGACACATAAGTGTCCACATCGTCCGAAACGTGTTAATATCGGCAAAGATTGAGAACCAGCACCACCGCGAACGTGAGAAACAGACAGCAAGATATTATAATCACTGAAGCGAAGGTTGGGAAAGGGATTATAAGCGGCAACCTTTGCACAAGAAAAACTTACAATCCAGGCGACTGAGGAGCTTCTGCATTGCTGTAAACATCTTATACTCACCAACAACTAAGTGTAGTCTTGAACCAACAGATCAATAATATATATTCAAAAGGTCATAAACATGTAATCAAACCTGCTGTTTTTGAATAATTTCGCGTTGCTTCTGATGTTTTCTTTTCAGTTCTTCGCTGTCCTTTTGCAATTTCTTCAAAAGCTTTATGAACAGCTTGTCCTTTTTCAA
The DNA here is from genome assembly GCA_019055375.1 of Parelaphostrongylus tenuis. NCBI lineage: Eukaryota > Metazoa > Nematoda > Chromadorea > Rhabditida > Metastrongylidae > Parelaphostrongylus > Parelaphostrongylus tenuis. Next base: position 46,586 of record JAHQIW010003685.1, read on the forward strand.
ATCGTCGACGTCAATAGGATCAACCTATAAAGGGATTTCTCAGCGAAAATGAAAAACCATACATCATGTACTGGATGCAACTTCTGGGCAAATTGGGATTTGGGAAATGTTCAAGCGATGCTTAACATGGAAGGGTCAAGTATTTACTGAGCAAAGTGGAGAGTCATGACAATAAAATCAATGCACATTCCGAGTGAAGGTGTGCAGCTCTTCCACCTGTAATTTGTCCTCTGCTTTTCGCCTCATAGAGGAGTTGAATGTCATAGTTGTCGATTTCGAACTAATATTCCTTGTGTCCGGCGGAGCAGATAGATGTGTAGATGCTTCTTCACGTTTACCTCGTGCAAGCGAGCGTTTTAAATGACGTTTCCAATGAAAACAGCTGTACAATGTGGTTAGGTAAGTCATAAAGAAAAAGAAACAAAAAAAAACTAATCGATAAGAGCTATACAATGGTGCTGACCTTGAACTTGTCGACTGGTGCGGGTAGAGCTTCATTATTGGCTTTTGATGTCCCAGATATCGCTCCACTACCTTCTGATCGGGCAGACGATGGTGGATTTTCTTTCCTAGAAGAGATACAACCAAAAAATATCCTTCAATAAACAAGAAAACGGTGATCTTAATTATGGAGGCCTTTTTTTAAATACTAAGCTATTATTTCATCTGCTAGTAACTCTGTTAGAACAAAAAAACTTACTAAAATCAATGTCGCTACCAATGGAGAGATTTTTGCACAAGATAAACTTGGGAAAAGCACTCAAAACATACTCTGTGAGCAAGTTAGCTGTAGATCCATTAGTTTTCTGGAGAATTTTTGTCTTAGTGGGTACGGATTTCCCGGCGGGGACCTTAAAAGAGAGAAAAGTAGCAGTTATTACCAAAGTAAAACCATTATGCAAGGAAAAAAATAGACGCACCTCAACAATGTCACTGTCATCAACACCCATATGTGCAAGTGCTTCTTGTCGTTTCTTCTGCTCTGAGAGATATGCTCTTGGGTCGGCCAAAGCGTCCACCAAACCTAAAGCAACATTCATTCTCGTATGCATTAAGTAATGATCTTGGCCGAAAAAAAGGATTTAGGTTTACCGCTCAGTTCGTCAGGAACGTAGGTCTTGATAACGATATGTACAAACAAGGTTGGAGCGAGAACCATAGTCTGAAGAGCAATCAAGGCTTCAAATACAAGAGATTGATCGCGAACTATCAAAATGAGAAGTCTCTTCATGCCTGATTTGTGTCTGAGCGTAAGGAGATGTGCCTATAGCCTGCTTGAAGTCCATCAAGAGGTAGAATGCGTTGACCTAACTGCTTCCCGTTTTCATCATACACAGCAAACCTCAAGACGGCCAACTCCGGTAACACGACCTAGAAACGGATCATGTCACTGATGCACCGATACTTACAACTCTAAGCTGTAATTCAGGAAAAAAAACGCATCCATGAAATCAATCCAATGCAAAAGTAAAGAAATCCTTGACCACACAGATATGAACTACAGAAAAAAACAATAACACCCAATAATGAGTGAAAATGTCATGTCTGTTGAAAGCGCCAACCTTCCTAAACACAAATGGAACCTCGTTGTACACAGGGTTGAGTCCATTTGCAGGAATGACCTTAGTTCTGTGTTCCTTCCTGATAGTATCGGTAGGTAGTCCGTACATTTCCACTTCAACATACGTACCGATTTTCCTGTCAGTCAAGAACTGCCCCGAAATAACCTAAGAACACATGAGTTTACGAATTAAGATCACTCACTACCCCTTGCTGAAGATTACCGATGATTTGTCGACTTACTCGGACACTGCAGTGAGCGGCAATAACACCATCAACAGGTGATTCGGAGAAGGGATCAAATGTTCTATCAGGTCGGCGCATAAAGTCTGGTTTCAGCAGATATCTTAAATATCGTGCAAAATGAAATTGTTTCCTAATACATCATTATGTTACGGCATTATTACTCCCAAATAACGATACTACTAGGAAACCATAGTCGATGTGAATTTAACATACCCAGAACCAGAATTATATTCAAATTTGCCCATATTTAATTGCATATATACATCGGGAGTTTGAAAATTGAGTGCCACCATTTGACAACCAGCATTCCAAAAAATCTGTAAAGATTTCCGAATAACATTGAATAACGACATTATAATGTTTTTATCATTAGCAGGAGGTAAAAGCTTAGAATAACATGAGGCGTGAAAGCTCAATTATAAAACTGTGACAGACCTGAGGCAAAAAATTACTCGAATCGACCCTTGCACCTTTCGGATATATTCTACACAATTGGCGCTTATTGTAATTGACAAATTCTGGAGCGCACTGCTTAAGATATCCAAGCCCAGTTGACTCAGAAAACGAGGACATGTGGAAATGAAGATTATTGCCTGAAAATGTAGAACACCGTACTAGATGTACGAAGAAATTTTTCTAAAAAATTCCGCACCTATAAATCATGCTAGAACTATTCGTTTAAAAATTCAAACAGTATTCTCAAAACTTGATCTTGCAGCAATTTTTAAACTATATTGTTTTGCTACAAGGTTTTTTAATTACAATAGATTAACTATGCGATATACATAAATTATATATATATATATGTATATATAGATATAATGCATATATATATGTATGTCTATATACATAGAGGGGAGGAAAAAGATATGCTAATTTTCATTCGTTCATTTTACCACCGATATATTTAAATATATTTTTTAACTAATGCTGATAAATTTATTGAATTTCTTGTTCAATTTTAGTCTAGATCAGCTTTAATTACTTGTTTAACTTCAGGTGTGCTTGAGTTATGGATCGCGAAAATCAATGAATCAAAGTAGTTGAGTTGTACAAAATGCTCGCACATGTTTCCTCCGTAATTTCGTCCCAACAGAAAGTCAAAGCCGTTTTGAGCGTGTCTACGCTAGTGTGGCGAGTAATCAAGAACTTTTTCCTCCACTATGGACCATAAAAAGTAATCCAATGTGTTAAAATAAGACAAAATTTACGGTCAATTGTCCCTGTGCCGAAACCCTGGAAAGTGCTCTTGACAGATGGCATGCGTTTTCAAAGGACCGAATGCGCAATAGCTCAGCCCTGCTGAAGCGCAAACCCGTATGCGCCAAAGTAATGAATATTTCAAGGCTCAAGTCGACTCGTGAAATGACGCTTCTGTTGATGAACATCAACGGCGTTAGCTCAAATGCTGACTTAAACCATCACAGATGCCAAAAATAACTGTATCCTATGGTTTCTGCTAAAGCGGACTCTGCTGAGCCTTCTTGAAAGGTGGATGTCGATTATGTGACTGCGAAGTAGTCCAGCTTTGACACGCGCTTAAGACAAATGCGGATGAAACATGTGTGAGCATTTAGCGCAACTCAATGTTAGATTTTTACTATTCGTAACTTGAGCCAATGGAAAACAGACGAGTAATGGGAAGAGACTTTAGACTAAAATTGAACAAAGAAATAAAGTCATCACCTTCAATAAGAAGTAATATCTTATCGATGTAAAAATTAACAAAATGAAAACTGACAAAACCAATACCGCGCCCTGTATATATACTATGCACATATACCTATATATATATATATATATATATATATATATATATATATATATATATATCTATATATATATACATATATATATACAGATTATACATATATATACGTTTATATATACATATATGTATGCATGTAATCCATGCATATATATGCAAATATATAAACGTATATGTGCACATACATAAGTATACATGTGCAGTTAATAAATTATGCAGTTAACAAATAATTATTTTCATTTCGGATGTTCATTTTGTTGAACGGAGCTCTCTTACCGCAATTTTTCGCTTCTATTAAGAGAGTTCTCGCCATTGATGTTGTGCAATATATCCAGACGAAAACTACATTTTACATTGTCGTTTATTCAGCTGTTTTTTAAAACCCCTTCTTTGATCCTCGATATAATCACAGAGACTAATTTTAGCCACTTTGGAGGTTTGTTGTGCCCATAAAGCTCGTCGAAATGGACGTAAGCCTTTGGTGCGAAAAACCTCGAAAACGGCCAAAATTAGTCTCTCTGATTATATCGAAGTTCTAGAAACGAGGTTTTATTAACAGCCGAATATAGCAAAATGTCTATTTCATAGATGACCGCCATGTGCCATCGATGTGCAAAAAGCCCACACGACAACCGATTGAGCAACGTAAAAGTTGTAGCTGATTAGGATAGCACATGGTCCCTTCTGTACAACGCTTAATTTCGCCTCGTACGCCGCGTGCTCAGACAAGAGTGATGCGGTTTTCTAACAAAATTTAGTTTTTTCGTCACTGAAGGAGTTTTGTGATAAGTAAACGATAGAAAATTACTGAAAGACTTCAATAAAGCTATTTGTAGTTGAAATAACGCCAATGTCTTCAAAAGAACAATAACAAAATCGACTCATTGTCAAAACTGATTATTTTTGAAAGATGAAATTCGTTCTACGATGCACTGCAGATTGTAAGATTTTTTTGCACACTGTAAATCCATTTTTTCGGAAGAGTTTATGAATATACACATACGCATACATATATATATATATATATGTATATATATATATGTATATATACACATATTACGTATGTACATATATACATACACATATGCACATACATATGTACATATATACATGCACATATAAAATTTTATATATAGACAGATGTTATAAATTGTACGCTGCTAATTTTTTTGTTGATTATTGTAAATTACTAATCGTGGATGGTGTACGAATAATCAAAAAAGAATAAGAATAATTAAATAAGTTTATCAGATAAGAACCACATTTGTATCAGGGCGTGCACCCACTACAGTGAGCACCAGCAAGCCAAGACACAGCGCGACAATATAGTAAATGAAATTGTACAAACGGGACCGAAAGGGTTTAAACTGAGCAAATGGATCGTTTGATTTGAATCAGTGAGCATTGGGTGGCATTAAAATTCAGGCTCAACCACGTGTAAGTGCTAACGAAAAGTAGGAACTGAATTTTCTGAAATGAATGAGTCACAATTATTTGCTTCACACTTTGATAAATATATAGCTTAAAGTCTAAGAAAATCGATACGAGTTGAATAATCATTTTGACGAGCACAGAAAAACCCAAGTGTCAATGCAATCAGTTCCAAAAGTCGAAAACCTGAAGTAAAGGCACTCACTTTCCGCCACATCGAAACCGCTGAATTTCACTGGATGAGTGTAATTAATCAACGAGGATAACAAAGGATGGATGTTTGTTGTTGCACCGGTGTAGTGATATTCAGCAAAAATACGCTCCTCCTCTTCTTTTGTCAGGATAGGCTGGAAGAAAAGATGAACTATTCATAAACAACTCGCAAATTCTAAGAGGGGGAAGGCTCTACATGATAAAAACAAAAGCAAGACACAACAAGAAGCATATATGAATTATGTCGATATGTTTGAAGCAAATCTTGAGACATTCTCTCAAGCACGAAACATTCCCAAAAGATAAGAAACCACATCGATTGTTTTGGTACGCTAAAGCATGCACAATGTAGCCATAACAGAAAAAAAAACGTCTGAGGAATTGATTTAGGCTGTTTGTCTCAAAAATCTGTGGAGCTCATGCAGCGGTGTCACTACTCGACGATAATGTCGTATGTGTGCAGATCGAGACGTTGCCCTCTTGCCGTGTATACGAGCTTCATTATCATGAAAAATGAGCCGCATAAATTTATTTCTTGCAGAAAATTTCGATCAAAGCCTACTAAATGCATAAACAATTGATACCAGCTTGCATACCGGCTTTGGGAATTCCTGAAAAGTATTTCTACAGACAAAAGCAAACTCATGCCTGTAGCTGCGCCTTCGTAATACACATATTATGACGCCAAATGATGGAGAGCGTTTAAACCAAAGAGGTGTCTTGCGACACACGTGGGCACTGGTTCTACCTCGCGTTCCAAGGCTCACCAAGCCTTCCATCCTTCCGCGACGGCGAATAGGTGCTATACTTGTCTAGAAGGATAGCAGCACTAGCTTGACACATCGTTAGGCTATCTCAAGTCATTGTAGTGGCCAACTATTCATTCAGTCACCTCAAACGATGATAGATAAAGGCGAATCCATAGTGCACCCATTACGCATTGATAAGCCAAAAGCTATAGATTGCTTTTTTGTCAAATATATGAACCTCAGCAATTTGTGGCCCAAATTTGTCAATAGTGAAGCATCGTGTATACATACGGCTAGTGACATGATGACTTAACTTCTTATTTTCTTTTCACTAGGCAATGTCTCGTAAACCTCTAACCCTGTGATGAATGAAAGTAGAATTCGCTATATGGGCCAATTCTTAATCATTCGAAAATAGATGAGTGGAAAATATGAACAAGGTAGTGGTGACGACTATTGAAGTGTGAGGATCAAAACCAAAACTAGACAACAACAAGGAAAGATTATTGTTGCCAAAAAAGACGTCACCACCACATTTGTCAATGTTCCACCGATTGGATGCACTTGTAACGCGCCTTCTTTTTTCCACGGGAGGACGACTTTCTTGGAAGATCGAGCAGAGCAGCAGAGTCCGAGTGATCTTGGCGCTGAGTTCGACGAAAAGACCTCTTAAGACACGAGCCGCTCCCGTGACGCTCCAGAACATCCAGTTCCTGTGAGCGCTACGAGATCGACGACAAGAATACGAAAAGTTGAGTGGTTATGTAAACTAGTATTTGCTCCAGATCAGTAGCATGTACTATTGCTACTGAAAATTATTAAGAGTGATTCGCTGCCTGTTTTCAAAACACAAATAATTTCTTAAGGTAGTGCCCTGATAAATGTTAACTACAACAAATATATAGAGTAGTCCTATAGCTTTAGTGATATAGAAAGAACATTTTTATACGTGAATTGACAAAATTTGGAAAATTTCCGGAAAGCTACTAATTAAGTAAAATTTGATTTTGCAAATGCTGTAAAACTAAGATATTCTCATAGTTATATGAAAAATTAGAGTAACTCATTTGTTTAACCAATATCAGGATGGTAATATTAGTAGTTGACCGATGGCCGACGTTACAGCGACTCGTCTCACTTAAAACCTCAAACTTGGGTAATTGAGTCTTTACAATCTACGCTTGCTGCCCTGAGGGATGCAAAGTTGCTGAAACGTCGGTCATAGATCACCCACAGTAACATCAGCAACTACTATTATTAACCATGCGCCGGCTATACGAGAGGTCTTCTGAATTTATGTATATTACGCATTGATTCCGAGCTTTATGTACATATGAATTTTCGAATTTCGTGGTTGCTTGGAGATGTGTTTTCAAGCACAAAGACTTTCAACAAAAAAAAAAGGATTGAAAAATTTTCTGTTTGTTTTGTAGACCTCCAATGCTTCAGTCTCAGCCATAGTGATGAACATAAAGAAATTTCGAAAATAATCTGATAGTCAATTAATCGAAAAACAGGTTGAGTTAAGAAAACAAGAAAAATCTTCATCATTTGGTGTATAAATTATTCAAATACAATAAGACAGACTAAATTATCTATTATCAAATCAAATTATGGAAATATGCATTTTGTAGGACATTTGCTGCACTTTAAAAAGTTCTAAATAGTCAGCTTACAATTCGAACTTACCAATTCTTGAAAGAATTGATGACTTTTGGAAAATAGATCAAACACATCCTGGGCTTCTAGGATCAAAGATGTTTAGATCTACATCGCCTTCATTAGATTTAGCAGATATCAAACAAAATGAATATGATTTCTATGGCATCACATGGCCTTATGTGTTTCGATCATTCGCCGTTTTCCAAAAAATAATAGCCCTTCGCAAAAATTTTCTTTAAGACTACTTAGAGACATGTTTCTTCTTCCCAACTCGAACGTAGATCCATTGCAATCATTTACACAACTATGAACAGAGTCTTTGTAGCCCAGTATGTGTTTGATATTATTGCAACGCAAATAAACAGACTTTTTTGTTGCATTGAGAAAGAAATACGTAAGCGATGACAACACACTTTCTGACACAACTAGAGCGAACAGGAAATGGAGAGAATACAGTATATAGACAGATTTCTACACGAACAAACGTGTTTTTTTTAACTTCAAGTATAGTTGAAAAATGGAGAAGACGGCGTTGGAGATAACAACATGAAGGTTGAGAAAGCGAAGAATAGAGTGATTTGAGACAGAAATAGAGATTGGAAAACCTAAGCAGATCAACTACAAAGGAGACTTCAAGACAAAATTATGTCAACAGTTTTTGACCGGAGGTCAGTTAAGGTAATATAATTAAATTAGTACATTGTGACCATATTAGTCTTTAAATTGTGAATAACCAAAAGGTGAGCAAAAGGTACCGGTTGCGCTAAGCAGTGTCAAAGTCCTCCTTTTTCAGAACTGTAACATATTTTTTACGCTTTCTTCTAAGTGACATAATTACGTGATAAATGGACAATGATCAGCCGAGCGTCTCAACAAAATGAAATTTTCAGCATTCACTACAAAATGGACTTGGCAAAACCGCTCAAAAAAGCTCGCAACTTTATATACTTTCTTGAAAAGGGAGGTAATACACTCTTTTGTAGAAGCTTAGTTCGCAACAGGGTGGATTATGACTGCACTGTTCAAAAGTCTTATTCTCCCCCATTCACTGTGAGGAAACACCGCTGGGACCAAATGGCATTTGTACCCACACAAGTGTCCATTACAGCAGAACATAAAATGTTTCTCCTCATATCAGAAAGTAATGAAATGAGAAGGGCTCTCATCAATTTGGCCTTATTTCGTATAGAAAGAATTATGCACAAATTCTACCAGTTTTTTTCTTCTCGTAACGTCATTATGAGCTCAATACAGTGCATTCGCCAAAGACTACCAACCTTTCAATACTTAGAACAAGTCCAAGAAGAAACATAATGTTACTAAGGTAATCGAACGAACTAAAACTAGTGCATAATTGAAATACTCAGATCAAGCAATATTAGCAACACACACTCATCTACGAGAATAGTGAAGGAAAGAAAAAACATACCTGTTTTTTAGTAAAGCCAAGCGATTTCAAATTCTTAGATATGAAATTCTGTTTGAGCTCAGGATGTGCCTCATCAAGTTCTTTACACTGCACAGGATCACCTAAAACTGTGAATTCAAAAAGACAGGTATTCGATTAGCCAAAAAACCAGCAGTACAATCATAAAAAGTAAATTATTGAGCTGGTATAAAAATAGGCAAAAGATTATAGGTCTACAAATTGAACCAACCGTATTTCTTGAAACAACTACTAAATCAGTAAATTTTTACGAACCAACGAAACAAAAATCCTCCGGCACGGATTTCCAAAGTTCTGGAAGCCTATGATGCTATATGGAATTTCAAGAAGCAGCTTGATTGTTGAACATTTTCTTAGCTATTGGTTCTTCCTGACTTTTTAGCCCGAAAGTTCAGTTTATGCATATAACCTTCTTTAGCGTTTAGCTTTGGAAAGTGCTTAGGGGCTTCACCTCGAATTTACTATTCCGTAACACGTTTATTTCGCCTTGCACACGGCGACGTCAAATAGCTGTCGGGGAGCGCTCAGATGACAAAGTTGTAGTTGCCTGATGAAATTCAGATTTTATCGTTACAGAGGGAGAATTGATCATCAGTATACGGTAGAATATGTCTGAAGAGACGTGTACTGCTAATAAATATAAATTCGTTGAAGTAGTGTACAGCTGTTAATCGCAGATGCTGCAGACTAATCAAATATGTCCAGAAAGAAAAGCAATATTCAATAAGTTTTGAAAATAGCCTTCACATTTGCGTCGGGGGCGCACCCACTACAGTAAGCCATTGTGAACCGAAATGTGCGCGGCGATCGGTATATCCAAGATGGTACACACGGTACTCATAAGGTTAATCATTGTTCTGAATGTCGGCGGTTATATCGCTTTCGTCGCGACAAGATGAGCACATTTCGTAACATTTCACAGATGGCGTCGAAATGACGAATTATTGTATAGCGGTAAGTACAGAGCACAGCCTTCACATGATCTTAGCAATAATCTTGATCTGCTGTTTCATCAAAATCCATATACCTGGTATGAAAATTTTCCAGTAACCTAAACTGTGCGCAAAGGAAAGCGGATGTCAAAGGAAAATTCATAGGAAAACCAACATCCATACAATGAATTCTGATATGCACCGGTATATTAATGCAAATTAGCATAGTTAATCTGATAAGATTAGAATTGGATGAAAACTGTCAAAGCAGTCTGTCTGAGTGAAGGCCTATTTCAATCCCCTCCTTGTCTCGACCAGTATTTTACGATATTTATTCAAAAGATGTGATTTTCAACCAGCACCCGAAGAAACACGTCAAATGTTCAGAGATCTTTGTGAAGGATGAATAGGAAGAAACGAATTGCATGGAAGAAGATTAAGATCCGCATCGAAAATAGTGATGAAGGGGCGCACGTAGAGAATAAAATGTCTTCACAGCAATGCTGATAAGCACAAATAAAAGCAATTTTGAACGAGGGGAGAAAAGAAGAGCAATAGATCGAATCTGAAAAAGTATAGAATGCTATCCTTTCACGGCAGCTACTTTTCAACCTTTCGATATGGAAAACATTTGAGATTATGAGTACCATAGTTGATATCAAAAAGAGTATCACTAAACCTCAAAAAAAAGTTTTCAAGAGGCAAAAACGACCTACCAGGCAAGGGAGGTTTTATAATCGCACAAGGAGGAGTGGCAGATGATTGCTCCACTTCCGGATGTGCTCGCTGATCGCCGACTGAAATCATGCGTGAAAATAATCATACGCCACTGACAAGTACAAGTGACTTATTACTCTTCGACATTACCATCCGAATAGCCACATTACAACACAACTTGAAATCCTAGCATTCCTCACTCTATCCAAAACAATTCAATAAAGCTTTGTGCAAACGATATATAGTCAGACATGCATTAGGGTCATTGTGTAATATCATGCCAGAACAAAGTATACTATAAGTGCAGGCAAGAGTAGCATATGGATTTATATCGGCGATTCATTCTGGTGACTAATGATGCAGTCTATCAGAAAGCGATTTGATAGGCAAAGCACTGAGTCGATTCGCTCTTCGAATACTCTTTCGCAGCTATAAGCTGATCGCCTAGGTACGTCCTTAGCTCGGCACCTTCAAGATGCGGGGAGAATCATCTCAACCAGCAGTCTACAAAATCCAAGAAAAAGACAGAATCCTCAGGAAGCAGACGAAGTAACACGCGAAATGTTCGAAGACCTTCGTGGAGTATGAATGCGAGGAAACGGACTGAATGCAAGATGCGTTGAAATTTGCACATTTGATGGTCATAGCGCATCAACAGGATTATTTGTAATGCATATATATATATATATATATTATATATGTATATACGTATATACATATATGTACGTATACATCCGTATATATTTGCCTATATACATGAATACATATATATGTGCATAAATACATATACAATATATACAACATGTATATAACATATATATATATCATCGAATGCACGCATATAATATTTATCTACATATAACATATATATATATATATATATATATGTATGTATGTATGTATGTATGTATGTATGTATGTATCTATGTATCTATGTATGCATACCTCAGAGATTGCTCAACGCCGAGAGCTTTATCCTCAATAAATATGTATATATATACATATACATATATAAATGTATTTATATATAAAGGATGAAGCTCTCGGCGTTGAGGGATGCGCCATGCATTTGACTTCAATTTTTTAGCTTCGTTTGAGGCTTCACCGACCCCGGAGAGATGAAAGAATTGATGTGCGCGATCGCAGCATCGAGTAAATCGATCATGCTGATCTCTAACCACTGAGCCACATGCGTTCCCAAATAAATCGTATATATATATATATATATATATACATATATATACATATATATATTATACATATTGTACATATATATAAACGCATATACGTATGATATATATATATATATATATATATATTTACATGTGTATATTTGCATACATATATGTGCACACATGCATATATATGTATATATATGTATACATATACATATATGTATACGCATATAAGTAAACATAAAGTGCCTTTTTACGGTTTTCTTGAACAATACTAGTGAAGCAGAGACGACGCTCAAGGAACTCGAAGAAGCGAGAAAAATGATCGGACTACGCACAAGTCACATGAAGACCTAGTTCATAGAAAACCAATGGTGTATTCGTGAACTTTGGATGAATGGTTCTCCACTTATGGAGACAAAATCGCATGTGTATCTTGGTCCAAGCATCAAGTGCATCGATAATCAAACAAGGGTGCATAATTTTTACCTAAGAATCATCCCATTATCTGAATATCACCTAGTTCATTGGAACACATGCGACCAAGCCTACTTTTTCCACGTACGCGGTATGCGTAGAACTTAATGTCTCTTCAAAAAATGGCCTCTTTCTGTATTTCTCGCTCGATGACTCGCATTCTCCACATTTATTTTTGCCTTTTTGCGTGACTGCCTTTTACAACGTCCTATGTAAGTGTCCGTATTTGTAATATCAATCTCTTGCGCTCGATAAGAAAGACCCATTGCAAGTCCAACCACGTGCTATCGGCTTCTAGTTGTCTCTTTCACAGCGTATACAGTGATGTTCAAACCTCTAATGATCTCAAAGGTGCACTGCAGAAACTCAGTGATAAGCGATTTTTGCCTCCATCATAATAGTTTAGTACTTTAATCAGTCGTAGTAGGAAATATATTGGTACTCTCCTTACAGTTTCCATGTCAAAAGAACAAAACCCTTTCGCTGCACTACTAAATTTGGAAAATTGTTTTTAATACGCTTGACACAATGTTATATGCCGTCAATCAAATAAAAAGAGTATGGCAAAAGCGTGTGACGCAATAAATTTAAATAAGTGGCATGAAAAAAATGCATTGAAATGGATGCATACAGTATATTCTGACTCCGATTATATGGTGCCTAGGTACCAATACTTTGTTTCCATTATTTTAAACATCAACCGAAGTATTCTTAGTCAGTTATGAAACTTACTTCTAAATCATTCCCGAACGCAAAAAGATTAACACAATCAAAACAGAAGATCAAATCTACAAATATTTTGCTCGCTCTCAACAGAATATGAACTCTTCGCCGTGCAAAAAGTTGACCATTTCTTCATGATTTCCAAGAAGCATCAGACTTTTTTATTTTCAATACACAGATAAATCATCTCCCAAATTCAAACCAAAAACCTCGCTTGAAGTGCAGAACTGAGTATACTTTTTACGGAGAGACTGTACGCCGTGATGCATGCGCAGAGACTCATGTGAGACATATAGAACTTATTCTGCATGCTGCCACAGAACGTGGAATCGTCTCAACAAAGACGGAAAACAAAATAAAACACAACAGAGTCTGTAAAAAAGGCAGACGTCGTTACGACGAAATACAGCACTAGGAGCTCATTTTCCCACGTTTAGGGGTAAGAAGTGCATAGCTCTTTTCCGAAATAACAGTTAGAGCCAAGAAAATGTCTCACATAACATCACTGTTATGAAGTAACATTCATTAGCATCTCATTGAATGTTAGACTCAAAAACTAATGCTAGCCTCCAAACGCGCGCCAACCAAGCTGCAGCGCAACTGAAAAAAACAAGCTCTAGTATTTGAAAGGCATTTTAGCTGGACAGGGCTTGAGACCTTAAACCTTTGGTAATCATTCGATAACTTGCAAAAAGTCAGTTCTATCGCTGAACCTGGTTTCTAGAAAGGCCTTCGTAGAGCGCTGTAGCAGCAAAAATAGAATTACTGTTTTGTTAGCTCGACTGGCATCTGTGTATGGCTTTTCATCAAATATTTAGTAGTCATACGATAGCTTAAATATAGTTGATTCTGGAACTAAGTTTGACCTTTGTAAAAAAACTTTATGGAGAACTAATAGCGAAAAAAATAATGGTACTTTCTTATTATAAGAGGATAAATGAAAAATCGTCTTCATTTGCAAGGAACCGCCATAGGAGTCTTAGTAATCGAAAGCTTAGTTTTCTCGCTATAGACCCCATGGCCGGATACCGAAAAAGCCTTTTTGACTTTGTCAAAGAAGGAAGCTCCATGCGTGACAAATGCGCATATTTCTCTCCAGACAGGGCTCTTTTTTTAGACTGTTGGTACCCAGCGATACGTGCACATGCGAATTCAACCTATTTACCTGCTGCCTTAAAGAAACTGTCTTTTCAGGACATAAGTACAGCGTTGGAATCAGCAAACATTACGCTATCAAATGATTACTGATACTTCAAAGAAAGAGCTCTGTCCGGCGAGAAAAATGCGCGTCTGAGGCTAACTTCATTTGGATTTTGGAGTGTTATGAAAGGGTGTTTTGAAAACCGCGCACGTGGAGCGGTAGCCGGAAATCTAAGCTTTCGAAATGATTACTAACACTCTTATGAAAAGTTCCTCTCCAGCGAATGAGGTCAGTTTTTCATTTATCCCCTTATAATTGAAAAGTACCAAATTAACATTTTGCTCAGAGATAAACGCATCAAAAACTTATGAGCGTGAGCTAAAATCAGAACAAGAAAGATGATATGTTCATGAAACATTTTCCGGCTCTTTTGCTACGATATCTACAATAGAAGAGCACGTCTTTTATCGATAGTCATATGCGATCCTCTAGAATGTGCACATCCATATACGCACCTAGTGACGGCACTTGCCGACTTTTCATTGAAATCGCTCGTAAAGCGAAACGTGGTGAGCGAATCACGAGTTTGTAGCTGAAAGCACGATCAAGTGGGGCAAAAAGCTGATGCGCTGCGGATACGGCTTGAGATGACGACTCTAGTGAGAATTGAGATGATCTTCCCATTGTCGACGTACTGATATTTGTTGACGATTGCACTGATGGATCGTCTTCATCCGATGTTTCATCGGCGTCTTCTTCTTCACAGCAACCGACTAAATCATCATTTCGCTCCTTTTCCCAAATGAGAGGAATAGTTATTGTATTCAACAAGTCAAGTAAATCGAAATCAACGTTTTTATTTTCATCAGTTGTTGCGTCACACTCCCATGCATAGGTAAATTAAGGTAAAGGGTTTTAGGAATGGAAAATAACTTGGACTGAATTGAACAAAAGGTTTCTTTGTACAACTAGGGTCAAGCATGCTAATATGGAACAAATATTTACACGCTGTTTTGATTCTAAATGCTCCAGTTAAACCTTCCTAATTACGATCCCGCTCGAGAACTAACGGCGAAAGCGCAAAGTGATAAACGATAGCACTTTTAACTTGAGTTTTAGAAAATAAAAACAGTATGAGATGCGCTTTTGAGCTTCGGTCGAGCAAGTGAATTGCGATGCATATTCAATTATGAATCTCCTCAGATTGTAAAACATCTTTCAATGACGGAACTACTCATGAGAGTAGTTTGTAAAAGAACTTTGGGCTTTGAAAAGGTAATTAAGAAAATCCATTTAAAGACTGAACATTTGCCTATTTGCAGAATTCCTATCACCATATTACTCAGGGTAATGGGACTGTTTTGATTACCGTCTATTCTAATTCCTGGCAGGGCGTGACGTGAAACACAAAAATGCTGAGATACAATCAAAACTCGCAGCCCCAACTGCGTTTTACAGCCGTGGTTACTTTTCCGGAGACTCACGCTAACTCTAATCAGTGCAGATTTGTGCTCCCCAGGTCATCCTCGTTTGTAAAGATTGCTGATTTTGACGATGGGGTTAAAACACGGTTGACAAAGAAAGACAGAACAGGGTCTTCCACGGCAAAGTGGCAACAAAACAAATTATTCCCACTGATTGGTCACTGCCGACCGCACCGCTAGGGTTCAAAAAGGGCCGACAAAAAAAGCAGTGAAGGACTTTGATAGTGTTGTAATTAACACCTAATTTTCCCCAGCTCGGTAATCGTGGGTTCGAAGTCCAACTGATGTTCAAATTTCCCTAGTGCAGCCGCATTCTAATGGTTGCTTGAGTATTGTTTTCTAGCGAGGGACGATTTGCTATGAAAAGTGATAAGCGGTAGCGCACTCATGCTGTAAAAGACGGACGGTATTTTCTTATAACGCTTTAGAGAAATTGTGATAATTACATTTGATAAATAATATAGATGGATCTTCGAAAAGAAGCTATGCAGGAATAGTTTAAAACTTCATATAATAAGCACTCAAAATAAAAGGAAACAATAATTTTCATCAAGTCAATGGAGCCACTATGCTATAAGCAGTTGATGAAAGCGAATACGAGCTGTTTTCCTGAAAATCGTCCAAAAACTCGAACCTATAGATGGACTTTGCAGCGCAAGCAACTTAAGCCAGAAATAATGGACGTCCTAACCAACTGATGAGTGAAAAATGCGAGGCCACAAGATTTCTACAGTCCCTAAAACAACCACACCTACCTATCTACGACCACCTTGCTATTAGACTTAAAACAGACTGAGAAAAACTCACGAGGGGTCACAACGTCCTCCCCAACCACTTCAGGGGTTTCAACAATCTCATCCTCCTCGTCCAATTTGCCCTCACGGATAAACTGATCAAGCTGATGCTTTTCAATTTCTGGTTTCAAACGTTTGTTTTTGATTAGGATCTTCCGACGTAACCGATTTGGAGAAGGCAGTGGTACACCAGCATCTAACTAAACATGTAGAGAGATACGTAAACAAAATGGAAAAGCAACAAGTACAGCTCAAAAGTTTAGCGTAGAACTACTAAGTTCGAAACAGAAAAAATTACAATCTACACAGTTTACAAACATGGGTAAAAAACATCGTCATTCAAGTTGAATACCAACGAACAGGATAATCGTCCAGAGGTTTCGCTAACAGCATATCGCCGAAAATATCCATACAGTACTTTGCCATTTTCAGTTGGTTAGACTTTGAGCAATGATTTTCAAATGACAAAATCACTGGGAATTCCGAGCGTTCGAATGCCGTATCACGGATCTGGTAGAGAACATCCTGAAAACAATAAACAAAAAAAATGAGCCTTACTAGTAAAAGTATGTTTTCCCACTAATTACAATTTTTGCAAATCGTCAACTGATGGTTCTACTTCAAAGTAGCGAGACTCCTCTTATACCTTGAAGAAGACGTCAGTGCACATGGCCTTTCCATGAGTGATGATTGGCTCTCCCTTATTTTCTCCAGTTCCATCCCAACAATCCAGCTCAATACAGCGACAGCCCGAAAGTAAAACCTAAATCATCATTTTCCGATGACTGCATTCTTGTATGAAAATCCAGAAATCATGACGAGTTGAGACATACTTGACGATATATTTCCGAAGAAGACTTTCCTCCGTACTGTCGACCCGTTAAGTAAGTGTTGTGCGAGCTAAAATTTAACGAGCACTACAAAAATCTGTCATATTACCCGAACACTCAAGACGAGACAGAGACATAATTACGGATGATAGCTGAGTTGCTTCGATAATAGTGAGACTTGGGACCTGTTTATGTAGTAGTGACATAATGGCTGATCCATATCCTGGTACATATCGATCCTATCTAGGAATACGGGAGAATTCTCGTCTGACATAAGAAATCGGAGAAATGCATCACCAGACATCTTCCCTGTAACAAGATGTCTTCTGATACGTGGAGTTAGAAGATGAATTGCAGGATAACAGATCCAAAGGTGATTATAGAACGATAATTTACCATTCTCTATGTAGTTGTTGTCCTGTTCGAATTTACTAATCAACATCTGAGTTCTAGTACTGTCGAAAAATGGGAAGAGAATCTCATTCAGGCGAGGATCGCGCTGTTCTTCGTTAAGAAAGTTTGTGAGCCTGTCTCTCGTCAAGTACTCCTTTTGACCACTCCTATTCAACTAGGTTTAAGAGAGAGATCACGGTTATAGAAGCCAGTAAAAATAGAAGAAAACGCATAAAAAGATAAACTTACAACTTTACGAAAAGTTCTTGAACTTCAGAACGTGGACAAATCTTGTTATACAAACGGATAAATTTCTCAAAAGTCAACATCTCAACGTCCAACTCTTCTCGCTCCTAAAGAAAACCAGGAACGATAATACCAATAAAGTAAACCAACCGAACGCAGTCATTTGATAGAACTCCCGTAAAATGTCAGTAGTGAAAAGAAAAGTCACAACAGAATTTAGTGCAAAAAGTATTTTAAAATCAACTATCCCTTAAATTCGACCTTACCAAACGATCGAATATTCACTAGCAGTTAAGCCAATAGCACGAACTGGATAAAAACAACTTATTCCTCTAGCTATGATATACAAAACAATTCTGAGTTTTTTTTACTCTTTTTTAACAGTGCATGTTGAGTGGTGTGGGAAACATTCAACCCCAAATGTAAATTGAACCTGTGTTACACCCATACAAAGGGGGGCGCGCAACCACTACACCACCAAGACCGCCGTTTTGCTACCACTCTTTCTTCCATATATGGATAACACATATCGGCATTAGATCCAGTCTGCTTGGCAGCTAGTTTATATTCAGAACCTATAAGAATTATCAAGGAAAGAGTGGTAGCAAAGCGGTGATGCAGTGTTAGCATGCGATCCCGGGTATGGGTGAAACGGGGGCTCAACTCCAGCCTAGGGGTCGAACATTCTGCATACCAGTCAACATTCCTGGAAGTATTGTTCAGCTAACTTTTAGACGTTTTCGCCTTTTTGAAGTTGATAATTCGAGCCGACTGTTCACAGTCGTTCGTCTTCGTTGTCGGTCTTCTTCGCTGAAGTACCGATCTTTGACTCGACTCGAATCATCGGCTCTGAGGAAGACAAAGACGTTGAAACGTGAGCCGGAAGAATTTATTTTCATTAACTTCGCGCTATTCACTTGGTCATCAAAGCATACAGAATATAGTGTTATTGACACACCAAGCTCACACTCATTGTTGCTGCAGGCTAGAACAACGGCTAGCAAGGAAAGCACCACTACATTACAGAACTGAACCGAATGATGGAGAAGACAGGAAACAAATCGAATAAAAATATTAACACTCATGCACCTTTTTCTTTCGGTTGTTGCTGCATTTGTAAATGTTGCTGATCTTCTTGCTCATCGAATGATTCATCACTCGTGGAACCATGTACTACAAACTACAGCACAATCACAACACGATAGATAGGATAAGCCACAATGATACAATGGTCAATATTTATAGGATCAAAAAGAGCTGTTTACCGCTATACTTCTGCACTTGATGAAAAGAATTCACGGTACATTCCCGTCATCTCTATCCATTTTTTCAACCCTCTAGAGCAACAACACCTTTTACGCCTTGTTCAGACTTTTAGTAGTCATTCAGTAGTCTGGCTTGGCACTTTGATACTACACTTAGTTTCTGAAAAGGCCGCCTTAGAACGCTATAGCACCTCTTAATTCATTGACACTCAGATGATTAACCTTTAAAGTGTTTCAATTTTTTTGAGTGTGCAGATCCCCGTACTTTTAGCATTTTTCTTTTTTTCACTTTCTTCTTAAACGTAGCAGAATAGTGGTTGAGCAAGTCTGCTAGCAATCTCGAGGATAGCTTGTGGCGTTCCGCAGGGTGTTACTTGTTGTATACTGCCGGAGAGTGTTGGAGGGCGAAGTCTGGACCCTCGTGCACCACGACAAGCATCACAACCACTCAGTGATGCCCTCCCCTCCTCAACTTCCGAGCAACGTAACAGCAAGAATAAATCATAGTTTCACATTCAGAGCGCATTTTTTTGCTTGGATAGGTTTGTGGGTGGTCCTTCATCCCTTTGGGGACAGCGTGTACCTAAGAAGATACACGATTTTCTGGAGATCTTTCTCGGTGAGAAAACCTTTTCCTCAGACTTTCAATAACTATTCAAAAGCTTAAATCTCGGTGTCTTCAACGTACTTGGTTTCTTGAAAGCCTTTCTTATTGTGTTGTAACAGCGAAAATGATAGTATGTATCATACTACGTTTACTTTGCTCGGATTTGCTGGACATTTGGTAGCCATTCGAAAGCTCAAATATCGACAATATCGACAATTTTGATGCTGAAAATTGTTTCTAGAAAGGTTTCATACAAAGGGCGAAAAAAATAATAGATTCGCATTCGGAGGTTTATCGCACACAAGAGATATATGCACGAAAAGCATATCACCATGTAGAGAAAATAATGATATGACAGATTAGCACAGGAAATTTAAGGCTTTTTTCAGTTTTTTTTTCCGTTCAGAGAAAAAACTCCAATTCAATAATAAAGACTGCGTGCAACTAGCGTTTTGCGCTGCGCGATCGATCAACTGCCGTCCCGAAAGGGCAAACAAATTTAACAGTTATTCGATAGCATAGATTTGAGCTATTCTGAAGCAAGATTGATTTTCGAAAAAGGTTTTAAGTGGCGCTAAAGAGCGAGAAAATGAACGGATCTTCTCTAGAATTCTACCGCATTGTTAAACATCATATTGCACTAAAAGATCAGGAAAAGCTGCTGTCAAATTTCTTTATTCTTGATATCTGAACGTAGTCGAAATCAATATCAACTGAGCTTTGTTCTCCGGCGGCATTAACATCGCCTTGACCTTGAGAAGTGCTTCGAATGGATCGCGACCCCGACTTTTGACCATGTGTCGCCAAGCAAATTCTGCCACATAGGTGTTGAGGAGAGTGTGGCTCGTCCCATACTGCCACTTGTTGCGTCGTTTGGATTGATTCCATGTGCTTTAATTGTCTCAGTATCGGCAACGATCACTGGGTCGACGAGGTGGTGGCGAATGTTGACGCGAAAACGCTCATAGTCCTTGTCCTCCTGGTTCTGAATCAGATTGTACGCCTTCCAAATGTCCGATCTGATGGTCGTTCCGGGGGCGATGCGGCGACTGATGACCTTTAGAAGCGTCTGAGCCGTACGATCAGGAACCTTTTCAAGAACACTTCTCCGGTTTCTCTGCACACTTCACCAAACACCCACTGCTGGGGAAGGACACGGCCGACTTGCGGCTTGGTTCTTGAGCCTAGAGAACAAGGACTCGTCAACTTCTACAGTCACCCCTTCGCCACCGACGATAACCGATCCGTGCTTGATGACGCTATCCGCGCAAATGTCTCCCATGAAATTGGACTAATCGTGTGCGGCGATGCCCAGTGAGGTGTGGCAGAACTCAACGACAGTCTCCTCGTATACCCACAAATAGAGAAAGGTGGCCGCCTCGCAGAATTTCATGGTAGAGTTTTGAAAGAATGTGCCGCCCGTTGTCCCTTGTTCGCTCGACATTTGGCTTTGTAGTGCAGCCCTAACAAGCTTTTCTCCGAAGCTTGCCTTCATCTCGTGGTCATTGGCGCAAATCACACTCTGAGTTACGCACACTTCATAGCTCTGGAGGAAAGCGAAGGCGGTTTCTTCGTCTCGGATTCTGTCCATCAAATCCAATGGCAGTATCTTGTTACTTCTGTACTCTGTACGCAAGAACCACGTCGGCCGTGTCCTTCCCAAGCAGTGGATGTTTAGTGGAGTGTACAGAGAAACTGATGGCGGTGTTCATGCCGCCGGAAAATAAAGCCTAATTGATATTGATTTTGACTTATAGGTTTAGATAGTAAGAATGAAGACCTTTGGAAACATATTTCCTGACTTTGATAGTAAAATATTATGTTCAAAAATGCGGTAAGATTCTAGAGAAGTACGTTAAAAAAGGTAGGATTCTAGAAAAGATCCAAAATAACGTTTTGCACTCGGCATGTACTCTATAGCGGGCTTATTTGGCAGTTTGATATGAAATTTAAAGCTTACGCCCACAGTCCAATGGTGCGGAGTTTATTCTGCCTTTGATAATACAGAGAACCAAAAAAAAACCTACGAAACGGAAAAAATATTCGGTTCCCTTCTGTCATCTGGTGACCAATGAAAAAAAGATCCCTTTCGCTGGACAAAAACCTAACATAAGAGTATTAGCAATCATTCGAAAGCTTGAATCTCTGACTACTGTGCTACAAGCTCCTTTTTTGAAAATATTCTTTTGTAACGCTATACCATCCACAACAAAATCAAGTTCTACACTGGCCGCGCGTTTTCACCATCACTATGTTGCAAGCACGAAAAGCTCATGATCGTATAGAGAAAATTTCGTAGCATCAGAGTCATGTCTTTTGTTAAGAGTTTCCCCCGAATCGAAGAAAAAATCTTTGATTAACAAAACTTGCACTCCACATATGTAACGCGTTAATGCGATCATCGATCCGCGTATGAATCGACGGTCAGCATCCCTCACCCCCCCCCCCCCCCCTGCTTATGTCCAGCCCACTCTTTAGTGAGAAAACAATACCCGTGTATGTGAGACGTAATGTTGTATTTCATGCTACATTACAATGAAACAATATTTCGAGAAAAAACATAGCCTTGGAATCAGCAAAACTTAAGGTATCGAGTGGTTACTTATAGTTGAGGAAAGAGCTCTGTCCAGCGAGGAATATGCGTATGTGAAACACAAATTCAACTACAGCGTTTTAGAAAGACCTTTTCAAAAACGGCCATGTGGCTCAGTAGTCATAGATCTCAGCTTTCAATAGTCAACAAAAGTGCAATAGAAAATCTTCGTCCAGCGAAAGGAATCGTCTCTTCATTCGTCACCAAATGACAGAAAAGAACCAAGTATATTCACATAATGAGAGTAGCGCCCTTTCAAGGCGGTTTTGAGATCGCTGCGTGCAGCGCGATTCCGAGAGACGCAATAATGTGCGACGAGTAAGAAGGCCTTTTCAGAAATCAAGTACAACATTAAAGTTATCGAGACGAATGCCTACTAAAACCCTGGAAAAAGACGTGAAAAGCCTTTCCTTCAAAAGATTGAAAACTGGATTGCGATAACGGAATTGTACCAAATATGCAATGTATATACCGAATCAAACATAATTTTCACTATTCAAACCCTGTTCGATAAAGCTATAAGGGCAACTATTTGAGTGGGTAAACGTAACATCTCACTATTCACTTTACATCACATTTTAGAGATAGATACCGTGCAGGAAAGTGATACTCTCATGCGTATATCTGCATGTCTATTACTATGCATTGATATCCACGCATGCATCAACTCTTGTGTGTAGGAGGTACATAAATTATATAAATATCGCGTGAAGTGATAGCGAATACAGTTGAAGCAGCTCAGCGGATGCAAAAGAGGACAATGTTATTTTATATATTGGGGAAATTTCATACAAGATATTGATGCTTTTACGCGAATCTTCCTGAAACAATTACCTGATTTGTAGTAAAGTAGTGGGACTCATTGATATTAAATCCTCAGAGTTTCCCTCAATACAAAACTCCTACTATCAATTAAGACTTAGAAGCAACGATAAGCAATGGTGATGGATTCGAAGAGACTTAGAAACCCAATCCCATAATGTACCAAAGAGCAAAAGTGCCAGAATTTTGCTTGAAAATCCATCATCACTAACAACTGCATTCCGACATCCCTATAAGCACCAAGACTGAACATCTGTATCCCTAAATTTCTATCGATAATCAACATTCGTATCTCTATAAATGTTGAGAGTCAAAGTCTGCATCCCTCTACCTCTGCTGAAAATCAACATCAGCGTCTGTGTATCCCTTCGGAAATCAACATACGTATCCCTGGATTCCAGTCAAAAATCAACATCCGTATGCCTGTATCTTTACATCCTTATCGAAAAACAACATTTGTATACCTACATCCCAATCAAAAATCAAAATGTGTAACACTACATCCTTATCAAATACCAACAGCTGTATCCCTGTGTTTCAGAATGTGCTGTTTCTTTCTTAAGCAAACGTCTTTTCACCTCAAAAAACTTTATTTCTTAAAAAAAAAATCGGTAATATTCCGTCAAATAATGCTAATACTAGGACTCCTAGTCTCTTCATGCAATAGATCATAAAAATTGTTAAGAACGCTTATTAACACGAAAATGATAAGTAACTGCGATGCTAATGGGGTCATTGTTGGGAACAAACGCGAGTTTGACATGATCTTACCTTATCCCCGCATAAACCGAGGTCGCTGAGACATTTGAGCACCATTTTTTCTGGTTTACCTGATGAAAACGTCTTGATCAGCAATTTGATCGGAATCTTCCGTCGATCATTCACGCTCAATGTCAACCATTTCCAACTGGAAAGACATGGATTTCTCAAAATAATAAAGCTCGATAATTCGATCTGATATCTTCGCATAAAGGTTACTCTAAAAGGAGTCGCATGTAAGATTGTACTGAAGTAACACAATAGATAAACAAAAAATTATGTAAACAAATAAATACCAAAAATCTTTTTGTGATAAATTGGAAGAATAACTCTCACCAAATATCGGCATGAAAATTGAGAACTATTTTTGAACTCTAGACAGAAGGGTACAATGTGAAGGACTTTGATATGGTAGTAAGAATCCAAGAACTAAAGTCAAAAATACAAAGGTGGAAACCCTTGGGCCCTTTGGATAGGTTTCGGAAACCCATGAATGATAGAAGGAATAAGAGGAAGGTAGGTGGACGAGGAGGATGAAGCGTGTGAAGCTTGTATTCAAAGAAAAGGACTGTTTTATGTTGAAAATCGGAAAATGACTCTAACTCAAAATAGATAAACGCAGATATGCTCAGCTACTACGCCTAGTTGGTCCATAAATACCTACTATCTAAGGAGATTTGTCGTCGGGCAGACGTGACGAGTCTTCGAATGTCGCAAAAATCTCATTTATACCTATCCGCCATGCCTGAAAAAAAAAAACTCGAAATATGACGGTTCAGAGGTTATAACACTTAAAGAAATCCATATTTCTCAATCTGTCAACTAATTATATTCAAAGATATGTACAGTTCCGGAAGTAAAGACGTAGTGTATAATGATTAAAAAGCAGATCAGAGGATAATTTCCCTGGAGAGATACCTGATAAATACACTTACTTTAGCAACTTCAACAGACTCGGCGACTAGATAGAAACTTTGAACGTTGACAAGGTCCTGTCCATGGGTTATCCATATCGTTCGCTCCTCTAGTGTCTCACGAGGTCCTTTTTGTTCAAGTTCGAACAGAATACGACCATCTTTGGGCAAACCGGATGGACGAGCTTCCCATATCTTAATAAATTAATCAACGAATTCTGTAGGCCAAACATGAGGTTATTATGACACAATTTATTCTGACAGCCGACAATTCAGCGGTATCGTCTTCTTCAGAGCTTGGAAAGACCATGTTGTCTATAACTCGTACAGCCAAACACCTACATTTTTCAATAGAAAAGAAAAGTCCTTCCTTCAAGGCTCTTAAGAGAGCGAAATCGCCGAAACGTCAGCCGCTGGGATAAGTGCATCACAACACTCTCGTGTTCGGTTTCCAAACTAAGTGAATTATGAAGAATGCAGTGATTTACAGAAATCGGTCCTGAAGAGTATCGACAGAATACATAAACCAATTTTCTAAAAATATAAACTTCGGCATTAATAATTAATAAATATGAATTCTAAAGACTTCTCTTGTTGAGCCGACCCGAGGTTTGTAATGATAAAAGGTACCAGTAGTAGTAATATTAATAATAATGACAGCGCATTAGCTCATGTTTCGGCGACTTCGGTTTTCTCAGAGCCTGACCTATCTGTTCCTACCACTACTACTACCACCATTACCAACCTTGCGTCGGCTAAATCAAGGAAGTCTTTAACCCCTTCGACATGACATTGATTATTCATCTATCACGCGTCGCAGTCGACCTAAATTTGGGGCGCGTTTCCATTAAGATGGGGTACTTTCATAGCGAAGCTTGGATTTGGTACTTTTCCGTCATCTCCACCCTGTTTGAGCCTTGTGTTACATCGTGTTTTGCTTTTTTGAAGCGTCTTGGTAGTGATTCAATAGTCAAAATCAAGTGCATTCGAAGACGTATCTTATTTCCTGAATAGGCTTTTTTGTGCTGTAAAAGTCGAAATAAAATTCTAACTCACATTTTTCTCAGCGGAAAAATTTTTCTTCATAAGCAATTAAAAATCATTAGATAGGGCAAATCTTAGCGATGTCTAAGGCGTACTTAGTTTTTGGAAAAGACTCTTTGGAGCGCTGTACCAGTCAAAAGAAAATTCAATTTCGTAAATTTAGATCACTTTCGATGGCTGCATCTTGTTTTGCTCTCTTGGAAAAACGCGTTCTTTGATTTTTTCCAGAGTTCCAAAACCATTCGATAGCTAAGACTTCGTCAATTTTGGTGGTATATATTATTGTCAGAATGACATCCTCAATGCGTTCTGACAGCAAGAGGAAAAACATCTCCTACACTGGAGCATTTCTCGTTGAACAAAGTTTTCTCCGATAGACTCCTAATAAATTTGATAGCGCAAATGCGCAATTTCAAATACGTATCAGTTTTTGGAATGAACTCCTTAGAGCGCAGTAGCAGTAAAAACAAGGATACCTTTCGCATATGATCGATATGCTGCAAAAAAGCGTTCGGACTCGTGGCCAATGTTGCGAAATTTCACTCTTCGGATTGCAAAAACCAAAGCTCCTTTGACTGTCACAGCGGTGTAAGAAGTCCATTCGAAAAACCAACTAGAACTTTGGAATCGGTGAGATTTGCGCTATCAAATGATCACGATTGCTTGTAGAGAAAATTTTATCCAGCAAGCAATTCTTGAATGTCAAAGAGAGTTTCATTTCGTCTGTTGCAGCGCAAAAGAGAAGCCATTTGACAAATAAAACACACCATTCAAATCATCTTGAGTTCAGCTACCGAATGACTACTTACACTTTGAACGAGAGCGAAAAATAAGTCTTTACCAAAAGGGTCAAACAGGGTGGAGATAAGCGAAGATAACCGGAAGCCGCCTTAGATTTTCATCACCAATAAAGAGGGTACTAGTTATCGATAGTTAAATGGCGTCGATGCTCCCTCTTGAACTCCGCATTTATCAAGATAAAAACCACATAATTACGAAAAGGTCGCACTTTAATGTTGTCCGCAGCTAGAGATACGTTTCTTATCGACGGGACATGGTATTCATATATTCGCGTTAAATTATGGAAGACTTTTGACACATCAATGTTCTTTATACTGAAAAAAAAATCTGTGAAAAAGTTGCATCTGTAATATTTCCCCACTTATCGATGACATTGTCCCCCGATAACCTTAATTTACCAAGTAAAATCCCATATTTTCGATAGAGCCGCGCCAAAGCACACTGCTTGCCACGTGGCACGACAATCGTTGGGTTACATGTGACTCATGTCGAACCGAAGGGGTTGATTCAAAATTACCAACACGATGCCAAAGACAACCGATGAAACCAATGATAGTACATCTGCCTGCGAAATACACTTCATAAAAATTAATAGCTAACCAAAACATACGTAAACAAAAGGTATCAGGGGAAAATTTGAAACACTTCAATAAATAAAAAAACAATGAAAAAACCAAGAAATGCAGCAAGAAAAAGATGAAAAGATTGAAAAATGCAGCAGGAAAAGTAAAATCATTGTGCTAATAGTGTTCTGATGTCAAACTTACTTGTCCCATGTCAAGAACGACTGCATCTCTTGATTCTACTAGCCAATAAAGAAAGAACCCGTATTCATCGATTTTAACCAATGCGTTCACTTCCAAAGATGTACTTTCCTGAAAAGATAAAAATCAAGGGACTTTCAAAGATGTGCTTTCCTAGAAAGAAAAGTTAAGAGAATAGCTTAAGTCTTATAATAATGTTGAGTGATATAAAAAACTTTAAATTTGGTCAGGAATTGAACCCACATCTCACCTTTTCCGTGGCGCGTGCTAGTTAACTGTACTACAGAAGCTCTTGTTCGACTACCACTCTTTCTGCGATACCAGGTATAGTAAATTAATGAATTACGTGGTAAATAGTCTGAAAGTATAGCCAAATGGCTGATATGCTCGTCGTGGCTCGACGCGAAAATGACCTCCTTACGTCCCAACGCTTCAGAAATCGATAACGAACGTCCTACGGAACGTCCTAGCCTAGCTATCCTCGAGAATTCTAGCTGGCGTTCTTGACCCGTATATCATGACATTCGTGAAAAAGATAAAATCCTTAAGCAAAGGTGGAGACGAATCTAATTCAAGAAGTACTGGAACTCGGACAGTAATGTGGGTCAAATATAGTGATAGAAAGAAAAGCAAAGCACAGGTGAGTTATCTCTACACCGTGGTTTTACTTTATTGGGGCGCCGTAGCCGAGTGGTTGTGATATTCGTCGCGGTGCGCTTGAAACCTAGGTTCACCGCCCTCTCCCCTCCACCTTCTCCGGTAGTCTACAATGGACGCCTTATGGAACGCCACAGCCAGGTTATCCTCGAGATTGCAAGGAGACGTGCTCAACAACTATTCTACAGCGTTCAAGAAGAAGACGAAACAACGAAATGAATGTTAGAAGCTTTGGGATCCGCACAGTGAGAAAAAACACTGCGAAGACGGATAAATCAAGTGTCTAAAGTTTTTTCTATTTATTCAAGAATAAGTAATGAAAATCACTAAAATGACTAAATTAATGAAATTACTAACAATTACTAAAATTACTAATAAGTACTACTTTCCAGCACGGACCGTCTTATCTATGAAATTTTAGGGTAAATGAAGTAAATAAGGTGACTAATTACTGAAATTTACCCACTTAACTTCTTTTGTTTGGTAGAAACGCATAAACTATACTTTATAGAAAAACATAGATTATTCGACATTGGAAAGAACCCCTCTAAAGTTTCTTAATGAATAACTAAGGATGCTTTCCTACAAAAGCACATTTTGATGAAATTGAATAGAAAAAAGGCTTTTCGAACAGATGAGCTCAAACCACTACATTTTAGAATACTTTCTCCGACAATTATTATGGAGTAAAATCTTTAAAAATTATATAAAATAGACGTCATATGAAAGAACTGCTTGTACTTACGTCATCGTAGCGATCGAAAATCGAACCATGTTGGAGTAAAGTAGGCACGTTTGGGCGCCAGTTGAATTGGAACTCCTTGGCCATTTGGCCTCTCTTCTCTTAGTGTACTCCGAAGTCCGGCCAGTTTATTTTCGCAATACCATTGCACGATTCTGAAGCGATTCACGGTTCATCGAAGTGATCTTGCTTGAGAACAGAAGAAAAAACGAAGTCTTTTCAATCAATAACGAAATTAAATTATAAAACAGCCAATATGTAGAACTGTATTTCGGTTAAGCACTAAAACATGAAGAAAATCGCACAAGAATAAACTGGGAGCGTCTGGCGCAATATTCATAAGTATTTTGCGCCACTGACATGATCGATGGTACAATCCGCGCCCACGGTTCACCATGCCTTCGACTCCTTTGCGGTTGGTGAACTGATACCAGACTTGTCCGGGATAATTGCAGCACTAATTTATTAAATCGGTAGACCACCGCAATCATTGCAAAGGCACAAATATGCACTAAGTCACTTCAGACGATGCTTGATGAAGTCCAATGCATAGCACATCCCTCAGGGATTGATCAAAGCCAAGGGCTTTATTCGTATTAATAAACAATTGTCGATCAGATAATGGAAGTAGAACAATGGTCTCGGTGTTTCGTGAACAGCTTGAGCTATCGGAATGGATAAAACGCGGGTTCAGCTCTCGTCTGGGGTCGAACGTTCTGCATATCGCTCAGGATCTTTGAATATATAATTATAACATCATGACACTTCTATAAAAGGATAAAGCATAGAGGATAAAGCTCTCGGCGTTGATCAATCCCTGAGTGATGTGCCATGCATTCGTCTTCAATCTTAACTTCGTTTAGGGTGATTGATACATATCTGATCCAGTGGCCTCCCGCTGTACCGAGTCAGTTCTGCTTACCCTGCCAGATAAGTCTGAGACATGTTTGGTACTATATCGAATGACACTGCTATAAAAGAGGTAAAATAAGGAGTTTTTGTAGATTATAGACGACGTTTGAGCACGGTTCTATCAAAATGCAAGTCCGAGAAAAAAAGCATATAGATTCCGTTCCATAGCAGTAACTTTTACATAACATTTCGCTCACTATGAAGAATTTTGGTTCCTTTTCGTTAGCGGGAAACAAATGAAGAAACTGCCCCCTTTCAATGAGCAAGAATTTTTCAAAAGAATGTTAGGAATCATTCGAAAGCTTAAATCTCTGGCTGCTGCCCTACAGGCACCTATTCTTAAAAAGCCCTTTCATAGCGCTGTACTACTCAGAATAAAATTATGTTTTACATCGGCAGCCCAATTTTACCATTACTTCGCTGGAAGCACTAAAAGCAAATCGCGTGTAGAGAAAATTTTGTAGTATCAGAGTCATACGCTTAATCTGGAGTTTCTTTCAGAGCGAAAATCCTATTCAAATAACAGAGCTCGCACTTCATAAGTGATACGCCTGAGCCTCATAGATCGATGATCGCGGCAACCCCCTACACCGCAGCTGGCGAACTGGCCAAAAAACACGTGTGCGCGTGGGTGAATTGATCTTATTTTCCCTGCTACAGTACAGAGAACCGGTCTTTCCAGTAAATAAGCACAGCGTTGAAATCAGAATCTTACGCTATCAAATGATTACTAATAGTCTAAAGAAAAAGCTCTGTCCTACGAGAAATATGCGCGTGTGAAGCACAAAATATTGCTGAAGCGTTGTGAAAAGACATGTTTAAAAACGGCTGGGAGTGACAGCCAAAGATTTAAGGTCTGGAATAATCACTAAAAATGCTAAAGAAAGTCTTTGTCCGGCGAAAGGATTCGTTTTCCATTTGCTCCCCGCTAACAGAAGAGCATCAATATTTTGATACTACTGCTTGAAAGTGGCAAAGCTTTTGATATAGCCGTCCAATGCAGAAGAAACTGTACTTTTTCTCCTTCAATTTATGCATCAGATCAGTTCAAGACAAGCTACTGGAGGTGATATTATGATATTCCAAATTTCAGGAATAACGAATGATATGCAAAACTCTCCCTTCCAGAGGAAGTTGAATCCGCGCCTCGGGCTTAAGGTGGATGAGTGATAAACACGCCACTACTGAGAAGCTTGCCCGTGATCGCTATGTAATGATGAACCCGTCTTCCAGCAAGGGTGAGGTGCGTGTTCAACTTCCGCCTGGGACCGAGAGTTATGCATATCAATTGTTCTTCGATTTATTAATGATGCATTAGTAGTTCTAACGTAAATTTGTTTATCCAATAAGATAGAAATGAACAAAGACAGCGCGCACGACTATGTCATGGCCTCAGCTCAAAAGCTCGAAATATATTGGAATTCATTACGACTTACACAAAAAGCACCTTTCAAGAAATTTACTCCTAGAGAGAAATATACTTTCATCTACTTAAAGGTGAATTCGCTTGTCTCCAAAATAGGTACACTTCGTCCAGCGGTAGCTACGACTTCGAAATTCTTGTAAGATATTAGAATAATCCTCTAACTTCCGAGGATCCAACTCCAACTACGACACACAACATTACATTTAGAATGAAAGCTCCCACATAGTTCTTAGTAGTGTCGTCGGATTTAGCCAACTATTCTAATGCGACGACACACAATATTATATTTAGAATATAAGCTTTCATATAGTTCTTAGTAGTGGCGTCGCGTTTATTAATCTTTAGCGCGAATTCTTACAAAGGTCTCAAAATCCTCAAAGTTTCTTGTGTTTGGCATCTGCCTCGCCGTTCAACACCGCAAACAAACAGCATCAATTCGTGCTAGAGATGAATAAAGCCAACAACACTACTAAGAGCTATGTGAAAGCTTATATTTCAGATGCAATATTGTGTGTTGTCGCACTGAAATAGTGGGATGAACCCGACGACACTACTAAGAACTATGCAGAAGCTTACATTCTAGATGTAGTTTTGTGTGTCGTAGTTAAAGTTGGGTCCTCAGAAGTAAAAGGGTTAAGGAAGCGTGTAGCAGAGAGGTCAAAGGTGCTTTACATCACACACGCGGTCGTTGCTTCAATCCCGTGCCCTAGGTTCACTGAACCGCCAATCCCTTTGTAATCAGTAAATTGCTACCAGATTAGTCTGAGGGAAAGGCAGCACTAATTTGATACATCGCTCTGGGCCAAATAGGCATTCAATAAGCTCTAACGATGCTTAACACATTTATAGCGTCGTTATCTCTACAAGTTATGTGAGACGAAAATAATAACCGACTTCAACTTTCAGTGAGCATGTCTCACCTCACAGCCAACTCTTTGGTTTCACAATCAACTTTATCTTCGAAACCTATTATGGAACTATTATAGAATTATTATGAATTCGAATGATGAAGCTGTTTTGTTCAGCAAAACACAACAACGTTCCCCAATGTATCGTTTTCCCTTGTGGGTGTATCTTTTCCGTTGCGCACTTTACTAACTTAATTTTCCCTACAAAACATAAAATCAATTGATGATTTTCTCCGCTTCACAGGGAGTTTGAAATTTCATTTCTACATATGTTTGAATGTTAAAGACTTTTGAAAGTCATAGTCTGCAATGAACATAAATAAATATGTCACGTAACAATGAAGGATTGACACCAAAGAGTTAGGAAGTGGCACATTTTTTCTCATCACACAAAAAATACGATGTATGAAAAGAAATCGTCAGTCCACAGAAGACAACATAATCTAAGACTTGATGTTGGTTTTCCGCAAAATGATAGGAGAATTTCGATAATTTGCACTCTTGAGGTGTTGAAAACGAGACCGGCTTGGAGAAAATACCTTGCCCTATTCACTTGAAACTTAACATGTTTGTTTCAAATTGTTATCTGAATTTTGGAATTGTTTGGAGGTATAATTTCCTAAATGTGAACAAAATCCGATTTTTTTTCCAGACCAATTACGGCTAACCGCAAACATCAACAACACATCAAGGGGGATAATCTTGTTCTAAAGAACGAAATACCCTTTGAATAATTACTATGAACTACGAGCGCCGACGAGAAAAAGGGCACAAGATGAGTTTGAAGGGTTCGAAAAAATCAAAACTCGCCGTGATAAGATAAATGGCCTTTACCCTGTACACAGCGATTTGGACATCTAAAAATTACTTCCCAAATCATCATAACTATTTTGCTTGCGAAAAATACGTGATTTTGCAATCAGCTGTTTCAGAACCAAGTGTACTTTCAGGTTTAACCTAGTTTGGTTGCATTCAATTGAGGAAACCAATTATCCCTTTCAGAAAATCGAAGTTATTAACATAATGTACTCAAAATAGGTGATGATTCTACAACTGCCGGTAATAAAGTGATTTATTGATGATCCGGGAATTTGAGGTTTGATAGAACCCACATAAGTATTACCAAACAAATTCATAACTGAAAATCGTACAGACTCTCGAAGATAGAGTGAATTTTCTTCTAAGAGTAAGTGATCATTACAGAAGGTTGTGGTCCCAGCAATTTCTGAGGTGTTTTTCAATTGATTTCTTTGAATAAGAATTTACCAGAGCACAATTACTCCATGCCGTTCTCTAGATCAGGCAGTGTCTTGATCGATCGAATCGTTTTGGCGGGCATCTTGTACTAAATCTAATAAAGAATATCTAAAACTTGAAGAGACCACAACTCTCCACTAGCGTCGAATAGTAAAGTTCTTAACTTCAACATCAAGCTCCTAATGAGAGAATATGGTGTTTTAGCAAAAGCTACCTTCATCGCACGATTTCTGAGCACCTTCACAACATTTGTTGACACCAGAACCCTTAAATTCATCGTGATGAATCAAATTTAAGATGCAACTTTCCGTCTTCATTGTAATAATGTAATGATCATAAGATTTCTGAGTAAACCAATGAGATTTGTTATTAGAATTTGCGCATTTGTATTTGATAGCTGATAAAGCAAAATAGCTTTTCAGACAAAACTATGATATCAAACGAAAAACCAGCGTCGACAAAAAGAAAGGTCACAAAATAATTTGTAAGGACTCGACACAATCAAAATTCTGTCATGATAAGATAAACGGGCTTTTATTCTCACAAAGATTTGGACAGCTAGTATTAACTTCTCCAAAATATAGATATTTCAGTTGCTGTCAAAACACGTGATTGGGGCCAACTGTTTCAGGAAAAAAAAACATTTTTGGGATTAATCTCAGTTTGCGTTCATTCAGTTGGGTAAAAATTCCAACCGTTCCGGAAAATCGAACACATTAGGACGGTCAAGACGGCAGCTATTGCTATTCGATTGCGTAGGGTGATTTGCAAGCGATTCGCGATTTCGTAATCAAATATAGTTTTCTTTTCTCCGTTTTGAAACGAAACTCTATGTTTCTGGTGCCACTCTGATACCTCATGATTTCCTCTTGCTCATGTGCTTTGGTCAACATAGAACCATTAAATGAGAAGAAAACTCTACAAATGAAACGTGATCTTCTTTCTGCTTTTACAGCGCTTTACCAAGACCTTTTGAGAAATCAAACATAGTATCAGAATTTTCAGGATTTATATTATCAGAAAATACTATACTTTCACAGAAAAGGCATCCATGGACCCCAGCTCAGCAAAAAATATGCGCCGAATGTGCAACGTAATCCTATTTTCGCAGCTACAGCGCAATAAGATCTCTTCAGAAAGCAGGTACACTTCTGAAATTGCTGAGATTTGAGCTTCCGAATAATTACTAAATGCCTGGTGGAAAAGTTCTTTTCAGCGATTAAGGCCCTGAAAATTGTGCATCTGGGAGGTACATGCCGTCCCAAACGTGTCAACACATTCAAAAGGTGATGGGTGTTTCGACGACTGCTGAAATTTCTTAATATATCATACGTTTCTTTTCGAGTGTTTTCTTAAAACCATGCTCAAATTTCAATATGCCTGACATTCTTTAGCCTTTTCTCGATAGTTAGAGAGCTTGAGGATTTACAAAATCGACATAGGTATCGTCAAATGAATTCATGACTGGAAAAAATTGTATACACTCGCGAGATAAGATCGAAGCTTCTTCTATGAATCCGCAAGGTTCTCAACTCCTCGAACAAGCTACTAATGGAAGAGTAATGGTGTGTTATTGAAAGATCACCTTTGTAGCAAAATTTCTGAAGCACCTTCACAAAATTCATAGGTACCAAAAGCTTTGAAAGTCACCGTATTGGATCAAATTAGAATAGAAATGTCCGCTTATGTATCAATAATGATGAAATAACGGTTTCCATGGGCAGACTCGGATTAAATTGCCGGAAGAGCGAAATTCTCCTCGGGGCAAAATTTAGTGATACCATACTTATTGTGTAAGGGAGCTACTCAAGCCCGTAATTTTTCGGTTCTTGATAAATCTGACAACATCAATGATAAGGCCTTCTTATAATCATAGAAGGTTAATCCAATGACGGAACGACACCTTTATAAAATGATGCTATTATTGGTTTGGAAGCCAGCCTATCACCCAGTATTTTACTACTAATCGGACGTGCGACCGAAATGAACAAACATAGGAGTGAAGAATGGCTTCTCACAACAATGGACTTTAGCTGTTCGCCATACTATAGTGATGACAGAACCATTAGTTAAGCGGAAGAAATGTTAGTAAACATGCATTTGCGAACTGATTCTCAGGCTAAAAAGTTACATAGCATCAATGTTCCATTTCACGTAAATCTAGATAGAAAAGCCGACAAAAAAAAAAAGAAAAAGGAGAAAAGTAGGAGGAAAAAGAAAAAAGGCCAGAGGAAAGCAGAAAGTATGGAAGACTTTCAAAGAAGTAATGACTGAAGGATAACTCGTAGACTAGACGGAAGAGTAAATAGAAGAAAAACTTGTCTATGAGCTACGGTCTCGACGTAAAATTTTTTTCTCATACGCTTCAAAAGGAAATTGATGTTAGAATTTCGAATAATGATGGCCAGGCACACGGTTATTGGAAAAAATGTACTTCCACGATAGTTATGATGAAAAATGATCACAAATGACACAGTTCCTATCAGGTAGGAAAGGTTTGGCAAGTAGAACGATTGGAACAGACTATTGTCACCAATCAATGACATGTGAGGGTAGAATTTTACGCCTTCTAAACACAAACTGTTCCGCTATAAAGTAAACAGATGCATGATTGATCAATATCATTTGATCGTTGCGATGAGAAGGGTGGTAAAGCGACTTTTTTTATCCTATTTATTTACATGATTCGACATCATACATTGTGCCAATCCCAGCACTTCTTTCATTCAACTAGTTCCTCAGACCCATCATCCAGGACGGTCTTCGCATTCTTGCGTTTGGGTTAGCTTACTGCTTGAAAATTTATAATCCTTCTGGGTCGACTATTCTTATACTTCCAGAACAGCTGGCTTTCGAGTGCGGAAGGAATGAAGTGTCACAGATGAGTTTGGTAGCAAATTCTCACCCTCGAAGTGATAGAGTTTTTGTTAGATTTGCTTAAGACCAAACCAGTCTTGTGTGCGTTGAATTGAACAGCATCAATACCACTGGACATGCCTTCAAAAAGTGACCCAGACCATAAAAAAATTAGTATAAGGGGTTCAAAAATATCCAAACTTGCGCCTTAGAAAATACGAAAGTTGATGAGAGTGAATGAAATTCTCAGTTGTTTTTCTTCCCTTATACTATCATGAAAACAAGCAACTTTGTGAAGACAAAAGAGCACTCAACTAGAGTCATATGCACGATCTCTGAGGAGAACTAATCATTTTGAAAAAAGTGTAGAAATTGTATGAGACATTTCCGAATGTGGTCATGAGGAGTGATTTTTGAGCGAAAGATAGATTAGAACTCAAACTTGGCGTTAGAAACTAGTACAAAAGCGTCCAACACCGATATTCTACTTGTAAACTCACTAAACAGTAAACTAAGTGGTATTCGCTTCAAAAGACCAGCTGATACGTGTAGTGATGCCCTATACAAAGCTGCTTCCAATCCACAATTCGAAAGGGCTGGATAGCAAGAATGGACCAAGAGATCTAATTTGCTGTGGAATAAATTCAACGACGGTATATGCCACATATTTCTCGCTAGACAGACGTAACTTTGCTGACGGGCGTAAATCCAGTAAATACACTAAACGATTGTTAATTGGAAAGACAAGTTTCTTAATAGGATCTGACTTCTTCAACATCACTGAGGAGCCAAAAAGCTAACGAAGACATAAACATATACACTAAGACCAAAAGAACAACTTGTTTTTTAATGGAATCTATCCAATTTTTGAAGTTCCAAAAGCATTTTACGAAACAACATATCTTAAAATATGACATAAGGAACAGTTCCATTGCGGATTTTTTGAAGAAATAATCATGCATAGTAACCCTCTGATACGTGCGAAAACGTAATTATAGTCTTATCGGTACACGACTTTTGGAGTTCGGTGATGCTTTTATACGATCACACTCCAACCTGCTATCATTCTTTAAC
This sequence comes from Parelaphostrongylus tenuis, assembly GCA_019055375.1. Taxonomy (NCBI): domain Eukaryota; kingdom Metazoa; phylum Nematoda; class Chromadorea; order Rhabditida; family Metastrongylidae; genus Parelaphostrongylus; species Parelaphostrongylus tenuis. The sequence goes on from JAHQIW010003685.1 coordinate 83,975, forward strand.
GATGATTTTGCTCTGAAAAGCCGTTGACATTATCGATAACACATGGCTTTTGTTGCGTAGACAAGAAAAATGTTTCGCACGTTGCTTTTACACATGTATGACACTTCGAAGAAAAACTGGTTCAGCGTCCTCATCGTGACCAACCCATATGTTCACTGGCATCTCGGCTACAATTTCCACTATTTAAACGGCTTTGCAAGATCCTCCTCAGCTCGTAGAGTGACTATTAGGTTGGTTCATAAGTAGCAGCGGTTCATGCCATGTTGAAATTTGCCGTCCGATATTGAAATATTTCTAAATTAAAGGTGATTATATTACATATCATTTCAATGCACACTTTTCGCTCTACGTTTTGTTGCCAAGGACGTTTTACTTACCGTTTATTTTATAATTGTTTTAGACTACAGAAAAAACTTGATTCGTTTACAAGTCGTGGCGGTTCGAAGTGTGACAATGCATAAACAGTAATTACTTTTTTATCAACGTCATCATAGTCATAAGGAAAGCATTCGTTGAAACTGATACTTTTTAAACTACGCGAGATGCTTCAAGGAAACTCTGCGTCAGTCAGTCTACTGTCAGTGACCATTTGGAACGAAATGGAAAGGCGAAAAAGTTGGTGCGAAAGAAAATAATGGTGCTTTCTTGTAGTCACTCGACAGCCACACGTCGCATAACGAACGTTTGAAAACTCTAATGAACTGAGTTACAAATTCTTTCATTGTCCATATTCGCCGGATCTCTCATCCAGAGACCACCATTTTCTCAAGCATTTCGATAACTTCAACGTCACCACAATCGACAGAACGCAAAAAGGTTTTCAAAGTTAAGCCTCGAGACACTAATTTACAGGAAAAGCAAACTCATTTCCTATTGACAAAAAATGTGCTGATTACAATAGTTCTTATTTTGATTAATAAAGATGTTTTTGAGATTAGATATCATGATTTAATATTCACGAGACCGAAATCACCATTACTACTGCACAACTAAACAAATATGGATCAAAACACCATAAAAGAACATCTAGTCGGCAAAGTCAAAGATAAACCAGTTACCCAGTAGGGTTCCACTTATAGGACACACACACATAGAGAAGATTTTAAGTAGAAGTCGTCATCCACTTAAAGCCCCACGAACGAATACCTCGGTTAACAAGAGATCTGACCCAGTCTGTACCTAGGACTTGTTTTGATGTGAGAGGTGCATCAGCAGTCCACGTGATTCCTGCAAGATTGGCCTCCACTGGGACAATTCTGTGGAAAACTCGTAAAAAGCGGCGATGTCTTGAAAAAATCTTTTGCGCTTGATGCAATTGTAATCTAGGGCTTGGTGGCTTTTCTTTTGAAGTAATGCATGCATTTGGCTGAATAGGCTGCAGACATCTGATCTTTCCAGCTTCCGAAGAAGGCTAAACCGGCTACATCATCCGTGAGCGGTCGGTTTATTTTCTACATATGCGTTTGATATCGGTCTAACACCATTTCGGATTCAACTAGTGGGAAGACCGGCCGAGGATCCGTCGTCGAAAATCCTTGGCAACGATATGCAAGGTTACATCAGGAAACCAAGGATTATCATGAGCACAACAAGTAAAATATACCATTTGGAATATGTGCTGGGGTCCGCACAACTAGTGAAGACGGACCATCTAAGTATCTAAGTAAGTATCATAAAACCTTGTGTTCAACTTGGAAAGAAAAGCTGCGAATCATTGAGTAATGTTAAAGTCAATCGATAATCGGTCTTAGGAATTATTTTTGAATATAAATTCAGATATACCACAACCAGAATAAAATAAACATTGGCGCTGTAGCACAGTCCAATAAACCGCTGTACGTAACACATTCATGTTCGAACAACCAGTTCCTATGTGACAGAGTAAAACCAACGTTTTCCACTCTACTGGAATGAACTGAATGGGCTTTTTCATGAGTCAAGGCGGACTGGCACATATCCAAAATATCAGGCTCTTTTCATGTCATCCCCGCACTTTACACTTCACTATATATCTTTTTCACGTAAAACATCGAGAGAGAAGCCAAACTGATATAATGCCCTCGCTAGTCAAAGAGACTATAAATCATCTAAACACGAAATCTCTCTGCATCCTGTACGATGATGGCAATCCGATAGCACTACATGGCATATTCCCATCAATATGAAGGCTGTCCTCATTACAGCAAATGATGCTCATAAACAGGAAACTCTCATTCTGATAAAAAATTTTCAGTGAGAAATGGCAAAATCGAAAACGAGCTTTAGTGTATCAGGATAGGATACTGGATAAAGATTATCTTTCAACCTACAACAACTATACATAGTTAGCACAGAGGACATCGTTAGCTGCACCGAATAGCTACCACGAACATGACGACGGAGTGAGATTGGAGGAGTGAGGGGATATAAAGCAAATGACACGGGGAACCCAAATGAATGATGGGATTGGCTTCTGAACAACAGGCATCATACACATTCATGAAGCATCTCAAGGAATACACGGAAAAGTTCTTTTCACATTTCCCAAAGGCTCACTGCTGTTGTTCTGTTTGCCGTCTGAGCGTTGATTTGCAATGACAAGATTTTACACTTCACAGAGTACACGACGTAGTAACTAGGTTAAGCCACGCCCTCATAATGAATACAAACGTACCAGAAAGATAAACATGATCGGATTTAAATAGAAAAAAGATATGAAAAGAATTCAGCCGATATGGACCACTTTTTTATAGAAAACTAGAGATAAGGCGCCCAACCAGGAACTGAATTATTTTTGATACCTCTTTCGGTCAAAACATAATAAGGTACTCAGAATCTTTTAATCCCAAACGGAAGTCATTGACACTATCGAGATATTTAATGAGAGAAATTGGAGCGATGTATTTGAGAAAAACAAAAAAGAAGTTGAATGCAGTGAAAATATGATGATATCTAATGTCCCTCAGCGATAACAAAGCATTTGGTAAAAATGCGATGCTTATGTCATCCGCGAATCGAGCGATAATCGCTATTTTTTTTTGTAGAACCGGACCAAATGCAGATCGAACTATAAAGTTGATACCAGAAAGCAAGCGATGCATGGTTGAAACCTGCAATGAACGGTCATGCCACAATCAGAACAGAAGTTCTGATCGTGGCATAACCGGTTGGTGGTCGACCCTGCGACGAACTCATCAAGCCTCTTATTCCTCCGGGATCAAACTTTCAGAAAAGAGTTCACTCTGCAGTCCAACTGGATATACTGTAGTCCTACTATGGCGCGATTCGAAAGAGAGCCGACTAGATCAGCATTCGACGGCATTCTTGAAGAAAAAGAAAATTCTCAGGCAGCAGCTGAACCTACACGCAAAAAAAAATTGAAGAATTCTTGTGAATAGTGGGTTTGAGGAAACACAATAGCACAACTTCTCAAGATTCCAAAAGAAACGAAGCTCGTTATTCGTTCACTATATCATGTTGGAGAAAGAAAGCAACAATCCTCAACAAAGCTTATCGAATACTAGACAGAATCACGTAACGTATATGTCAGTTGTCTAATCGTAATAAAAAAAAAAATGTGTTGCTGCAAATTTATGGTTTCCCATAACGATCGCTGATATTATCTCGGGACATATGACTAAAAATCATCTATTTAATCTTTGTACTTCAAATAAGCTGGTTATAAAACTTGCAACCACTATTCTTTATTCTTTATATCCCTTTTCCCACAAAGGTAAACAGAATTTTCTGTGTTGAACATTTAAAAAAAAACCAATGCCCAGGAAACTTCTGGTTCTCCCACAAAATTTTTAACTTTGTATAAGCTGTACGAGCACTATCTTTTTTTCAAGTATAGCTCCACGAACATTTCTACTTGAATATATAAGGAACAAAAAAGACGTAAATGGAGCCAGGAGAAGAACCAATTTTACATTACATCCAGGAAATTAGAGGACTGAAAGGAAGTGGATGAGAGGATTGAAAGGGAAGTCGGGAAGCGGAACCCATCCACTGCTTTTCAATGATCTACTTCAAATTGAATCCTCAAAAAAGTGGACCCGACTGGATCCAGTCGCTTTTATGGGCTCGCTGACTACAATGATCCGACTGAGAGAAAGTAAATTCCAAATGACATTTAATACACTAGCAGCTATTTGACCTATCAACTGACTACAGTTTTACCAAAACATTCTCCGTCCTCTTCATTGCTAGAGAAAAAAATTCTGAACAATGTAAAAAACGACACAGAAATCGATACATTCAAGTGAATATGGATAGAATAGAACAGAGTGATAGTGAACACTAATGCATGATGGCGGTTTCAACTTCACGAGAGAACCGAAGACACCGTAAAATGTTTTATGGACGTTGAGCAGTTGGGAAAACGAGAACTGCTGAATTTTGCAGATTGATGTATAATGAACATTAAAACTGCTAAACCTGAATTACAAGACTACAGGAGGATAGTGTCGGGTCAACCCTAGGGAAAATAAGTCCTCGTAAAATCATGAACTTCTCTGGAAAAAAAATTAGTGATTCCATCCCGAAAAAGAAATTTCAACTCATATTGGTCAAATGTTTTTTTATAGCATTTTAAACAATCCATTGATTCGTGATGTGAGAGAAATGGTCGTTACGAGCACACTATGTGTTTGTCAGGATTCATATGTACTTGACGGCATCACAACAAGCAAACCAACTCTATCGATTCTTCCTGATAGCATAGCCCTCTACTACATGAACATTTCCCATAGCTAAAAGGAAACGTGTTATGTAGGTTAATCTTCTGTAAATGCATATATGTACATATATGCAGGTGTGTGCATGACGTACATATACGTGTGTATATGTGTTTGTACATACGTACATATATACGGGTGTATATATGTATAAAATTCGGAGCCTCCGTAGATATAGCATTACACCAGCAATTAAGTGAATACGGTGTCCATGTCATACTCATCTTGTGTTGAATAATTCATGAAAAGCTAGGATAAGGGATACACAGCAGGAAAATCAGAGCAGAAAACAAGGACCATGGAAGCAAAGAGCAGAAACAAAGCGGGAATACCAAAAGCATTGAAAAGCCTTGTGAACCACCCACCCCCCATTCCCAAGATAAGAAGCGCCCAGTTTCGCGATGGGTCGGGTCGGGTCGCTCTGCCCAGCAAACTGTGCCGTAATTTTAGAAAATTGTGAAACAACCACACTTACGCAAACAGTACTCCTATGAATGATACAGATAGATTTAGTAGTTTGCTGGATAATTAACGTTTTCATGATGCCATTCCTTGATCGAATGCACGAATGTGAACGTTCAACGATGGAAGCTACGACTGCGTGTATAAGCGGGCGGTTACCAGTATAAACCAGTTGATGCGCGTGAGGAACTTCGCACATTGGACGATAGAGATAATTGAACTTGCTCGTCAAACTCTACTTACAACTCCAACTCCCACAGTTGGAAATTATGAGATGACAGGTAGCGATACGAGCGAACGGGAATGTGTACGTTAGGTGGTCGAAAGCGTTGTCTTTTACACAACACGATCACCAAAACCAGTGCTTGCAGATGATGTTAAAGTTGCCGCATTCTGTCGTATGCAACAGGGAAGAAAACAAGATGATACCCCAAAAAGAAACAATCTATGTCTGCATTTCTTTTTAGAGAAAGAGTAGTTTGGATTACCAGTCTAGAGCGCGTTTGATGTAGTGCTTGGAAGTACCCTGCGACGCATGTAGTCGATGGCTCGATACTGCGTCCATGACTAAGCAAGCCTTTTATCTCTTCCGGGTTGGCGCATTGGAAGCATATTTGTCTCGGCGGATAAATACACTGGCTCGATTACATCGGTAGGGCACCAAGAGCTATTGTGAAGGCCAGATATGCATTTGATGACCTCAAACGATGTCTGATGAAATAAATGCATGGAGAGGTCTTCAGGGAGTGATCAACACTGACAGCTTTATCCCTTTCAGCTTTTATTGTGCACGATTTGTATGAATTGTCCTTGAATTGAGGATATACTTTCGTTCGCAGCAGCAACATAGCATCATACTGATTAATATCAATCTTGAAATAACCAACATTGGAAAGGCCTGTGCAATCCTGTGTTCATCTGGATCGTCCACGGCAGTCCACCATTTGGTTCCATTCCTTTTGGACGTCCTATCCTATATAGCCATAAAACAGAACACGTCGTTATAAAGTTTTTATAGCAAAAAAAAAAAGAAGTACGAAAAGAAGTGAAAGAAATGTTTCTCAGCGGAAGTTGCTGCTGCGAAGAATTTTTGCTGATTATGAAAAAATATCTGCGTGCAAAAACCGAAAAACATTTAGTCTAAATACAAAGCACAGATTTTGTTAAAAGCCTCCATGCTGAGAATTGCAACTGCAAAGTGCAACTCAGGAGGGTTTCATTTCCTTCATTTAAATTCGTCAAGAAATTGAATGCGAAAATTGTCTGTATTATGTGAGAGTAGTCAGTGAAAAGTCGGGGTTTCTCCCTTGACAAACTACTTTGCTACGACCTGACAAGCATCGAAAGGTTAGATATTTGCGTCAGACCACACACGATATTGCAATTGCGAATATTAGTTGTGTCTTATTCCAGTAGGGTAAAAATCAAAGTACACAGTACGGAGATATTCGTTTACCTTAAAACCCTTGTCCATTTTTGACGTGCTTCATTTCAAGAAATTACAGCATGATAAGGACAAGATTAGTCTGCTTCATACGATCGATTTCGGAGCAGCGACTCCTGGTATTTTTCCGATTTCTCAGCAATCTTTCACTCCAACAATCACTTTTCCCAGCACAAAAATTTTGATGGATGTATGCCACGGAAGAAGTGGTCATCTTATCTTCCCTCTGATGTGAATTTGATTTCGTGAAATCATACTAAGCTTCATCTTGCATTGCGAAGAACCTCGTTAGTCGTCGCAGAGAATTGATATTCCGCACGTTACATTTCGATAAGAAAACAGATTATTCCTATTAATCAAAGGGGGTGCAGAAAAGAGCTTATAACGAAGACCTCTGCCACACTCAATTCAGGCGGCATCAACTCTTCCTATTTTCCGACTTCCCAATTCACTTCAGTTTAGCTTTTCCAACTGTTCGTTTGACTATGCTTGATTCTTGCAAACTCTCGCATCGTTGTGGTAATTCACCTTTCAATCATTTCAGTGGTCATCGGTGTGTCGTTCTAAACTGTTGACATCTCCATCGTTCAACTTACAGAACCAGCAATGTTGCGCAAGGTCGTTGACAGTTATTTGACCATATTAAGGGTTTATACCCATTCATTTACGCACTCCTCAGAACGATTACCTAACATTTTCGTCGTACAGGTGCCCAAGCCTGAGATTGAGTTTGACGTTCTCATTCAAAAGCTCATCAAAGAGAAAATACGTGTCAGGGATCAGTTTATTTTTCGTAATAGTATAGTCACTAACTGCTATGTGGTAACGACTCACAGAAGCCCCTTACAAGGCTTTAGAAACCCCAACGATGAAAGAAAGGGATCATAACCAACCAGCAAATTATCTTTCAAAAAAGAAATTGTCCTAATATTTACATAATTCTCGCGATCACTTAAGACGTGTTGTTTGAGAAACTACAAGCAATTTATCAACTTCATAACAAGCCTCTTTAGAAGGTGAAAATGCCAGAACATGTTTTTGATTTTTTTCTATTATTATAATTCGTGTTGTATATGAATGACATGAAAACGAGGATCTTTAAATGGAAATATAGAGAATTCTATAAGAAAAAGTATGTAAAACTGACAGAAAAGCGTGAAATTCTCAAGCCGACGATATCACCATACAATTAAGCCGACGAGGTCACTTTCATCTATACGAGTACAACAACATTATTCAAAGCACGACATTATAAAAGTTTCTTCGACTATATGTCATTCAGCAATCGTTTCGTTGATGCTTTAGTTTTACGAATCCATTAGCATCCGCTAAACAATGACTGAAAAATGGAAGACGCCAAGTGGTAAGTACAAAAGAAAAACCAAAACAAGGCCATCACAGACAACTCGCAGATGAAACTATTGCGCCCTTTGTACTTCAAACTAGAGGAACTACACAATACTGCAATGAACAGACTTTAAAACATTTATATACTTTCAAATAATTCGATAGAACTCTGTAACTTTGCGGCGCATTCATAAATATAGGCAAAAATAACGTTCGAAAGTATTAAGCTGTCGAAACTCAATAGTAAACTACCCTTTTATCAAATTTGAGGCTGAAAAGATAAAATTCCTTTCGTGAAGCTCAGGAAAATAAGAGGTTTAGATCGTTGAACCTAATAAGATTCAGTTCGGTAAATTTGATGGAGAAGGAAAGAAGTGAGCAACACACCAAAAAGGTAACAAAAAAGAAAGTGGAATATGAATCTTTGTTCCAGACATCTTGGATTGAATCGAAGTATAGTACACTAAAAACGACACATCTTTGGTATGCAGAAATTCCGAAGACTTTCATGAGAGAAGGTAGACAGCGGTATATACAAATTTTAGTAGTTCGCCTTCGTCTGTTCATCTGAATTTCCATATTAGTCTCAACATATTCAAGATACCCCTACAGAAGCGATACGATACAAAAGTGATGGCCGTTTTCGACTAGTGAATTCTAGTGATTGCATAAAGAACAACTATAATGTACAGAGATTTAACCACTGGATAAAGGGGTACTCAGCCCTAAGGAATTCCAATTTTTTGGAACCCATGACGTATATATTTCTGACCTCTTTACTACTAAAAGTTCTTATTTCGAACACAAAAGGCAAATCGTTCACTTTTGTCTGCTTTTTCGGTCTTTTTTTTTAAGTTTCCCCATGGATGAATTTTAAAGTTCACGTTTCATTAGCAACTTTTTAGATGTTTACTTTCATTTCCAACATATTTTGATTTGAAAAGAATCATCGAAGAAGTCAGGTATGCGAATAATCTGCTACTAAAAAGCATTTCCAAGAAAACTAGAGAGCTCTGCATTTTAAAATATGCTGATGACTGAGAAATTACCATCCGTTGTCGGAAAGCCGATTTGGTCAACTATGTGCTGAACAAAGTATTGTAATAGAATTTATGAGATACAATTTGATACAGCACACACTTCAGTGCAGTGAAATAATGGCCTTTCCACATACTTTTCCGCCTCATCATTTCTGAGAGGTGTTCTTGGGTGCTGCACCGCGAAGTGCTCCAGGATATTCAACCTCCCTCCCTCCAGCAGGACCGCTCAAGTTGAGTCCAAAGTATGCATTGAGAAAGCACAACTAAGAATAAACTGTAACAAGAATGACCGCCGTCTTGATAGCTACTAGTCCAAAGGTCGTAATCTCTCTTTCTGATCGACAAGGGACGCCTTGCTCTAATGCGGTAAGGACCTGAGGAAGCCCAGGCTAACCTTACCTCGGAATTCCAGGGAACAAAACAACTAAAGCAGCACAGTTTCTCGCACTGTCAGTGAAGAAGGGCCGTCAAAGTGTACAAAATAATGGCTGACGCTTCGGCGGGTGGTATCGCTTTCTCCACGGCCAGGAAAGATGAAATTGACTCGCAAATCTATTCAGCCAGATACTCCTGCAAGCCAGCAGAAAACGTGATAAACTCCGAAAAAGGCAGCCTTTCCAAGGTCTGAAGAAGGCGACATCGCCGAAACGCCAGCCATCATTTTGATATATTGAACTGTATTCTATAAACTCTACTACTGATAATCTCGTTTCTGCTCATCGAAAAAAAAAAACACTGGAATAATCTTTCTCGACCGAGGTTAATAGATAGTCGGTGTGTGGAATAGTACTGGTGTTTCCGCAAATCAGTGAAGAAGAAGAAAATATTTGCTAAAAGTATAAAAGGTCAAATTAGGGCGGCTTTAGCTATAATCAACCCTACTGTTCACGAAACAACAAAACGATATGGTTTGGATCTCAGATATACACTGTACCTTAGTTAAATCTCGCACTTTACAAAATGGCTCCAAAAAAAGACGAAATCGCTTTCAAACCACAAGGACAGCAACAACAACAACACCAACAACAACAGTAGCACAGCAGCAGCAGCAACAACAGCAACAACAACAACAACAACAACAACAACAGCAACAACAACAACCGACAATTGATGAGAACCTCGCGTCAGCTGAAACAAGGCCAGTCCTAAAGATTTACATGCATTCATAACATTCCGGAAAAGGTGAAGCGAGCGTTGAGCAAACTGCGGGAAGGTTGAGACGCGGTTTCAACAGCCACCGCAAAAAGTAAAAATAAGTTAAACAGCTCTCGAAAAGGGTGAGATTCTGGTTCGACGGGCCACGGAAAGGGTGAAACGTAGGTTCAATAGCCTACGGAAAAGCTGAGACACGAGTTTAACAGCCCACAAAGAGGGTGAAACATGGATTCAACAGCTGAGAAGTTAGTTCCACAACCCACGAAAAGGGAGAGATTCGGGTTCAATGAGCCACGAAAAGGGTGAAACGTAATTGTCCCCAAAAAAGCTGGGACACGGCTTCAACAGCCCAAGAAAGGGTGAGACGCGAGTTGAATAGCCCACGAAAGGGATGAGACGCTTATCCAACAGCCACCGGAAGGGGCAAAACGTGGGTTTAACCGACCCCAGATAAGGGTGAGGCGCGATTAATAGCACACGAAAAGGGTGAGATTCAACAGCCACCGGAAAGGGCAAAAAGGTGGGTTTAATCGACCCTAGACAAGGGTGAGACGTGATTCACTGGCCCACGAAATGGGTGAGATTCAACAGCCTTCGGAAAGGGTGAAACCCGGGGTTGACCGACCCCAGATAAGGGTGAGGCGCGATTAATAGCCCACGAAAAGGGTGAGATTCAACAGCCTCCGGAAAGGGCAAAACGTGGGTTTGACCGACCCTAGATAAGGGTGAGACGTGATTCATTGGCCCACGAAAAGGGAGATTCAACAGCCTTCGGAAAGGGTGAAACCCGGGATTGACCGACCCCAGATAAGGGTGAGACGCGATTCATTAGCCCACGAAAAGGGTGAGATTCAACAGCCACCGGAAAGGGCAAAAAGGTGGGTTTAATCGACCCTAGACAAGGGTGAAACGTGATTCACTGGCCCACAAAATGGGTGAGATTCAACAGCCTTCGGAAAGGGTGAAACGTGGGGTTAACGAACTCTGAATAGAGCGAGACTCGGGTCCGTTTCCCGCTCGAGATCCAGAGCTTTCCATAACAGTCAATATTGTTGAATATTGAGTCAGTCAGTAGAGTAAAAATAGTAAAGTGGACAAAATCGATAAAATTGTGGCGATGTGTGAGCGTAAAGATTTTCCAATGAGGCTGTATCAATAGCTAATTCGTACGTGACGTAGTGCCTTATTTAATAATAAAATCCATAGGAACTGAAGCAAATGGGAGCCAATAAAAATGATAATTTTCCGTAAAATTTCCCTAATTATGCCCTTAACAATCCAAAGAATACAAGTGTCCAACACGATGCTATTCAGATCCTTCCACTTAAAACGCAAATAAAACTGTAAAAAAAAACGATTTTCATGGTGAAAAACTCGTTCAAAGGTAAATACAACCGTCGCAATTTAAGCTGAGAATAAGTAATAAATAAATAAATGATACTGCATTCGAGAAACGACGACTAGAAATGATGGTCCGTAAGATCAGAAAACGCGCGAAATATAAATCACGTGACCCACGAGCGCGCAGCGAAACGGGGCCAATAGGTCACAAGCCTCCACAATGAGATTAGGACCATTGGTCAGTGGACGTTCAGGGTCTGTCGAGACCCTCAGGGGCTTGCCGAACTCGACAGGATGGTCCGTCGTGCACATCGGGGCCAATCGCCAGCGAGGCGGCGGCGGCGGCGAGCCAACGGGAATCAATGTGCGGCCGGCGGCGCCCGCATACGGATATGAGCCCCGCCGGCATCGCGGCGAACGATGTGGTGAGGCCGCCGCAGCGCGAGAGAGAGCGCGAGGAGGCGCAGAGTGTGCGAGCGGCCGACGAGATAGCACGCTCTGCGGAGAGAACCACTCAGAGAGACAGACAACGTGACAAAATTCATCATTAGGCAGATGAACAATGGGCCAATAGACGCATACCCGTAATACAATTCCGTTTGAAACTGGTAACCCACCTTGTAGATGGTACAGCTGTTGAGATAATAGGAGATAGCGATAGCGGCTCGAAAACAGCGGGCAGACATAGAAAATTGGTCAGATAAGTATAGTTTTCAGTAAACTGTAGGGCCAAGAGGGTTGGGGATACTAATTATATTCTTGAAAAGTGGCAGGCAGAAAAAATTCGTCAGATAAAATGGTTTTGGTCACCTTTAGGGTCCAGAGGGGAGGTCCTATCAGTCTTCGAAAGATCGAAGGCAGGCAGAGGAAATTTGTCAAATAAATATAGTTTTGGTCATCTTTAGGGTTCAGAGGGTAGGTACTATCAGTCCTCGAAGGATCGAAGGCAGGCAGAGGGAGTTTGTCAGATAAATATAGTTTTGGTCACCTTTAGGGTTAAGGTGGCAGGCAGTATCAAGCCCTCGATAGATCGAAGGCAGGCAGAGGGAATTTGTCAGATAAATGTAGTTTTGGCCACCTTTAGGGTTAAGGTGGTAGGCAGTATCAAGCCCTCGACAGATCGAAGGCAGGGAGAGAGAATTTGTGAGATAAATATAGTTTTGGTCACCTTTAGGGTTAAGGTGGCAGGCAGTATCAAGCCCTCGATAGATCGAAGGCAGGCAGAGGGAATTTGTCAGATAAATGTAGTTTTGGCCACCTTTAGGGTTAAGGTGGTAGGCAGTATCAAGCCCTCGACAGATCGAAGGCAGGGAGAGAGAATTTGTGAGATAAATATAGTTTTGGTCACCTTTAGGGTTAAGGTGGTAGGCAGTATCAAGCCCTCGAAAGATCGAAGGCAGGCAGAGGAAATTTGTCGGATAAATATATTTTGGTCGCCTCTAGGGTACAAAGTGTAAATACTATTGGGTGCTCAAAAAATGGAGGACGGACTAAGGAAATTTGTCAAGTGAGTATAACTTTTAGTCACCTGTACCAATAACAGGGTGGGAGTTACCAGTAGGTGACCGAAAAATGCGGCAGACAGACGAAATCCGCCACATGAATATGGTTTTTGGTTATTTTTCAGGTTCAGGAGGTTGAGATATCAATAGGTGTTCGAAAAATGGCAGGTAGACGGACGAGATTCGTCAATTGAGCATAGTTTTGGTTACCTGTAGGGTTAAGAGAGTGAGATACACCTGTAGGTGCTCGAAAGTGGCAGGCAGACAGAAGAAATTCGTGAATGTTATAGTTTTTTTTTTCATCTACATGGGTTAAGATGATAGGAGAAACTAGCAGGTGCTCGAAAAAAGGCGGGCAAACAAAGGAAATTTGTTAAAGAACTTTCTGAACAGCACCTGGGTGGGAAATTTTTTCGAAAACAATTTTTAAACTTTATGATATGTAATTGTACATACCAGAGTGTTGTGATACGAAAACGTTTGACCTTAATCGGTAGTCGAACTCTCGTTCCACCCACACTTGGGACACGTGCTACCACTACACCACTCCGGCTTCCCCCTCTTTGTATCATTCTTTCATCGAAATGTATAGCTTATGTCTTTAGAGGATGATATTTACCACTTACAGATGATTTCCTTCCGGTTGTTGACATTGTCATTGTAACTGCTAATTACTGGTTAGAACTACTGATTTGAGAAGTCGGGTAGCGCATTGGTTAGTGATGTAATGTATTAGGAGGAGGGGTGCTGGTTCGATCTCCTCATCTCTCTCGTGTGATCAGTTAACTGAACGGCTAGGAACGCCGTTAATCGGTTACCATCGTGATTGTAGGAAGAATCGTTTCGATCAGCATTTTATGACATTCATTAAAAAGTCGAAGCGACACGTGATTTGCTCGAGGATCACTGTGGAGGATGAATGCGAGGAAACGAATCGAATGCAAGAAGTGCTGAGATTCCCACAGGAAATTTTGATGACGTGTCGTGTAAGTTGATAAATTAATAAAATAAGTACTGATATGGAGCAATAATATTCATTCTACAAGTGATTTTTGACTCCTCTTTCATGCAGTTAAGGCCAGTGTTATACAATTGCGAACCTGGCACACAAGTACACGATAACGTCTCGGTATTTGCCAACACTGCTTTTTTCCAAATTTTCATTAACTACCAGTTTTCGAAGCGCATATCTGATAAAAGTTAGTGCGATAGGAAAGCAAACCTTCCATTCCTACTTTCGTTAGACCTCGCTCTGGGCCTTCATTGATAAGCTGTCATGAGGTTATCATAAATTTTTAATTATTATGGCTAATATTTCGACGGTTTGGTTTGGTCATAATTATTTGAGTCAGGTGTCCACAGCAGAACTGCTGAAACGTTAGCCATATACTTTTTTTTATTTTCATGACCCGGTACCAAATTTAATTGTTAACATTCGATTCGTTTCCTCGCATTTATCACTTCAAAAGTCTTCGAACATTTCGCGTATTGTTTCGACTGCTGATAAAGGAACCTATCTTCTTCATGGATGCCGTAGTATGCACCCAGAAGATTCTTTTTGTGGTCGTGAGGTAAACTAAGCTGCAACACTCCCTCGTGATTGCGAGAGTGCTGGGTACAGAGTCGGACTAGTACGTAGCTTTCTGATAGCCTGCATCACTGGCCACTCGGCCACGCTCCCGTCCTCACTCCACATTAGACAAAATAAGAGACATTGATAAGAACTTTGTGTTAGTCATTGATAAAGGCAAGATTAAAACTATGGACCTCAATTTTGTAGCTTCTGACACTCTCTTTTAGTTGCTTTGCTGCAAGGTGATAGTGAATGCCAATTTTTGCTATAATACTTCTTCACACGTACTATGCGGTCTCCAGCACTTGTCGTATTCGATTCGTTTTCTACGCACTCACCCTCCGAGGATTTCTTTGAAAATTTCACTTGTTGCTGCTTGAGGATTTCGTCTCCTTCGTGAATGTTGTAGAACAGTGGTCGAGTAATTTTTTTTCGATCTTGGTGATGGCCGAAATAAAGTGTCCTTGAGGACATACGGTAGAGCTTAATGAAGGAGTTAGATTTCGAATTTCAATTGAAATACCTTTGTTTACAAAGGCAAAGGATGAGATTGTTGGTGCTGCTCAGTGACTGAGGAATGCGCTATACACTCCACTCCGTTAAGCATTGATAGAAATGACTGAATGCATTTCTGTCTCTTACAATGACCTCCAGTGGCCTACCGAGTATCGAATTAATCCTGATATGCTCACAAAAGATCAGTTACTGATCTGTCGTCCCTGGTGGGATAGAAAGCTTAATGTGCCCGGGGTGCGAAATCGAATCATCAACGACATTTGTATTGCAAAACGTCCTTGATCAGTTTATTATATGAGCCTAGTATACCTAGAAACATGGAACTAGATGCTCCGTTGATTAAATAGAAGAAATCGTATGCAATCAGATATCTTAATTCCAGTTGTAGATTTCACTGTCAGAATAGGAAGAATTGTTAGATGAGAATGTAGCGTCACTAAACCTGAAGACTAGGAAAAGAATGTGGACGGAAATTTTCATGCTGGACTCTTCCATACATCATGCCTCGTTCACGGATTCTCTTTTCATTTGCTAAAAGTAGTGATTGATAGACATGAGATTGTCTAGTGGCATCGAGTTAATGCGGAGGTCTATGGCGTATTTACAAGGGCGGATGGTTCTTTTTTCGTCTAGACAAGGAGGTGGGAGGAGTTCAAATTCGATTCAGTATACAAAAAACTGTTGAGAATTAAGAGTAATTGAAATGGTCCTCTTCGATCCACAATGGATGAAAACTGAGTTATAGCACTTCCTGCAGTTATGTGAACTCGATGGCGAAGATGTTAAACTCCAGCCAATTCTAATTTGAAATATTCTGGAAACTAAATCTCATTGAAGAGGAGACCATCTAGGAGTTAACTTCTTGGTGTTATAGTCAAAGAAGTCTGTAGGAAGCAATATGACTCTTTTTTACAATGATTTGAATTCAAGTGCTAAGCAATGCTTCTGCATCACAAAATACACTGGCTATATGAGCCCCCTTTCCATATTCCTTGGCGAGGGTTCAACACGACGTCGCTGTTACACTTAATCTATTTGCCGTACTGCAGTGGTTAATGAAGTTGTTTCATTGAATGTACACATTGGTGACAGATTTCCACCTAGCATTCAGCTCGTAAATCGTTGTTTTTTCGGGAAGTAAAAAGCCAAGTACAATCCACACTTGAATGGCTATCGTGTCATTTTGTTTCCCTATACATATGTGCCACCTTGTGATACATGCTACTATTTCAGTGGACTCAGTGAGCTTAGAGAAGCTGGAAAAATGATAGTGTGGATATATTGGAGTAAAACCAGCTAATGAAAAAGCCTGGCACGATGGAATACAAATCAAGGTAATAAATCTCTGAGATCGCAATCTTAAAATGCGCTAGATATGATGGACCACATGGAAGAAAAATGATGAACAGCGTAGACCAAGTTCCGGTTTCTTGAGTAGATGCCGACAAACTGTAGGGCCTTGCCATTTACATTCGTCCTTATAACTAGATGAGTTCTATCGATGCTCTACTAAAATGCTGTATATAATTAAGATCTTGTTCATCCACGACAGGAAATTTGCATATTTCCCAGTGTTTGGATGTCTTTTGGATCAAGATCACAACAAGAAATCGAACAGCAAAATTTAGATCCTCATCAAATTTCCTGTGTTAATGAACCTCTGAGGTGAAGTATACATGAGTCCTTGTAATACCTTTTTAACACTTTTAAAATGTATGTCGCTGGCGTTGGTACTCTTTAACCAAGAATTATCATGCCCTTTGTTACATGAGTGCTAACTTGGAAATCCCGCAACGAAATAAATTCGGCATGTCATCAAAGCATGGGCCATGGGTCACTCCCAACTCCGCGATCCTCAGTTAGTTCAAAAGGTTTGGCATAAGCGTTTTGACGAATAAAGTCGTTCCACCCATCATTAGTTGATAACATATATCTAAAGGCGATAATGAAAATCGATCTACTAAAAATAGAAAGGTCACCTCATGATTATATGAATTTGATGTCGGCTTAGTTAACAATCGTATGGAAAGATGTGGAAAGACCTGACGGCGGACTTTGATGAAAAAGAGATACAGTGTATCATATCGGCGTACTTAAGTAGGAGCACCGGAAAAGTATACGACTCTGTTCGTAGTGTGGGAGATCCTCCGGTACTTGCAGAACACCATGAATGACAATCGAACGAGAATGAAAAGAATGTAAAATATGCTAATCGATCATAGATAATCAATAATTGACCGACAATTGGCGAAAATAGGCTGCCCTGTTATCTATGCATGTGCTTTATAAACATGCAGGCATTGCGTAGAAGCTCCATAATAATGCTTTTACGAACCAATAATCTCATATCAAATAGAAACCTTGATTTTTCTCACCTACCATGATTTGACTGGGGGTGCTGAAGCGGCAGTGTATCATCTCCTCAATTAGCAAATAAACTTATATTTTGGATTATTGAATGAATATCACATTATACATTATTGGTACCAAAATAGTCGTAGAAAATTGCCTTCTCTTCTGAGATTCGAGTGCGCTTTTCAGAAGCGGCTGCATTGTACTATGTAGAAATTTTCTCAGCTACATTTCTGTGCATTTTTAGTACACTATGATGATGCTCATGATAAACATTTCAAACGGCTCAACTATTTGATAGAGAGACGAAATTGCAGTTGATCTTAGTACGTCAAGCAGTTATCATTTCCAACGGCTACGATTTGAAGAGGCCTTCACTAGTTGAATATTCAAATGGCCCATCTTCATGAATCGTGAAGAGCTATGAGGGTTGTAGTAGGGTATCCGGATCATTGATATACGTTCTCTACATACGTTTGCAAATTTGTCTTTTTCTATGGCCTCGAAAGCGATAATAAGGCTTTCCGAGTGTAGAAATGAACCACTGCTTTGAACCTTGGTTTCATATCGACTTATAATTACGGAAGAATGAGAGGACGAAAGGATAGCCTTCAGGTTAGTTATCAAGAAAAACTTGTTCCTCAAGGAGAATCCTCTAGTTATGATGGGGCTCAGTATGATTTGTCTCCAATTTTAGATTAAAAAGTTGCTGGCTGAACTGTGTAACGTTACGGCATAGTTAGAAAAGTCAAAAGCGTCAACTCTTAAGGCGCCTCGGAAAAATTAAAGAACCCAGAATTGAACCAATCCACTTATAATTGCGGAAGAATGAGAGGGCGAAAGGATAGCTTTCAGGATAGTTATTGAGGAAAACTTGCTCCTCAAGGAGGTTCCTCTAGTTATAATGGGATTCAGTATGATTTGTCTCCAATTAGATCAAAAAGTTGCTGGCTGAACTGTGCAACGCTACAGCTATAAAACTGTGCAACGCTACAGCTATAGTTAGAAAAATCAAGAGCGTCAAGTCTTGAGGTGCCTCGGAAAAATTAAAGAATCCAGTGCATGTGATCTATAATTTCATTGCCTTTGCCGAGTTGGAGCGAAGACAGAAATTGACATTTTCACAATTCTGTGTTAACCATTTTAAGTGCTAGTCAAAGAAAGTGGACACTTACAACAATGAATGTGTACAATTTCTCTACGGCATGATGGAAAGTTCAAGTTGAAATTCTTCAAAGAGTTCATTTCTGCATGTTGACAAGACCATTTCCCTGCTGAGAAGAAGGTGAAATCTTTGAAAAAGTACTTCACTATTGAATATCCGTTATATTATTAATTTTGTGTCGATTTATAGGGAACAAGATATTATTCACAAATGACGAGATTCCTTTAAGGTTGGTACTGGAAATTGGAACACAATATGGTCTCCACGACTAATTTTCTGCTAATTTTAGAAGTGAGCAATAAGGCATTCTCCTTTTTTCTTTGAACAAATACGAAAATATGGACAGAATGGTTGTTTCACAGTGGTTAGAATTTGGGCACATTCACTTTTATTAGAGAAAGAAAAAGTCACAACAATACATAATCTAATCAGTTAAGTAGCCTCATAACTTCTACAGTAAAAGCGTTTCTTAAACTTCAATCGAGTAATTCCTCTAGACACTTACTGGTTTTTGCAGGCACCTCTCAGGTTTTGAGGGAACGTAGCGGCTCAAAGTTTACATTAGTGAAGATTGTACCAATCGCAGGTAAAAAAAATAGCTCACAAGCTCCAACAGTCAAACATGTGCCGTATAAGTCAGTGGTTTACTGTGTCAAAAGATATGTCTATACGTGACAGCGCTCTTACCATCAGAGTTGGACCAACGTTTTCCACCGATTCAATTCAAATCCAAGTCAAAACTATATAGTATCACAAGTAGTCTGGATGACTTTTTACATAAATTGCACTAGAATAAAAGCATCAATGATACTGAAAACTATGAAATAGAAGCATTACTATAGCCCTCTTTTCTTCGAGTGTTCTTCTAATAGCGTGACTCTAACAGTAAAG
This sequence comes from Parelaphostrongylus tenuis, assembly GCA_019055375.1. Classification (NCBI taxonomy): domain Eukaryota; kingdom Metazoa; phylum Nematoda; class Chromadorea; order Rhabditida; family Metastrongylidae; genus Parelaphostrongylus; species Parelaphostrongylus tenuis. Next base: position 103,481 of record JAHQIW010003685.1, read on the forward strand.
CTGATATGAGCATTTTTATTTTCCATATGAAGCTCTCAGATTGCTTTTATGGAAATTAGTTCAGCTCCGAGCTAACAGTAGGACGGGGATAATGATATGGTATGTGACAGGTTTAAGAGGTAATAATTTCAAAGGCCATTAGAGCACCAAATAGTGATAGAAGTGGAGATATCGTAGAGATTCTCTGTCAGTTAAATGCTGTGACAACGAATAAATATCTTCAAAATACTTTCTCTTATTGCCAACGCCTGTATAGGAAGAACGATAATGTAGAAGGAAGGAAAGGAAGGAGAACTCGATATCGAAAGCTAAAAAGGTCATGCATCAGAGTGGAAAGCGAAGTAGATGCTCAACCAATTGATTGTTATTTCTAGGTTAAAAATTGAACAATAACACATCGCAAAAGTTATAAAAGTTAGTGATAATCTTGCGTCCAACATTATCGTTCAAAGTCAGATTCATTATCACTTTGTATACAGATCAATGCATAGACTATTGTGGGTCCATAATTAGACACCTACAAAGTTCCTGAAGCACTACATGACCCATCTTTGTGGAATGTCCATGTGATGCATCTCCTGGTAGCGCTCGCGTAACGAAGCTCACTGTTTTTTTCAGCAGTTATCGCAGTAACAACTCGAAAGACCGACTTTCTTAAAACCTCGACATGTTAATTATATAAAACTTTGAAATGAAAAGAAAAGTTCAGAAATCTAATCTTTATCTAAAGCTTCACGAGGTTGGTATCTTCTTCCCAATAGATTTCTCTTCTTTCCGGTCGATGGGTTTTCGCGTTGCTTGTGGCTAATTACGCATTAGAAGCAAACTTCAAGCTTCGTAGGTAATAAGAAGGATCCACTAACATAAGAGACTTGTCAATCCAGCAGCTTATCGCCTTCTTGGAAAGTGTTGTAACTGCGTCTCCAGTTGCTCCAGTGTTACTGCTGAAATTTAAGAATTTGCTGCGAGACAGCAAATGGCACCAAGTCTTGCCAGGACTCTCGTATCTGACTGAAAGTCCTAATTTCGACCTCCTCCGACTCTACTGCAGATTTTCCGAAAGAAAAACCTTTCACCAACTTTTCACAGAATTGTCCTAATTTGTATAAAACTTGCACGAGGTTGGTATAGATTCCTTGGGTTTTGATATCTCTCCTTACGGCGATTTCGTCTCCATGAACGTCTGAACATATTTTATCATACCATATTCAATCATCTTCCGTATATATAGCAGAAATATAATTCAAAATCAATTCAGTAGTCTAGATATTACGTTGATGCAAATGTAATTACAGTTAAACGCCTTGAAATGGCTATTGCTTTTGTAGTCGCTTCAAATGACAAGAATGGTAGAAGAATAGTCGACGTTGAGTTCTTCTGAAACATTCTGTGTAGTCTTAAGAGATTTAGCATAGATGATTGCCTTTCTATGAGATCTGGTTAGTTGGTACAAAATTAATTGCGGTTTATGCGTTGTTGAAATAGCCTCTTTTACGAAACTTCTTGGATCACTACTGCATTAGAGCTTCGTCAGCATTTCATGGGTCAAAGTTGTCGATGTAGCGAGTTGTCTCTGCAGCCTCACAACCCGTCTGTACTCGAGGTTCAAGACAGCAATTACTCTTGAATCAACTGAACCTTTCCATGGTCTATAGAAAATATATAATAAACATTAGGAATTTATCACTCTTTTAACTTCGAGTGTTTCTTTATATCACGCTCAAATTTCAGCATGTCTGATAGTTATTTCTGAGCCATGCATGAGATCTGTTATGAGCACCTATGCACTGCAATACACATGTTTCGCGTTTGCACACCCTCGTCAGTTGCACAGTGCCTTTCGTCTTAGCCAATCCCTCTTTGGGGAACCCAACCCCTTTACATAGAAGAGACGCAGACGTACTATTTACATACGCCAATAAGTGAAAATATCACTGAATGGGCAGTTTTGTACACTCTACTGCTCTTGGCTAGCATAACATCAAGAGTACGTTGTATACCATGAACACATTTATAAGAAAATGCGATCCAAAATCAAACGTCACATTTCAACAGCGCATATACTTTGTTTCGCCAAGTTAATACAACAATATATGCAATGATGTTGAGTGATATATAAAACTTTGAACCTCGATAGGAAGCTGAATCTAGAGTCCCTAGGCCGAATCGTTGACAATTGGTTGCGGATAGAAGCGACATCTTGCACCGAGGAAAGAGCACTAGGTTGTGCAGAAATTTCTGTTTTCGAAATTTTCATTTTTGACATCTTTGTGTCGTCTTTCAGTGATAGTTCTGTATATATTTATCTAGTGCATTAATTTCAGCTTGAAAATGTCTGTTGAAAAATATGAATTGCATGTGTTGATCCGCCCTTATTGTATAAAACTTATAACGATTCTTAAAGCCGTTAATGAGATTAGTAAGGGTGAAGGTGCTGGTAGGTCGACAAAACTGATTGTGAGCAGATGGTTCAAGCAATTTATAGTATAAATTTTCGATATGGAAAATATGCGGCGTACTACCGTATACGGACAAGACCAAAAACAAGTTTGAAGAAGTGAATTGCCGAAGTTCTTCCGTATCCCGTCTACGCTCCAGACATCGCTCCAAACAATTATGGCTTCTCTCAATCAATGAAACCTTTCTTGAATGACCATCAACCTGAATCATCCAATAAAACTGAAGAAGCATGCCAAGAGTTTCGCAATTCAGAGCTGGAATGATACTTCGAGCAGATTTAAAGTCTTGCAGAACGATGACAGTAAGTCGTGCACAATGGTGGTCCGTACTTTGAAGAATAGTCATTGTTGTTTTTGTTATAATCAGGTCATTTCATAACTTTTGACACTAGGGTAATAACCACCAAATTTATCAACCAGAAGTGATTAAAACTGCAAGATTTTGATATCGCCAACTGCGTATTTTTTTTGCGCACATTTTCATATACAACTTGTCTGTGCTACTTCATGATGGAGCTGTCGTGAGAACAAATTCGCTTTCTACTCATGCACGAATGGCAAAATTCTAGTGAAACTACGTGCAAGATTCCGTTCATTATTATTTGAGCCAGCATGTCATGTGGTCTGGTAAGTGGGCTCTGCTCTTGTACAGCCCGACACGTGTTTCGACCTTACAGTCTCGTCAGTCAGGCAGAACCCCTCGCCTTTCAATCTTTTTGTGAGCCAATCCTCTCGGGAGCCTGCTCTCCATACAGAGAGTTATCGGAGACGAACGATCTACACTGTATGTCAAGTGAAAATATCACCGAACCCACCGTCTTGTGCATTCGATTGCTCTTTGGCTGGTACTTTTATCATATTATACCTTTATTCCGAGTGTTTTATTAGGACCAGCTCAAATTTCAATAAATCCTTTCATTACTATTTGAGCAAACATGCCATGAGGTCTGGTAAATGGGCTCTTATACAGCTACATACATATCAAAACACTCGAAATAAAGGTATAGTATGATAAAAATACCAGCTGAGGAGCAATCGAGTGCACAACACTGTGGGTTCGGTGATATTTTCACTTGACATGCAGTCTTCGATACCTCTTTGTAGGAAGAGCACGCTCACGAGAGGAATGGCTTATAAAAAGATTGAATGACAACGAGTTCTGCAAGACTGACGAGACCGTAAGGCCGAAACACGTGTATCGGGTTATACAAGAGCCCATTTATCAGACCACATGACATGCTGGCTCAAATAATAATGAAAGGATAAAGCTCTCGGCGTTGATCAATCCCCGAAGGATGCGCCATGCATTCGACTTCAATTTCTGACTTCGTTCCAGGTGTGGTTGAATGCACATCTGGCCTTTACAATGACTCGCGGTGGCCTCCCGCTGAACCGAGTCACTGCTGCTAATCCACCAAGTCTGAGACCTGTCTGGTACCAATTTACCGACCCCACAGGGATGGATGGCTTGGTGAGCCATGAGCGCGAGATCGAACCACTGACCTCGTGTGCGACGCAGGGCCCTCTAACCACTGCGCCACATGCGCTCTAATAATGAAAGGATCTATTGAAAAATTGAGTGTGCTCTCTATAAAACTCTTGAAATAAAGGTATAATACGTGCAAGATTGATGGAGCTTTGAGCTTTGACACGGTTGCAAAGAGGACGGCCAGGAAGTCGTTCGCGAAATTCGAAGGTGGAGAGAACAATCTGCAGGATCAGTCGTGCTCAGGCCATCCACAGGAAGCTCCAGTAATCTTGCGCGCCACTTTACTAGCATTTTCTCCTAGGCACCGCATTATTGGTGCATGAGTAGCAAGCGAAGTTGTTCCTGACACATCGCCATCTTATAGGAAGTATGGACAATTTGTACATCAAAATGTTCATAGGAAAATGGGCAATTGAACGACACCAGAGTTGTGCAATTTTGTTTACATCTGGTCAATAAGTTTGTGTTTATTTCTCTAGTGCCAAAACTTACGAAACGGTCTGATAATTTGCGCATAAAAACGGAACTTTAAAAAATTCTCCAATACTTTTTGCTTAGCCATATAATGGCAAAACAAGAGCCTCGGTAGTGCAGTGGCTATAACGTGTCCCTAGAAAGGCTGAGACGGGGGTTCAACTCCAATCCAAGATTCAGAGTATTGCGTATCACCCAACATCGTTGGGTCCTAATGCAATAACATCATGCCACTACTAATAAAGCGGTTAACTGAAGAATTCATGTTGATTACATGCAATAACAGTTGGCTTAACTGGGCTGAGTGCCGATAGGCACTTATAAGGCCAAACCGCTGAACTTGGCTGTTAAAAGAAGCGATATATTGAGTCTCAGGAAGAGTGACAGCAGAACAGCTTCAGTGGTACGGTGGTAGTTACGAATCCCGGAAAGAGTATGTTGCGAGTTCACCTCATCCGAGGTTCAAAATTTTGCTTGTCACTCAACATAATTGAATATGTCTTCCAGTAAACTTGTTGAGTGCAATCATAACTGCTCTGAGGCCCTAACGGAGCAGTTGCAGCTTCCAGAAGGCATTGGAGAAAGTTATCTACGATTATACTCGGACTACTCACTAGCCAAATCCTATTATGGCCTTGTGAAACGAAAAATAACGAGTCTGCCCTTTTACTGATTCCCCTTTCCAAAAGGCAGCAGGCTAATATACCTGTGAAAATTAGAGCAACACGTACTTCGTGCAGGATTAAACCAAAACAGCCGAAGAATCTCCCGCCGGTCCTCATCAACACGTTTGTTCATCTCTTCATTCGTTACCTGTTAGAAGGAAATGTGACCAGTAAATGAAACTAAAAGGCGGTGCTACAGCTCAATATGGGAAACCTTTACGACATAGGCAACTACCGCCCCACGTGATTACTGTCCGCCGTCAATAGACTCTTCAGCAAGTCATCCTAAGCAGGATTGACAGAATACTGGACGAAGAACAGCCATGCGAACAAGAACGGTTTTGAAAAAATATTTAGTACCATAGGCCACATCCGCACGATCACAAAATTTATTAAAGTTTCACAACAGTATAGAAGACCGCGCTCTCTCACTTTCACCGATCTGAACATGGCCTTTGATTCAACAAGGAAACACATGCGATTATAGAGGTTCTGGATTCCACGGCGTTCCAACTGGGTACATAACGATCATTCGTGAGTTATGTAATGTTTTTACAGCTAAAATATCGCCATTCAATAATGATATCAATATCCACGTAAGACGAGAGGCTTAACAAGGCGATACTTTCACCGAAGTTATTCACTGTCACCCTCTTAAACGTCTAGCGAACGTTGGAATGGGACAAATAGGAATGGAAGTCAACGGTTGTCTATTGGACCATCTTCTCATCGCTGATGGTGTAGTCCTTATAACATCAAGCCTCGGCAAGGAGGGAGCGAATGTTGACCAGTATTGACAACGACTGTGGAAATACTGGTCTCTGACTAAATTCAACGAAAACGATCTATATATGGAACGGTTCCGTCTCGCACCTTCATTGGGAAGAAAAAGGCAAACGGATCAATGACAAATAGCTATAAAATTTTCGTCTTGCGGACGGCATCGTCATGAAGATTTCCAACAGAGATAATGCTCAAGGGACCCAAGCGAAGGGACGAAGCGAGAAAAAAGATCGGGCTACCCATAAACAGGCAGAAAACACAGGTGAAGAATTCATGGTGAGAGGGAGAGAAAATCGAATTGGATGGTTCTCCAGTCACGGAGATTTACCTCGTACATGTATCATGGAAGTTCAATGAACATGGCGAACCATATGAAGAAGGAACTAAGCAGAAGAAGTAGGGCAACACAGAGCACATTGGGGCTACCTCCGAAGAAGTCACTGACCAGATGGAGGACTCAAACTCCTTGCCCACCTTTTCGTATCTGCAATCCTCCCAGAGCTTTGTTATATGGCAGAGACGTCGGTCGATATTGACATCCATAGCAAAACACAGATGGGACGGGTTATGCAGCAAGAAAATCAGACGACAGATAGACGAAAAGTTGTAGAGTGAACTCCACGTGGATACACCCAACCTCGAGGGCGACACCCACACGTGGGGCGGACGTGTTCGTAGGAAGAATTAATCAACTGTACTCGCAGCTGCCGATATTTTGCAAATCGCGCTGTGAAACTCGCTCCAGTCGCCATGCTCGAATCAAGCCACCACCATAGAAGACTATCGCTAGAAGAATAATGAGGGTAAAAATGTGTTGGGATTCGCACAAATCGGGATCATCCAAGTATTCAAGTAAGTAAGTATACGTTTCGAATGCCTTATTCAAGCCAAACGAAATGGATACTCCGACTGCTCCAGTTACGTCTATGTAGGTCGAGAAGTCAGCATCATGAATACCTAGTCCGGATGTGAGCAGGAGGAAGCGAGCGGCTTAAGGGGTGTTAAGAGCAGCGAGAATGTAGTGAACAGAAGGAAAAGCATTTGACTCCGTGCTCTACTTTTCGGCTCAGTGGTTTTTCCTGCCTTATCATGTGCAGTAGAATCCTGGTCGCAACGTAAGTAGAATGGAAGATCACTTGGCGCTATCGGACGCGCAGTCGAGGGTTCAATGCCATGAGCATTTCGTCTTTCGCAGATGAGAGAAAGAATCTAAAATTCTGACTTATGTCAACGATCGAACATCAAAGGTGCCGTTCTACATGCCAGGCTACAGAAGATGAATTGGGTTAGCCGCGTGATACGCTTCAACGACAACGGATGTACGAGAGCCAATACTTGCCGGAACCCTGGTGAGCGTTTTGATAAGAACACCGTGTAAGGGAAGAAATTGAAGCTCTACGCTCAATCATTCGCGAAAGCAGTAATTATTGGCATAGCCGTCATTGATTTCAAAACTTTGGATATGCAGCCGCTTTTAGATCATCGTTATCAATTGAAGGGTTGGTGGACAATATACGAAAGAAGTCGCTTTAGAGCGCGCAGGTCGAGAATGTGTATATTTGTTGATTCACTAGCAATATCACCAACTCAATTGAAGCCTGTTACTTTATTCCCAAACGTTGAAGTTACGGTGTGGCCACATGTAATGATGAAGATGAAAATAATAGAGAATGTCGTTCTTTGCAACGCTGTGCATTATGACTAAGAAGTTTTCATGAACGCAACATCATTAGAATGCTTTCGCAAATCGGACTCGTCAACGAAAACAGCCCATTTTTCACTAAACATTTATTCAATCGGTGACTTAATGAACATTAACTTTGAGTTTTTTGCATATTGTTCTGCGCTCGCATATGCGAGGATCGAGTTATAATCTTCCGTCGATAAAGGCATGTGATGTAAAGACAACATTATGACATCTTCCAAATATTTTTAATGAGCTTTAGCAAAAAAAATTTTGTGCCTCGCATGCGTCGTGCGTAGTCGCGCGGATTTTCACTGTTTATTAAGAACTTTTTTCTGCACTCCGTAGAGAGTTTTGGTTTCCTTGGATTGGAATTGTAGGGAAAATTTGTTCTGCCGTTCTGAAGTTCGGCTTTTACATCATCTGTGAGCAGTGGGTTGATTTTCTTTCCTACTTCTACTTTCGATTTAGAACTAACATCATCTCAGAGGAATATCATATGCACGACCAGCAATATGCCATTTGGAATATGTCCTGGGGTCCGCACAACTAGTGAAGACGGACCGCCTAAGTACCTAAGTAAGTTCTGAAACTCAGACTTTTTGTCTTTATTCCATGTTGGGAAATAGACTCGCTATTAAGCCTATTCTTAGAGATAAGCAACTTAATCCCAACACGAAAAACATGTAAAAGTGTACAGTAAATCTTCTAATATCAGAGCCATATGTTTTACTTAGAGTTTTCATTTCAAGAAGGAAAAAACCTCGAGTTTAATGATGAAAATCGCACCCTGCGCGTGAATCGCGTTTGTGCGATTTATCGATCGCGCTATCGATTCACAGCAACTTACATTCATCGTGCAAATTGTTATTTCCAATAAATCTAAGTGACAAATTTAGAAACCCTCAAAAAATATCACGCAATATTGCACAGTTTTCTCATGCTTCTCCATTTTTACTGGTAGATATATAACTCTTGATCATTAAGAACATGACTTGCTTGCATTGTGTCATATTATTCTAACGAGCTACAAGTTGAAGAGATTTTTGTACAGATAATCTTCATATTTGAAAACGATCTAATAGTTTCATCAGGTTTCAGTACTCCAACATTGGAAAAAATGATAGAAAACAAGATTTTTGTGCAAGTTTCACAGGCTCATTGTCAGATGAAGCTGGATATCATAGTAATAAAATTTGAATTCACATTATTAGGTTTCCTACCTTCTTCTGAAATAAACCAAACGTTCTGCTTTTATTAAAGCTCGAAATTTCTACTCAAAACAGTTTTGCAAATTAATATTTGATATAATCACGGACCTCCGTCTTTGAAGGATCCCGCCCGGTTAGTCGCGAGGTCACGTGGCGCGTCCCAGGTGGTGGATAGGGGAATAAAACGCGAACCAAAAGCGACCGTGTGCTTTCCAGAGACGCAGGTGGATTCAGGGGTCGAGCTCCCTGCTTCTGCAGCGCCGACTTGACAAAAACTCTATTTCTACGAGCCAAGTAGGCCAAAAGCCTGCAATCAAGCGGCTGGGAAGTACATGGGAGGCGGTTAGGAGTCGCCTTCAACAAATAAGCTCCTCCCGCTCCTCCGAGACTGGCAAGCTACTCGTGAGTACCCAGCTCCCACGTTTAGAGCCTGGCCTGCTATACGTTGGGTATCAAAATGCCAAAAACAGCAACAAATATGGGCCTCATTCCCCTGACCCCGAAAGGTCCCTAGTACGGCAGCGCCAGGTAGGACGAGTACGGAGAGGCTGCTAAAATCTGAGGGCCTAACTAGGCTGCCAAGATCGAAACGGAATAAAATGACGATCTGTACCTACAACGCAAGAACCCTTGCTCACCAATCCGCTATAGAAGATTTATTGATTCAAGCAAGAAGAATAAGGTACGACGTCATTGGCCTGGCTGAGACGAGAAGGCGCCATCCTTTTCACGCTGCTTATGACACCGGAGAAGAACTGTTCCTTGGTACATGCGATCGCAGAGGTGTCGGCGGCGTTGGCGTCCTCGTCAAATCGAATTTGACCGTGAACACTGATTCGTTCGAACAACAAACAACCCGTATCGGACAATTACGGTTGAAACGATGTGGTTCTATGCCAGCTTTGACCATCTTCGTTGCTTACGCACCAACATCAAGCTATGACGAAGACGAAGTCGAAGCGTTCTATAAGGACCTCGGAAAAATTCTTCAGAGAAGATCATACATTCTTCAAGGTCATTGTCGGAGATTTCAACGCAAAAATTGGACCTAGAAAAACGTCTGAAGAACGTCACATAGGGACCCACGGACTGGAATGGAATGAACAGGGTGAGAGGCTATCTGAGTTTATCATGGCGACCCAAACCATCCATGGTAACTCGCAATTCCAAAAGCCTCTTTCTCAGCGATGGACGTGGGAGTCTCCCAATGGAGAGTACCATAACGAAATAGATCACATCATAGTAAATCGAAGATTTTGCCTGACCGACGTCGCTGTTGTCCCTAAGTTCTACACGGGATCAGACCATCGTCTCCTTCGCGCAACGTTCCGATTTTCGAGGAGAGGAGAGAAAGCCGCTAACAAACAACAAGGTCTCATAACTACCATAAACTGGGATATATTCAAATCAATAGTCGGCTCTTGGAAAGCTACCGTTGTCGACAACACAGACGAAGAATACGACCGGTTCGTTGATTATCTTCACGTTAGCGCCATAAAAGCCAAGAGTCCTAGGGTCACGAAGACACGCTTGTCTCCGCAGACACTCGAACTGATACGTCAACGTGGAATCGCACGAGCTGCAGGCAACCGAAACCTTACGTCCGAACTTGCGAAACGCTGCAGAGAAGCGATAAAAGAAGACCTCAAGGAGAGAAGAGCAGCAGTTATGGCAGAAGCTGCAGAAGCTGGGAAGAGCATTCGCAAAGCCCAGCGAGGCTTCGCCAACTATAAGACCAAGATGACTGCATTCCGATACCCTGACGGGACACTTACAGCTTCGAGAAGGGCTATGGAGAAAATCATCTACCAATACTACTCGGATCTCTTCGCTAGCCATGTCCTCTTACCGTCATAAAATTGAAAGAGGACGAACATGCCGTTCCACCGGTCCTCCCTTCCGAAATCCTACATGCTATGTCGTCGGTGAAGAATAGAACAACACCTGGTCCAGAACATCTGAAGAATCTGCCGCCAGTTCTCATCAACACCCTGGCTCGGCTCTTCACTCGCTACTTGTCAGAATGCAAGGTCCCTATTCAGTGGAAAACCAGCAAGACCGTATTGTTCTTCAAAAAGGGAGACCTTCACGACATAGGCAATTATCGCCCAATCTGCTTGCTGTCCGTTGTCTGTAAACTCTTTACTCGAGTCATCCTAAACAGGATTGACAGAACACTGGACGAAGGACAGCCATGCGAACCAGCAGGGTTCCGAAAAGGATTTAGTACCATGGACCGCATTCACACGATTACAAGACTCATTGAAGTTTCTCGAGAGTACAAACAACCACTCTGTCTCACTTTCATCGATCTCAAGAAAGCCTTCGATTCACTGGAAACAGAAGCGGTTATAGAGGCTCTGGATAACCAGGGCGTCCCTACTCGGTTCATAATGGTCGTTCGTGAGCTTTATAAAGATTTCACGACCAATATATCTCCATTCTACAACAATATCACCATTGGCGTAAGAAGAGGGGTTCGACAAGGCGATACAATTTCGCCAAAACTATTCACTGCCACCCTACAAAACGTCATGCGAACATTAGAATGGGACGAAATGGAAGTGAAAATTGACGGTCGACAATGGAACCATCTTCGCTTTGCTGACGATATCGTTCTCATAACACCAAACATCAGCCAAGCGGAACGAATGTTGACCGATTTCGATAACGCTTGTGGAAAGATTGGTTTTCAACTAAATCTAACGAAAACAATGTTCATGAGGAATGGATGAGTTTCGAATGCCCCATTCACCTCAACGGAACGACAATTTCCGAATGCTCCAGGTACTCTATCTATGTCGTGAAATCAACATGATGAACGACCTAGCTCCAGAGTTGAGCAGGAGGAAACGAGCGGCTTGGGGAACGTCTAAGAGCATCGAAGATGTAGTGAAGAGGGCAAAAAACATCCGACTCCGTGTCCACCTTTTCGACTCGACAATAATCCCTGCCCCAACGTATGCAGCAGGAACCTGATCGCTACGTAATCAGGATGAAAGATCACTTGGAGTTATCGAACGCGCAGTCGAAAGGTCGATGCTAGAAGTTTCCCGTATCTCGCAAATGAGAGAAAGGATCCGAAGTTTTGCGACGTAAATCAACGATCGAAAATTAGAGCCGCCGTTCTACACGCCAGGATATTGAAGATAAGGTGGGCCGGACACGTGGTGCGCTTCAGCGACATCCGATGGACGAGAGCCGTTACCGACTGGATTCCTCGGGACGTCAAGCGCTTTAAAGGAAGACCATTGACCTGTTGGTTCGATTTCTTCACGAAAGCGATAGAAGAAGATATGATGCTCAGCGAATCCCTAGAGCGAGGAGGACCCACTGGGCTACTCTTACATGCGATAGGGAAAAATAGAAGAATTGCTGGTACCCGCTCGAGTCACTCGACGATCAAGGGAAGGACAGGTGACAGGTGACAGATGACTTGATATGAAGCTCGCGTGTGGTCGGTATATCCTCTTCAGAACTGATGACTAGCCTTTGCACAACTTCGGCTTCTGAAGTACGCGGAGTACTCCATGCCACCAATGAATTAAAACATCTTTTAATTAGCACACTTCCTTACATGGTAAAGTTCGCCGGCTATTGTCAGACTCTGTGATTGATGAACCTTACTTGAATTAGAATATGAACCATAAATAAGATGTCATGATAGTTATAATACTAAGATATGGTTCCTTTGTATTTATTCCTGGATATTTAGAATCTATTCCGAAGGCTTAGACGTTTTCGCGCAAACTTTTTCGGCTCTGCCCTTTAATTTTTACTATTTTCTTAAAATTGCCACCGTTGTTTTTGCGCCCTATGTGTACATAGAAGTGCACTTGTACGGCTTTCAACTTTCTATCTACGTGCTCTTTTATGTTCACAAAAAGTGGTCTACTTGTTTCTACTATACATTTCACCACATGTTTCACGAGAGATGAAGTGTTAGTAACTAAACTTGCACAGTCTCCATCTATACTGTTAGGACAAATCGCGCAATCCTCTTTTTAGAAAAGAAACATCTTCTAGGTGATGGTCGACATAATGAGTGACGTATCTAGGGTTTAAATTCAATGACTAAGCTATGGTACAGGCTTTATGTGTAGGAAGGTAACCTGTAGCCCTAAACGTGCTACTTCTGATGATGTAAAGTGGTGTGCAAAAACGTTTACGTCAGCTGGGACTTGGAACCAGACTTCACTCTTTCCAGGAGCGTGTGCTGGACTGTTACACTACCGTCGCTCGTTTTACAAACCTCTCTTTCTACTCTACAACGTGTTATCTGTCAACACAGCCAACCGTCTGCGGTTTGGCGTGGGCAGTCACTATCGACATTGAACCCACTTATGTTGGCAGATATTGAGTTTCAATAATCAATCAAAATCATTTTATTTGACCGCCTATTGCGGTGTTATCCGCTTCTAATCTTAAGTGCACCCTCCTCATAAGTGAGCAATGAGTCAAAAATGAGGCATTTTCAATTCGTTTTCTTCTCTCCGCACAATGTTCGTCGATGGCGATGGTTTGATAAATCCCTTTATTGCCTTATATTGATACGCTCACAAACATGCATAACAGTGGTTGCTAATTGGCTGATTCGGTTCGATGCAGAGCGCTTCGTCTTTATTACATTTGCATCCAAGGCACTTATAATCTTAGTCAGTTTTTACACGGCTCTCCTGGGTGTGTATTGTTCATCCTCACAAATCACCACTGAAATATTTCAGTTGAGCATTCTATCGCAGATTAGTTTAGAAAAGCAGGTATAACCTACGGAGGCCAGTATTGGCAGACGACGATTACGCTTCTCTTTAGGCACTTTGTGACACCACAGCCAATTTGTGTGAACTGTCATGCACCACCTTTCAATGAATTGTCAGCGTAGGGTTATGAAAATGACATACAGAGAGCCTAGTAACCAACCCTAATTGAGCGATCATAATCTTCGTCTGTGATTTTGTTACTTGGTTACATTCCGGTTTTTTTCAACTGACCAAAGCAAGAAGAAACGGCCTTAACAAAGTCAACCGTTTTGAATACTTACGCTTTCATTAACTTCGCTAAGCTGCTTCAGAAAAAGAGTTGTGGTGTTAATTTCGATTACAAAATGTAGCACATGAAATATTAACTCACTGATGTAGTCCACACCGTAAGATTTCCTTCATGTGAAGAAGTTGCCCACATGGTTTCTCCATTTGTATCCGTGCTGTGTTCAAATTCGCATTTATTCGCATGCTTTGCGGCGCTTTCCTCCACTTTGCAATCTAAACTGACAACAATATAAACCGCTGGCTGAAGTTATCATGGAAAAAAGCTTAAAACCAAAGTTATCCCGTGATTTTGACCATTTTCAGCATAGGTGCCGCCTTTGGTGATTGGCACCGATGGGCTTTTCAGCTGAACCTTTGGCCGTCAATGATGTACAGCACAAGAAAAAATTGCTGAAAAGGAAAAAAATTTGTTAGAATTCGTAACAACTGCTTCGAACTCAGTAAATTTAAGAACTTTTCGGAGAAACTGCAATTCATTTTTGGCATTCATCTTGTGCATTACTTCACTCTATTATGTTCTTTCAAAAAGCTTTTCTAAGCTCGTCATTCATTCCGTCGTTCAGCTTACATTTGTCTGAAAAGCTCGGTTACTACGACAAACAATCGATTAAGCAAAATTTTCTTAATATGAAGTGACGTCTCTATAAATGTGAAAATGATTGGAACCTGTTTTTGGTTAATAGGACCGCTCGTCGTTGACTGTAGGGAAGCGCTCATCGTGTTGGTTGAGGTCTCACTAGTGTTGAACCCTGGAAAGGCAAGAGTTGTTTTGCGTCCATTTCTGCCTTTCAGCGAAATGCGTCTGATAGGAGCTGAAACAGCACTATGAGAGTGTTTTGAAGCAGTGAAGAGCGTAGATAATGCGACATTAGTATCGAACAGCGTGATACATTCGTGGAATACTCTATTATTCGTTGATTCTTCCTAGTACTTTGAACAATCACCTAAGTAAAAGACTTACCAGTACGAACACAATAGTCAATATTATGGCCGACATTGAACACTCATGAAGACGTGGTAGTACCGCTGCTTTAGTATTATTTCAAGTAGCTGATCAAAAGTAAACACTCATTTTCGAAATGCACCGATAAACTAGACGGATACTTGATCAACAGTTCGCATTATAGAACTCAATTATTAAATTCAAAACATTCATTTGATTTTTAATGGTTAGATTCATCCAGTAAACATCTCTCTTAGTGGAAATGAAGGCGCATATCGCCATTTTACGATAGTACTGAGAGTATTTAATAGTATCTCTTAAACTACATCGAAAACTGGACTACCGCATTTGAGCAGTTCAGCTTGTCGTTAGGAATTTCATCTATTCGATGAATGTAAAACCTTGATTACTTGGTTTCTATCCACATAAGTTTAGATACGAGAGGAACTTTATGCCCAAAGTTCTTTATCACAAACTCGAACTGTAACTACATAAATGCGGAACTGCCACACACCATCATGAACGCCCACGACACTGAAACATTGGATTTCAAGTCTTACCAATATCTCAAAATTCTTGTGGTCTCACTCTGCATTAATCCCTGTCGCTAACATTATAAATCAGAAGTGAACAAAAAAAGTTAAACTATCAGGTTACAGAAATTGACGTTTTGCTCGAGAAAATGTTATTTGCACATGCATTCACGCAAATTTAAACTCATCAGAAAGTTGGTTCTCCTGAACATCGAACAATATCATTTGTCTGCACAACCTCCAGAATATAACTGTGGGGAAGCAATTCGTCTGCTACTCTAAAATCCACTACAAATTTGATCTCACCCCGCTTCCACGGCTTATCAACAAATTTGCAAGGCGTATGACGACGAATTTTGCGATGTCTGTAGAGCTCATTGTTGGATTAAGGCATTTCGTGAGGAAGGAGACCAGCTGATCGAAAAACCAATAAAGGGAAGTCCGAGAGAAGTTGATCGACAAGCAGTCGTCAAATCCATCGATGAGCTGCCGGATTTTAGCTAACGAGTTTCATTGTAATCCAAAGACGTTATGACGCACTCTTCAGGCCACCGGCAAGCAATGCTTGATGTGGAAGAAGACTACTTCAACTATAATTTGTATCTTGATTGAGTTTGGTTGGTGAACAAATAAGCTCTTTCCATGCATTTTGAAAATATGCCGAAACTTATCTTACAAGCAATCAAGCTCAATTCTATCACCGCGCATTAACCTCTAGAACAAATTGAAATCATGGTCTAATAAACTCTATGAAACCTTGGGTGTAGAAGCAACGATGGTGACATAGTTTGACTATTGATTACCGCTTTACTATAGAATGATTGATATCTATCTTAGTTCTTTCTTAAACTTTCTCTGATTGTCGTGTTTCCGATAAGTGTTTATTATGAATGACGTCTTGGGACCATAATTTTTTTTGCGTCGCTGGAAAAAGTAGGCTAACCACAGGGTGCGAAGAAACTTCTGATACTTTTTTTGAGATATTTAAAAGCTAAAAAAAAACACTATATAAACTAACAAATTCATTCAGTTGAAGGTATAATTATATTTACCAAATCAGCAATTATAACGATAAGCGCAAGATTTTACAACAAATTCTCAAAATGGCCTCCTTTTACCTCTGTACATTTGCAAAGTCGTTTGCGAAAATTTCCAGCAATGCTCGCACACGTTTCCACACTAATTTCGTCCCAAACGCATATCAAAGCCGATTTAGGCGCGTCTACCGCAGTGTGATAAGTAGCTGGGACTTCTTCCTTCAGCATGCACCACACGGGGTAGTCCACTGGGTTAAAATCCGGCAAGTTTGAAGGCCATATGTCGCTGTCCCAAAAGCCGGGAAACTTTTTTTTGTAGATGGTAATCGTTGAACGGTTCGATTGTGCAAGAGCCCAGTCAGCTGAAGCGTAAATTCGCCAAAGTGTTGAGTATCCAAGGCTCCACTTCGCCCCCAAAACTTGCTGCTGATAGCTGGCAACGTTGATTTCGAGATGTCTGTTGATTAAGACCAACGGCGTCGTTCCGAGTGGTGCAAGTGCCGGACCATACAGAAGTCGGAAAATAGCTGCGACATATGGCTTTTGCTACTGACTTCTGCTGACCCTGCTTGAGAGTTTACGTCGATTCTGACGAATGTGCAATGGTTCAAGCGTAATTTCTCTTCATCCGTGAAAAGCACTTTCGACAAAAGAGCAGCAGCTCTCAAACGGAACATTCGACAAGCCTTTGGAAACCATTCTCCTTTCATCTTTTGTCCAGAGATTTATCACAAGCGATCTTGTGAGTGCGCAGCTTCAGCTTGTTTTTGACAATGTTTCGGACGCTCCACTCGCTAATCCCAAGCTACCCGGGCCATTTTGCGCGTCGACCGCTCCGGATTTCGTTGAATTTGGCAGCGACCTTGTGAATGTTTTTCGGAGTAGACGAGGTGGTTGGACGATTTTTTCGAGGACGGTCCCCAATCCCACCAGTTTCTCCGAAGCGTTTTACTGCTCTGTTACACTTGATTTTTAGAAACGAATTGTTTATAACAATATCGGCCGTTTTCGTCCAAGTCTTGTGCAACTACTGCGATACGTTGAATTTCACGGACCAAAAAAATATAAAATTACCAAAGCTTTTTCCGCAAGCTCTATACCCTTCGTCTTTCAGTCTTTTAGCCAAACCTCGCGGAAGCCCCTACCATCCCTATAAAGAAGTAGCGAATACGAATGATTTACACTGAAAGTCAAGTGAAATTATCACCGAATTTACAGTGGTTGTACACTCGATTGCTCTTTGGCTGGTATTTTTGCAAAATTACTCCTTTATTTCGAGTGCTTTATTGAGACCATTCATGGGAAGAGTAGGGGATCCCGAGAGGAATGGCTAAAAGAGTAAAAGACGAAGGGTTCTGCCCGATGACGAGACTTTAAGGTCGAAACAGGTATATCGGGCTGTACAAGAGCCCATTAACAGACTACATGACATATACATGTTGGCTCGAACAATAATCATGAGATGCATTGAAATTTGAGCGTGATCTTAATGCTCGCAATAAAGGTATAATACCACAAAGATATAAGTGTCTCAGCAAGCAGCCTCCGTTTATAGAGGCCTTGAAGTTGCCAACCACTGCGATCTGATTTCGTCACGACGATCTCCGATGTAGGACTCCAGGACTATCGCATTCATCAAACATCCGAATTTTGCAGTGGTTTCTTGAAGAACTGAAGTTTATATAGTGTTTTTTTTTAGCTTTTAAATATCTCAAAAAAGTATCAGAAGTTTCTTCGCACCTTGTGAACAGCCTACTTTTTTCCAGCGACGCAAAGAAAATATGGTCCCAAGACGTCATTCATAATAAACACTTATCGGAAACACGACAATCAGAGAAAGTTTAAGAAAGAACTAAGATAGATATCAATCATTCTATAGTAAAGCGGTAATCAATAGTCAAAACTATGTCACCATCGTTGCTTCTACACCCAAGGTTTCATAGAGTTTATTAGAGCATGATTTCAATTTGTTCTAGGGGTTAATGCGCGGTGATAGAATTTAGCTTGATTGATTGTAAGATAAGTTTCGGCATATTTTCAAAATGCATGGAAAGAGCTTATTTGTTCACCAACCAAACTCAATCAAGATACAAATTTATAGTTGAAGTAGTCTTCTTCCACATCAAGCATTGCTTGCCGGTCGCCTGAAGAGTGCGCCATAACGTCATTGGATTACAATGAAACTCGTTAGCTAAAATCCGGCAGCTCATCGATGGATTTGACGACTGCTTGTCGATCAACTTCTCTCGGACTTCCCTTTATTGGTTTTTCGATCAGCTGGTCTCCTTCCTCACGAAATGCCTTAATCCAACAATGAGCTCTACAGACATCGCAAGATTCGTCGTCATACGCCTTGCAAATTTGTTGATAAGCCGTGGAAGCGGGGTGAGACCAAATTTGTAGTGGATTTAGAGTAAGTCTGCTTGCTGTCCGTGGTCTATAAACCCTTCACTCGAGTTATCCCAAACAGGATTGATAGAACACTTGGTGAAGGACAGCGGGGCGAAGAAGCACGGTACCGAAAAGGATTTGGCACCACAGATCACATCCACACGATCACGCAACTCATCGAAGCTTCGCGAAAGTATAAAACATCGCTACGTCTCACTTTCATCGATTTGAAGAAAGCCTCTCATTTAGTGGAAACGGAAGCGGTTATGGTACCAGGGCGACCCTACTCAGTATATAATGGTTCTTCGTGAGCTGTATAAAGATTTCAGGACCAAAATATCTCCACTCTACAACAATATCATCATCGACGTAAGAAGGGGGTTCGACAAAGCGATACAATTTTGTCAAAATTATTTACTGCCATCCTCCAAAATGTCATGCGAACATTAGAAATGGGACGATATGGGAGTGAAACTTGACGGTGGACAATTAAACCATCTTCGCTTTGCTGATGATATCGTCTTCACAACACCAAGGATCAGCCACACGGAACGAATGTTGACCGATTTCAAAAACGCCTGTGGAAAGATTGATCTTCAAGTAAATTTACCGAAAACCAGTCCATGAGGAACAGATGGGTTTTGAATGCCACATTCACGCTCAACGGAACGAACATCTCCGAATGCTCCACTCACGTCTATCCACGACGTGAAATCAACATGACGAACGCTCAACTCCAGAGTTGAGCAAGAGGAAACAATCGGCTTGGGGAGCGTTCAAGAGAATCGATGATGCAGTGAAGATGACAAAGAACATCCGACTCCGTGCCCACCTTTTCGACTCGACGATTATCCCTGCTCCAACGTCTGCGCAGAAACGTGGTCATTACGTAAGCAAGATAAAAGATCACTTGGCGTTACTGAACGCGCACTTGAAAGGTCGATGCTAGGATTATCCCGTACAAACGAGAGAAATGATCCGAAGTTCTGACCTAAGTCAAGATCGTAGATTAAAGGCGCCGTTCTACACGCTAGGATATTGTGAACAAGGTGGGACGGACACGTGATGCCCTTTAGCGACAACCGATGTATGAGAGCCGTTAGCGACTGGATTACTAGGAATATCAAGCGCTCTACAGGAAGACCACCGACCCGATGCTTCGATATCTTCACGAAAGGCAAAGAAGAAAGATATGAAGAGCAGCGATGCACGCGATGGGCAAATATGGAAGTGTTTCTGGTGCCCGCTCAAGTCACTCGACGATCAACGGGACGACAGTTGATACAGGTGATGTTCGTAGACATTCGTTAGAACAAATGTCGGCAAATTCAATACTAAGACTAGTTTTTGGGTCTACATAAAGAGCTTCTAGAGCGGAAAAAAACTTTATGACGTATTTATTTGGCAAGAGCGACGTAACAGAGTCTCGTCTGCAATTCCTATAGAAAAAAACCTAAAAATTTTTCGGGAAAAGAGAGGAAAATTTTGATCAAATAAAAAACATTGCGCAGCCTCCAATAACGCTCTTTTGCGAGACAATAGATGAAATCACTGTGCGCAGCACCACTTATGAGAAGACCTAACATTTTACGAAGTATAGATAAATTAATGCTTCCGCGTGGTTGATGTATTCACTTCAAAATCAGTGGTTAACATTTTGGTGACTTCGTTGTTCTCAGACTGCAGGCGTACTACACGACACCAGCCAATTAAGTTCTCCTATTTTAACTCCTTACATGTCCAAGCTCACTGGAGTGTTGAGTCACACTGTGATGAATGAAGCTTATACAAACTAGCAAATGAATCTTGAACAAGGTGCCATATTACATATGATATTCCGCCAGTTCCCTCCTATTTATTTCTAGGTATATGAAATTTTTCCAAAAAGCCTCAAGGATTACCAGCCAAAACCATCGACTGATGGTGATGGACCAGTGTCATTGTACACTATGCCATCACCACTTACCACATACGCCTTTCTCCTTGCTACAATGCAGGGCTTAATGTGGGGCGGGGGTCACTGACGAGGAGGACGAGCTTCTGAAACACCGGTGTATTACCCTGGCGTACCAACCTCGTTTAGGCTAAAAACATTCTTCTTTTTTGGAATTATTTTGAATGTTTATTACGAGGTTTTAGAAACAGTCGATTTAATGGATATGTTAGAGTACTCATCTTGCTTCTCTAAAGTCGTCACCGCTTTCACTGTGTCTTATGTTTACATAGAAGTGCACTTGTTCGACTTTCGCCTATCTGTTTAGGTGCTCTCTTATAGGCACATGAAGCTGTCCACCTGTTCTGCTTATGCCTTTCACCAGATGGCTTATAGAGATGAGGTGGATTGTAACTAAACTCACGCAGTCTTCATCTCTGCCGTTGAGACAGATCATTCAATTCATTGTTACGCGTAAACAAGGATACCAACGGTTCTCAATCAACTGACCACATAATTAGTGCCATGGTGTGAATTACTGGTCAGGAAATTGTTTAGGCATGTGCAGAGGGTCACCTGTAGCCCTAAGCATGGTACTTGTAATCTCAAAGGCGCCGCCTTCACGAGTAGTACAGGTCACGCGGCATTTTCCGTTCCTTTTTTTTCTTCGCAAAACATTCGTCGATGGCGGTGGTATGATAAATGTCTTTATTATTCTATGGTGCTACATAGATAAGCGTGCTTTACATTTGTTGCAATCGCTCTAATTCGATTTGATGCAGAGTGCTTCGCCTCTGCTACATTTTCCAGCTTATGAACTTACAATTCTTGTCAGCTTTACACTGCGCTCCTATGTTGTATGTTACTCATTTCTCTATTTCATCACTAAAATACGGACCTCCGTAGGTAAAACATTTTAACCTACGGAGGTACGCAATGGCGGACGACAAGAATGGTCTCCCTCGGGCATTTTGTCAAACTACAGCCGAGTTTGTATGATTGCTCATACACCACCTTCGAATGAGGTGTCACAGTGGTGCGTTGAAAACAATACAAAGAAAAGAAAGTACTTGCCCGGGCACAACAAACAATATCCAGTGAACGTTTCAGTTCATCCACACTAAATCTGTTGTTTAATGAAATTCCGGAGCTTTTCAATGTACCAAACCACGAAGAGGGGCCTTCAAAAAGTCACTCGTTGGATATTGTTAAGCTTTCACATTACTAAATTCCTGCAATAAAAAGAGTTGCGACTTTGATATGACTCATAGAATGAGGGGCATATAATTTTAACGCACTGATATAGGCCATGCTGTGAGATTTCCTTCTTCCGCACTAGTTGCCCACATGTATTCACCAGTACTCTTATCTTTTTTTAAGTTCATAATTGCGTGTTTTCGTGCGCTCGGTGGCGCTTTCTTCCAGTCTCCAGTCATAAATCTGATAACAGAAACCGTTGGTAATAAAGTCACCGGTGGAAAAAGTTCAGATAGAAGGGACAGTTTAGGATTCTAACCATTTTGGGCATTCGTTCCACTTTTGTTTTGCCTTTGGCCTTTTCAGCCAAACCTTTACCCGTCAATGATCTACAGAACAAGAAAAAGAACACAATAATCGGGAAGAAAAATTGTGATATTCCACAGCAGTTGTTTCAAATCCGTAAATTCAGTAACTCTCGAAAAAAAAAGACGATTTGTTTTTGGTATACACCGAATGCACTACCTCAGTATGCTTATTCAAAACGGCGTCTCTGAACTGATCAGCCATTCTGTTGTTTAGCTTACATTTGTCTAAAAAATTCGCTTACTGCGATTAGTCGATCGACCAAAGTTACCTTATAATAAGTACTGTCTCTATGTTTATGAAAATGAGTAGGACCTGATCCTGTAGAACCGCCTGTCGCTCTCTCTCTCTCTAATGATTCATCCCTCGTTTGTTGAGTTGTCACTTGAAGTTGGCCTAATAGTAACTGGAACATCATTTTGAGAGTGTTTTGATGAGCAACTCAAGGCAATCGTGGTATTCCCAAATAATCGGGGATCTTTCTTGTTACTTCGAACATTCGAAGTCAACTGAAAGGCTAACCATTGCGAACACCATGTTCACCAGCATGGCCGACATTGAACACTGATGAAGACTTCGTTATTCGGCTGATTTAGTATCACATCAATTAGGTGATCGAAAGTAATTTGAAACGTGCAAATATAGTATTTACATGTTCAATCGATCGCACTCTAAAACTCAATGATCAAATTCAAAACACAGTTTTCAGTTCTGATGGTTAAAATAATCTAATAGACATATCTCTCAGTGAAAATGAAGGCGTATGTCATGATTGTGCGATAGTTCTAAAACAAAACAGTACTATTCAAACTGCATTGAAAAGTCTATTCAAGCGCTTCAGCTTTTTACTAAGTACTTCGCCTAACTGAATGGAAAAATTAAAAATTTGAAGTCTTTGAATTAAATGATCATCAACTATTTTGTGTTATAGACTCGAACCGTAACTGCCGCCACAGCAGCATCAGGGTCCATCACACAAAAACATCGATTCTGAATTTCACTCGTATTTCGACATTTTTGTAGTCAAACTCCACATTGCCATCCTCCCTTGGAATTACATGATTTCCAGTTCCGTGCCTAACCTCATAAAACATTTTAAAATCCTTGTTTGGTTAATTATATGAGAAAGACGGTACGGTGAACCGTTACTATCGACGCACACTGTATAAGCAGCCGGACAAACGATCACAATGATCGAATGTGCGAATATTCGGGGTGGTTTCTTAAAACTCTCAACATTGGGATCGAAAGAAAAGACCTAGCATTGTTAACGTATGCTCATCAATTTCTGCAATACTTCGGCTTCAGCATCATCCCAAAAATTTGCAGGAATGAAGATAAGCAAAGTAAATATTTTGCTTTGAAGTGTTCAAATTGATTATATACGTATTTGATCAACTGATGGCGAAAACTCAACGGATCACTTCAAAAGATTCACTTGATTTTTCATCATTGGAACCATAGAGTAAACATATTTGTTACCAAAGATGGAGACGAAGAAAACGTCATAGGTCGTAAGATTGAGGAATGACTCTAAAAACTTCTAATATCATCACTCAAAATCCACCGGAAACCGGAATTACAAAGGGCCATTTCAACTCGTCTTCCCAGTTTTTCGATCGAACAAAGGCTTAGATCAATTCCATTGAAAATTCTTTGATTATCTAGGTATTAGCTACAAATACTGCAACCCTGGTCGAGCAAACAATGGATGAATCGAAAGTTTAACTAGCTGATCTTATTCCGACTTCTGCAAGATAGACAAGACAGCCAAGATTGTCTACAAATTATAGAAGATTTATCAACTAAGATATTAACTGTTATGCTAAAATCAAAACATAATCGATAGTTAAAATATATTACTATCGTTGTTACCACATCAAGACTTCATACAATTTACCAAAGACCGATTTCAAAGTACTTTGTGAGGTTAGGCGCGGAAGTAGAAATCATATAATTCCAAGGGAGGATGGCAATGTGGAGTTTGATTACAAAAATGTCGAAATACGAGTGAAATTTGAAATTGATGTTTTTGTGTGATGGACTTCGATGCTGCTTTGGCGGCAGTGACGGTTCGAGTTCATAACACAGAATTATTGATGACAACATGATTGAAAGAGTTTAAATTTTTAATTTTCTCCTTCAGTTAGGCGAAGTACCTTATGGAAAGCTGGAGCGCTTAAATAGACTAGTTGGATTTTCAGTGCAATTTGAACAGCGCTCTTTTCTTTCAAAACTATCGTACAATCATGACATACGCCTTCATTTTCACTGAGATATGTCTATTAGATGATTCGCACCATCAGAACTGAAAGCTATTGTTTTGAATTTGATCATTGAGTTCGGCTTACCTGCTTTGACTCCCCTCCCTGCCCCCTTCTTGCCCCCCCACCCCTTTCCCATTGCCCCCTCTTTTTTCTCGTTTTACAACTTTCCCCACCCCCTTTACACCCTCATTTCTTCTTGCTCCCTCGTCGCCTGCTCTCTCTCTACCCCTCACCTCCTCTCCCCCCCCCCTTCCGTGTCTACGTCCCGTCTTTCCTCCTTGCCTTGCCCTTGTCCTCACCCCTCCTCCCTCTTCCCCCTGCCCTCCACATCATTCTCCACTGCTACCCGCCTATCCCCATTCTCAGTACTGACACATCTTTAATCTCCCTGTCGTGCCACAAACCGCACGGCTACATGTCAGCTATATTATTCGCCCCCCCACCGCCACTAATGTAATAGGTATGCCCCCCCTTTATAAACCCATATGTGAAACACACCCCCATATAACACAGATTATCATCAAGACTTCTAACATATACGTTTTTTCTCGCAATTTCAAGTACAACTCAACAAACGACAGTATGGAATCACCAGAGGGAGCGACAGGTGAGCTCTACAGGATAGGTTCCTCTGACACATGTCCTATAAGTATGAGATAGTGCTTAGTCCAAGAAGCCATATTTACGTTCGCCATTCGACTAATCGCAGTAGGACAAACCTGCATTAGTGCCAAAGTCCCACGCGAACAACGGAAGACTGCAGGAACTTCCCATATCCCCTACCGCTGAATATGAGCATAACTTAAAAGGCTAGGACACTCGCGTGATAACAAAGGAATCGACTGTTGGAGATATTATATAAGCGGATAGAACTACTTTTTACTGTGATTGTCCACAGTGTTCTTGTGCTATAGATCAGGCGGCTCAAGCGTGGCTGAAAACGCAAGGCCCCCAAATGCACCAGGCCTGGTCCCACGAATGCTAAAAATGTTGGTCAGAATCCAGATCTATCCCACTGCAACACAGCATATGTCCAGATGCAAAAGCGGTTTCTCGACTACTGCTCACTGATATTTATGATATGCCATTCCATACACAACCCAAACTGTATCTACCCCCTCGCCCAAAGGCGTCCGAGCACGCACAGTGCAGATTTCGCCCGCCCCAGAGAGATCAAATGTAACTGGCGAGAAAACTCCGGGTGCATACTCGATGCCCCTTACACGAAGTGGAAATCTTATGTACACAGCATGGCCTCTACATCAGTTACATTGAAATCTAATGAGCCTGCTTCACCATATCGCTGAGCAGTTTAAATCAAAGCACGCCCAACATTTTTTCATCGTAGCATAGTCCCTGATGCTAAGCGCTACAGTTGCCAACATATCCGATGAATTTCATAGGCCGTCTCTAACCTACTCGCTGGTACGTGTAAGTTGTATGCAAATAGATCCGGGAATAGTTATACGACGAATACACCAGACTCTCCTGATGCGCCGCCAGATCTGAACAATCAAAAGATCAATGTCCTTACCTATACGTCGGGTCCAGCAGTATGTATCTCCTTATGTACACTACGTTTCACACATTACGTGACGAGGATATTGCCATACGTACAGCGCTTGGTCTGGCCGTATGAGAATCATTCCCCCACCATCGGCGTGCGAGCCGAATTGGTACACGCCGTGTACGCGCGTGAGCACGCTCATGTCTGTAGCGCACGTAAACATGTGACACTACGGGCCTCGCTAGCGTTTTAACGTCTTACTCCGTGTACTTTTTTCCCCCCTGTGCGCTCGCCGATGCTCAAGCTGATTATCATCCATGACCCGGTAAGAGTCGTGCCGCTTATTGCCGCTATACACCGCTAGGAGAGCCGGTATCCACCTGCCCTAGGTCGCGTCGCCTCCACAAGCGCGACCTCAAATGCCGCACTGTCGCCCCAGAATTGAAGCCTGCGCCTTATCTGTTCCAAAATAAGACCCGGACTAGTACTCGCCCTGTTCTGTCATTGTTTATGAACGTAGCTAGTACCTATATTCGAGTACACGATAAAGTAGATACAAGTAGCACACTCCAGTCGCAGAGGACGCATGTACAGGCTAGTATCGACCCTGGCGCACAGAAATAAGAGAGCTATGTATAATGCGCCTTTGATCCCCTGGCACTACTCGAGATCAGTCCAGAGGCAGCACGTATTGATTATTCCATAGGTCGCCTGCTTATGCTACAGCATCGCTGTGCACGCGCCCACAACAAGGTCAACATGCAGATACAGTGACATATTAAAATTATTCCGAGATCATATCCTACATAAGCATTCTCTTGAACCCAGTACACGCATCTATGATGTGATATACACTTGTCACTTTTCATAGGAACCGTTCGATCATCGTCAGTAAATAGGAAAAATTGATAGAGTTTCCCCCCAACGTGAAGGAAACGGAGGCTGCTGGTTTAGTTACAACACCCCCAGTATGCAGCACATTCCCCATTTATTGACCCTGTCATGCACCCATTACCCCCCCGTATAAAAAGTGCGACCACCCGTTTCTGCGCTATAAGCGAACACTCACTCCGGATATCATGTATACAACATCAACAGTTGTACATCTATTATATACACGCAACTCTCCCCAGACTTAATCTTATCTATCTTGCAAACATACAGTAAATCCAAATGTGAGAATTATCAGTCCCCCATGTCCCCCCTATGTTCTATTCCCACTCCAGTTAGCTGATCTAGGAAAAATTTCGAATGATTTTCACTGTAATTGATAAATTATGTGTCCCTCAGCACCCCCCCCCTACGCCACTAGATATAAGACGACAAGACCGTGACATTCTCTCAGTGTGATACATCTATTCACACACTGAGCACGAATATAGCACCGCATTTAGAATGCTAATTGCGACTTTGAGTAGCCTAGGTCACCATTTTGTCGATCTACACATATGCGATGTGTTATTCCTGACAAGCAGCCACACTACGTGAGCTGAGGCCTCTGAATAAAGGATGATGCACACGTTCATTCAGTTTCTAGGCAAACATTAATGTGATTGGTATATATGTGCTATGCGCCCAGATTCTGATAATTGTAGGACGGGTCACCACCCCGTCGATGAACGCTATACCATTGGAATTATTGACACACGCGTGACATATCAACCGAGGCGCTAGAGCCAAGTGTAATTACATGTTAGATTCGTGTGCTAGAACTCCATACTATAGCCCGACCGACATGCTTAGTCTGACACCTCGAAGCGCACCGGTATGTTACAACTACGCTCGAACTTTTAAGAGACGTCATTCCTCAAGTGCCTGTGCGATTTTCTTTATTATATCGGAATTGTTTTACTTTTCCAAAGAAAACTCTTTAGTTTGGTCTTTCTGCATTTAAATTCTAAGAAGAGATTGTGATCTATCGTTCTATAAGTGTAAATTTCTTTTCACGCTGTCAAATAGATCCCCTGTAATGTTCAAGCGACGAGCTAACTTCTTCGAATGATACATAATTTTTTAGCTGTAACAGCGCTTAGTGTAGACCCAAAAACCGGTCTTGGCGTCAAAACACCGAGATTCGGGCTATCGAATGATTACCACCAATTCATGCATATTGATGAATTTGGTGTTCATTGCTCTAGTGTTAAAATCTATGAGAAGACCTATTAGTTAAGAGTTTTTGAGCCGAGCTTTAGTGCATGTCAAACTTTCGGTTTTCGGATGGAAGTAGGAATTCTAGAAATGAGAATTGACTCATTATATTAATCCTGCTCAACGCTGAACTCAAAATCTTCCGCAAAGTATTTGATTTATTATCGTTTTCGACTTTTGGAGTATCAAAGTTGAGTTATAATTATATTGTTTTGAATTATATAAACATTATTATGCAGTGATTCAATCAGCTCATAGCCCGTCAGGAAAACAGTTCATTTCACAATGACCCTATCACCAATCATTAGAATGTTGACAGCTGTTGACAGATAACGCACTGTAGCGTAGAAAGAGTGCTGTGCAAAACGAGCGTCGATGGTGCAACGGTTAACATATGCTCCCGCAAATAGTGAGATGTGGGCTCGAATCCCGATAAACGCAAACGTTTTCGTACATCACTCTACATTATTGGGTCTATTCAAACATCATAACACCGCAAGTGACGGTCAACTAAAAATGATTTCTGATTAATCATTAGGATTATAGAATGAGTTTATCAGCTAGTAAAATTGGAGACGAATAAGAAAGTTGTGCATTGTTGCGTAATACTTTTGAAGACTTCTAGAACTAGCTCTCAATTTCCACTTATAACCGGAAATTGAAGAAGACACTTGAAATCCCCCCTCAGCTCTCCATCCTTGTTAACACCCGTAAAAGTAAGTTTCAAAATAACAAACGCTGAAATGGTGAAATGTGAGAAAACCTCTAACTACCCTTAAGTCTCGTACCTGAAAATAGCCTTAACAGGAGTTCACGTGCCGTCCATCTCAACGAGAGAGGGAATTGCTTTGCCTTGCTCTCAGCAATATTCCTACTCTACCGATACGATCAGAATGAACCTGCCAACACGAGTGATCTGAAGAGCACAGATCAGCATTAAACACACTTAAAGTGTACTTCCTAAAATATAATTATCAAAATGATGAGCATGAATACTGTTTTAATCGTCAAGCAACCGAAAAACCAACTAAATACCCGTGTAACAATAATCTAATCTAATCCCGAGTTCCACGAGATAGACCGCCGCTATCAGAGCAGATTACATTGGTCGGCATTAGATAGAGAACTGACGTGTATAAACACACACTGTTGGTTGAAATCAGTTCTTCAGCACGGTGTTTCAGTTTATTAGATTCGCACTGATGTAAGTAAAAAGTGTTTCCTTGTGAGATAGAATTGCCGTAGTTAATCAACTTGCGCAAGCCACTGTTGATCGATGGAACGAGTATAGTATGCGTGATTCGTGATAGGATTACTATTCAAGAGGAATGAGCTGATATGAGAGTCGACAATTGTTTTGGATTAATATGGTTGATTTGAATGGTTATTCGCATTCATCGTCTGACGATGGTTCCCAATTCATGCTTGCACTTCTCTATATTATCATGAGCTGGTTTTTGTGAAATCGAACTTGTATTAATCACGTTAGCAAGATATGATATCTGTGAAGCGTAGGTAGACAGCACACCACCTTATATCAGATCATACATTCTAGCGACATGGTAAGACAAAAGAGTCAAGTGTGATAGTTTGGTATTTGTCCGTTAGGTTCACCTGTACTTTCCAGAAAAATTTGGCTTTAAAGATTTCGACACTATTTTCATGACACCTTCCGGAGTATCATGGTTGCCATGGGTGACTGTGGTCATTGTAGTCTCCTTTCCTGGGAGTAAGAGGAGGTGATTATTTTCAGATTTCATGCCGATACATAAAGTTGATTCTTCGAGCCAGCAACACACTGCTTTAGCATTCAACGATGCTATGTGCCTATGAACTTGTGAAAATAAGATCTAGGCACAACGATGTCAAGATTTCACGTGCTGTGATGGTTGTGAATTGCCGGTTAATGATTTAGATTTCCTTGTGATGAAAAACATCAATCTTGTAAACTACTGCTTTTTCAACCAGCATTACACTAATTTCGTAAAATTCGGACTTTCTACATAAAGTATAATATACTCTTTTTACTTGGATGCACTGCCATTTATTTTGTACACTAAAGTATTAAAGTATGGATTCTTCTTATACGTTGAGCCCACTCAATAGCAATCGCTGCCATATAAAAAAAAAAACTCTAGCAAAAAAGTGTAGTTTCGAGGAATTCTTCAAGTTCAAAATCAGTGATCGCTGTGATCATCACGAATGACTTTGTAGGTGGATTTTTTCAAATGCTTTCGTTTTAAGACGTCTTACTCCTTCACCTCTATTAAACGTCGTGGCAGGAGCCAACACCTTTCATTATTTCTTCGAGACCACATGTCTCTGCAAAGTAACTCATACGCTTGAAAAAATAAGAGCAGAAAAGAGAATAGATGAAGAGCAGAATTTAACATAACAAGGATTTTCTCATGATGAAGCGTCACCTATTCGTTGATCATCTTCGGAGATGAAGGAGTGGCAGAACTGGCCCACTTCTGCGCTTTGGTAGAGCGATGTCGCTACGAAAGTCCAGCAGATGGGATAGCATTTTTTCAAGTTTTATTTATCTAACTCACAAACAAATACGTCCTATATGAATTTTGAGAATATGTCAATAGATATCAAGGGCGAATAAAGCGCTCCTGCTGTGCCGATTTATCACATATCTTCCATGTATACATAAACGACTGTATTCTTCGAGACATCAAACGCTCTACAGGAAGACCACAAACTCGATGGTCCTATTTCTTCACGAAAAGCATAGAAGAAAGATATGATAATGAGCATATCCCTAGAGTGAGGGAACCCTCTGGGCTACTCCGGCACGCAATGAGGAAAAATGGAAGTGTTGCTGGTGCCCGCTAGAATCGCTCGACAATTAACGGGACGACAGGTGATACAGGCTATACATAAACGTGCTCATGCTGGCGGATCTGGTGTGCTCTCGATGTCCGTTTGACGACCAGCGCTGATAGGCAGACGGCGTCGAGTTGTCGCTTGGGCGGCAGTCAGGCATGCGGCAACTGTATGTCTCTGCGCGTATGTCTGTCTGCCTGCTTTCCAACGAGTCGAAGAGTTGCCATTACAGTAGGTGAGTGCGATTTTATATCGCGCGGTAAGCATCAAAAAGACCCTCATAGTTCTCAAAGGTACACGTAATGGTATTGCAATCTGTGATTTATCTCTGCTATAGGATGTAGCAAATGAACGGAAAGCATGAGAGAGGGTCATAAATAGCTTCTAGCAAGTAATAACATATCAACTTTAGAAGAGACTTACAGGCCTGGAGATCCACACTTTGGTTACGACAAGTCCACAGCGCTAGCCTCGCTCCGCCTCTCTCGTTGCAACGCACATAACGTAATGCCGAGTGGATTTATACCGGCCATTGGGAAGATGCTTTATGCTTCCATACCCTTCCACGGCGCTTCACAGCAGATTTTTTGGCATGGCTCTACGGTACCAATTGGTCTGAATGCTCTGCTATAATGTAAATATTACTGAAAAAAACCCTCAGATATCTTACAAGTCGCTAATTTTGATACTCAGCGTAAATACATGGGGCAATAACGGAGCCAGGGCACAGGTTCCGCAAAACTGATTGCATAAAATCACATAAAAGTTTCTTCTACAACGTCATACACAGTAGAAGATATGTTGTCGACTCTGACTTTTACAAATTCGTGAAAATAAATGCGAAGAAAAGTCGGATATGCGTTGCCGCTCTATAAATTCTACGTCATGTAATCAAAGAATAATGAATTGTTAGACAACTGAGCTCTTTTTTTGCTTTAATAATTACGCTATAGAAGAACCTTTGTACTAATTGACACCAAAAAATGCTGCGTTGAGAAAAATGTTTCTTGACACCCATTAAAAATTCAAATTCATGTTTTTTTTTTCGCAGAGAATCGGTTGCTGCAAAATCATGGAAATATCAAAGGGACGCTTTCGATACAAAACTTCAACGGCAACGCTAGTTATAATGCAACGAATTTTGATTTACTCTTCCGATTTTGAATAATGACGATGGACTCAATTGTGCTTTGAGTTTTGATACACTTTTGCTGGAAGCGATAACTTTCGACGAAAGATGCAGCGAAGGAGATCCGCGGTGACGAAGGTAAACGTACTGGAAGCCATGTGACTGTTGCAAAGTAGTGCAAACGATGTGAAACTATCAGCACTGATTTGTCGAAAGCGAGCGCTATTCCAGCAGGACAATGCCAAGTCTCACACAACAAGGGAGACCGAGGAAAAGTTTGATGAAATGGAAAAATCCAGGTCATGCCACATCCAACCTGCAGTCCAAATGCTGTGAAGTATGATTTCTTTCTTTTCCGCAAGACAGAACGTTTCTTGCGTGGACGCTAATTTAAGACATTTGATGAAGTTGAAGAGACATGTCAGGGAATCTTTGATTCAAAGCCCAAAAATTAGTATTTCAAGCAGATCCGGAAACGTACAGATTGTTGGCAGGAGATCGTGGATAACGATGGACTTAACTTTGAAAAATATTCCGGTTTTTTTTTCTTTTTGGGTTTATGTATAAACTTTGAATATTCAACGGTTGTTAAAGGACTTCGTTCAACCTAAAAACACCGAGAATTCTACCGTAAACCTTACGATGGGGATCTGACGAGAGTTCTTCTTTTCGATAGCCGATATCACTAACGCTTGGTACTACGGACTGCTTACTGCACGCGGCGGAAAGGGACTATCACTGAGAGCCTGGATTGCCTAAATTGTTAATTGGTAGCGCCGATGCGAAGAAAAAGTGGGCATTCGAAACATGTTGCAAGTAAATTGGTTCACATTTGGCTTAGCTTATAGGTGAGATGCAGGTGAACTAGACATTAATTTTGGGTAACTGACACTTTGAGTAGGAGAGGGTCACGACTTGAGCGCTAGCCCCGCTTCGCTGCAGCGTGCTTGGGCGAACAGTCCGTATTGTCTAGTGGGTGATGCTGGCCATTGTGAAGAAGAATGTTGATTTGATCTCTCCCACGACGCTTCACTACAGTATAGCCGGTGCATATATGTGTATATATGCATATATATACGTACATATGCATATGTATGCATATATATGTATATATACATATATGCCCTCGGACCTGCCTCTTTGAGGGATCCCACCCGGTTAGTAGCGAGGGCACATGGCGCGTTCCCAGGTGGTGGATAGGGGAATAAACGCCACCAAAAGCGACCATGTGCTTTCCAGAGAAGCTGGTGGATTCATGGGAGAGCACCCCTGCTTCTGCAGCGCCGACTCGACAAAAACTCTGATTTTAAGAGTCAAGTTGGGCAAAAGCCTGCAAACAAGCGGCTGGGATGTACCTGGGAGGCGGTTAGGAGTCGCCTCCAACAAATAACCTCCTCCCGCTCCTCCGAGAGAGACTGGCAAGCTACTCGTGAGTACCCAGCCTCCACGTTTAGAGCCTGGCAAGCTATACGTTGGGTATCAAAATGCCAAAAACTGCAACAGATATGGGCCTCATTCCCCTGACCCCGAAAGAGCCCCTGGTACGGCAGCGCCAGGTAGGACGAGTACGGAGACGCTGCTAAAATCTCAGGGCCGAACTAGGCTGCCAAGATCGAAACGGAATAAAATGACGATCTGTACCTACAACGCAAGAACCCTTGCTCACCAATTTGCTATAGAAGATTTATTGATTCAAGCAAGAAGAATAAGGTACGACGTCATTGGCCTGGCTGAGACGAGAAGGCGCCATCCTTTTCACGCTGTCTATGACACCGGAGAAGAACTGTTCCTTGGCACATGCGATCGCAGAGGTGTCGGCGGCATTGGCGACCTCGTCAAATCGAATTTGACCGTGAGCATTGATTCGTTTGTACCACTAACAACCCGAATCGGACGATTACGCTTGAAACGATGTGGTTCTATGCCGGCTTTGACCATCTTCGTTGCTTACGCACCAACATCAAGCTATGACGAAGACGAAGTCGAAGCGTTTCATATGGACCTCGAAAAATTCTTCAGAGAAGATCATACATTCTTCAAGGTCATTGTCGGAGATCTTAACGCAAAAAATTGGATCTAGAAGAACGTCTGAAGAACGTCACATAGGGACCCACGGACTAGAATGGAATGAACAGGGTGAGAGGCTATCTGAGTTTATCATGACGACCACACCATCCATGGTAACTCGCAATTCCAAAAGCCTCTCTCTCAGCGATGGACGTGGGAGTCTCCCAATGGAGAGTACCATAACGAAATAGATCACATCTTAGTAAATCGAAGGTTTTGCCTGACCGACGTCGCTGTTGTTCCCAAGTTCTACACGGGATCAGACCATCGCCTCCTTCGCGCAACGTTCCGATTTTCGAGGAGAGGAGAGAAAGCCGCTAAATTCAAACAACGAAGTCCCAGAACTACCATAAACTGGGATGTATTCAAATCATTAGTCGGCTCTTGGGAAGATACCGTTGTCGACAACATCGACGAAGAATACGATCGACTCGTTGAATATCTTCACGTTGGCGCTATAAAAGCCGAGAGTCCTAAGGTCACGAAGAGACGCTTGTCTCCGCAGGACACTCGAGCTGATACGTCAACGTGGAATCGCACGAGCTGCAGGCAACCGAAACCTTACGTCCGAACTTGCGAAACGATGCAGAGAAGCGATAAAAGAAGACCTTAAAGAGAGAAGAGCAGCAGTTATGGCAGAAGCTGCAGAAGCTGGAAGAGCATTCGCAAAGCCCAGCGAGGCTTCGCCAACTATAAGACCAAGATGATTGCACTCCGATACCCTGACGGGACACTTACAGCTTCCAGAAGGGCTATGGAGAAAATCATCCACCAGTACTACTCGGATCTCTTCGCTAGCCATGTCCTCTTACCGTCATATAAATTGAAAGAGGACGAATATGTCGTTCCACCGGTCCTTCCTTCCGAAATCCGACATGCTATATCGTCGGTGAAAAACAGAACAACACCCGGTCCAGACAGGATTAGACCAGAACACCTGAAGAATCTGCCGCCAGTTCTCATCAACACCCTGGCTCGGCTCTTCACTCGCTACCTGTCAGAATGCAAGGTCCCTATTCAATGGAAAACCAGCAAGACCGTATTGTTGTTCAAAAAGGGAGACCTTCACGACATAGGCAATTATCGCCCAATCTGCTTGCTGTCCGTTGTCTATAAACTCTTTACTCGAGTCATCCTGAACAGGATTGACAGAACACTGGACGAAGGACAGCCATGCGAACAAGCAGGGTTCAGAAAAGGATTTAGTACCATGGACCACATCCACACGATCACAAGACTCATTGAAGTTTCTCGAGAGTACAAACAACCACTCTGTCTCACTTTCATCGATCTGAAGAAAGCCTTTGATTCAGTGGAAACAGAAGCGGTTATAGAGGCTCTGGATAACCAGGGCGTCCCTACTCGGTACATAATGATCCTTCGTGAGCTTTATAAAGATTTCACGACCAGAATATCTCCATTCTACAACAATATCACCATTGACGTAAGAAGAGGGGTTCGACAAGGCGATACAATATCGCCAAAACTATTCACTGCCACCCTACAAAACGTCATGCGAACATTAGAATGGGACGAAATGGGAGTGAAAATTGACGGTCGACAATTAAACCATCTTCGCTTTGCTGACGATATCGTTCTCATAACACCAAACATCAGCCAAGCGGAACGAATGTTGACTGATTTCGATAACGCCTGTGGAAAGATCGGTCTTCAACTGAATCTAACGAAAACAATGTTCATGAGGAACGGATGGGTTTCTAATGCCCCATTCACGCTCAACGGAACGACAATTTCCGAATGCTCCAGTTACATCTATCTAGGTCGTGAAATCAACATGATGAACGACCTAGCCCCAGAGTTGAGCAGGAGGAAACGAGCGGCTTGGGGAACGTTTAAGAGCATCGAAGATGTAGTGAAGAGGACAAAGAACATCCGACTCCGTGCCCACCTTTTCGACTCGACAATTATCCCTGCCCTAACGTATGCAGCAGAAACCTGGTCGCTACGTAAGCAGGATGAAAGATCACTTGCGCGTTATCGAACGCGCAGTCGAAAGGTCGATGCTAGGAGTATCTCGTATCTCGCAAATGAGACAAAGGATCCGAACTTCCGACCTACGTCAACGATCGAAAATCAGAGACGCCGTTCTACACGCCAGGATATCGAAAATAAGGTGGGCCGGACACGTGATGCGCTTCAACGACAACCGATGGACGAGAGCCGTTACCGACTGGATTCCTCGGGACGTCAAGCGCTCTAAAGGAAGACCACTGACCCGTTGGTCCGATTTCTTCACGAAAGCGATAGAAGAAAGATATGATGCTCAGCGAATTCCTAGAGCGAGGAGGACCCACTGGGCTACTCTTGCACGCGATAGGGAAAAATGGAAGAGTTGCTGGTACCCGCTCGAGTCACTCGACGATCAACGTGACGACAGGTGATACAGGTGATACATATATGCATATATATGCATATATATTATCGATTTGATTGAAAAATGAGTTATTGTCTATCAAGTTTTATTATCGACTAAAAACTGTAACTCATTATATTGTACCTTGATTTCATGAGCTTTATTAAGACCACGCCCAAATTTCAATAGATCCTTCCATTATTATTTAAGCCAACTTTTCATGTGGTCTAGTAAGGGTTCTTGTACAACCCGATGCACATGTTTCGTCCTTACAGACTTGTCAGTCGGGCAGAACCCGTCGTCTTTCAATATTTCTATAGTCTGTTCTCTCGGGAGCTCTACTTCCTTTCATATTATTTGAGCCAACTTTATTCTCTATGAGAAAGGATCTATTGAAATTTGAGCGTGGTCTAAACAAAGCACTCGAAATAAAGGTATAATATGATGAAAATACCAGCCAAAGAGCAATCGAGTGCGCAACACTCTGTGTTAGGTGAAAATTCCACTTGACATGGAGTGTAAAACGTTCGTCTCTCATGACTCTCTGTAAGGGGGTAGAGCTTCCGAGAGAACTGACTATAAAAATATCGAAAGACGACGGGTTCTGCCCGACTGACGAGTCTGTAAGGACGAAACACGTGTATCGTGCTGTACGAGAGCCCTTACCAGACCCATGACAAATTGGCTCAAGTAATAATGAAAAGGAAGTATATTGTAAGTCAAAATTTAGACGATCCAAGTCGATGAGGCTCCATTAATTACAAGTGTGATATTCCTTAAATTGCCTGGATTACAGGGGCCCACGTTTTATGATCAAACTTATGTTTGACATGATATAATGCGAAAATCTCCATTATCATATGCTTAGAAAGATGCTGTTTTCCTTAACATCACAGAACATGCATAACTTATTTTTCTTTATGTTCAAAACAGCCTGCATGACAATATTACAAAACAGATGACAAAGGATTTTTTTAAACACCGCAGTCGTGCTTTTATGACATGTCGTTCGAACGGCACCCCAAGAAAAAGTGAAAGCTGCCTCGAAAGGATTAAAAAATTTCATATAAGATTGAAGAAAAAATTCGAATAATCATCGTTACTAGGTATTTGCTGTCTACAGACCGATCGGAAAAAAAAAATGATGATAATGCTTCTTCTATTGCCACCGTCAGTACGGATAGTGGCAAAGCATCGCACATTGCATCGATGACTATAATTTCGTGAAGGAGCTGCAACACACCTCCAGAAGAAAATCGTCAAGCGAATGAATTTGAAATGCACATATTAAAGTAATACGCAAAGAAAATGCAGTAAATGACATGTGGACAGATCTAACAAATCCTTACCAACGCTGAGTTCTTCGAATAGTCAAATACTAAAACATCAGCAGCTTTATTGACTGGCTTTGTCAGTACTGCTCAGAAGATATTACCGCAGCTCACATTAGCTGGCCGAATATTGCGGGTGAAACTAGGCGACCAATTATGTGGTAAATCAACGCAACGCAGATCCTTTACAATCATGCGGGGTGCGAGGCTAGGTTACCTGAGATTTATACAATTTTTTTTCAACAGATAGATGATATGGATGAAGGGCGCTATTTTCATATAAATGTTTCAGCCTCTAATAGACATGATGTAATGCTGCTGGCCCTTTAAGAGGTTTACTCACTGCCTAGGAAAGATACAAAGACCTTTTACAAATGAGCTCATTTACATAATTTGATTAGCAATTGATTTTCATTAGATCTGCAGTAACTGTAATATCTGTAGAGACACTCGTTGATGGAATGTGTAGATAGAAATACCGGAATAATTGAAGCGTAAGTTCCGAAGCCTTTGCCGAAGTTCCATTGCCAAATGTCGCATTATTGTTTTTACTACTATGAACCACAGAACATATAGTAAATTATGGAATATATATGCCTAAGCATAAAGAGGCAGCACAAAGTATGTTCTATATCACCACCGCAAATTAGCATGTTATGCTTAAGTTCGTAGAAGTAGAGTTAATGATGTGAAGTCAGAAATTTGTAAAAAATACGATGTATATTGCAGCTTACTCATACACAGTGAAAACACAAGATTGTTTCTCGATATTATATAACCCTAAGGCACAGAGCGCATATGGCTCAGTTGCGCATCTGCACAGTTGTCAGAGGTACTCTGCGGCAAACAAGGTGGCCAATGATTCGATCTTGAGCCCAAGACTTACCAAGCCTTGCATCACCTCAGAGTTTTTGAATTAACCAAATTTGTCTAGAAAGACACTGACAGTGATTTGGTATATCATTGCATCAGTAAGGTACAGCGAGCCATTCTAAAGTCAGATATACATTTAGTCACCTCAAACGATTTTTGGTAGTTGAATGCATAGTGTATCCCAGTGGGATTGATCACCACTAAAAGCTTTATCCTTTATCATTTGCAGCATAAGAAGAAAATTATCGCCACAAACTCCGCTGAAAATTGTTTTCGCAAGGCACAAAATGGCATAGCGATGTAAAGTTACTTCATCTAAAAGTTATTCTTTTGAAATAATTCGATGGATGAATGAATATAAACAGTTGACTCGAATCAATAGTAATGGAGAATGAACACACTGGAATGTTAATCGAATGAAACTTGTACGACACTTTTCAAGCTAGCGAATGACTATAAAATTATCATTAAATCAGGCGTTTCCAGCTGTACGACAGCTGAAGAAATGTTTTTCTCGAAGAGAGCGGTTTCCTCGTTGTAACACAGAAGATCTTCGATACATGTGCGTCCTCTTCACTATCAAAACCTTTATAGAAGTCACTTCTGCAACATTTCATCGTTTTATAACACATTAGGGGATTTCGGCTTCTACATCATCCGTGAGCGGTCGGTTGATTTTCTTTCCTACCTCTGCTTTTGATTTCTGCTTAGCTTCATCTCCGAACCAACTAGTGGGAAGCCCGGCCGAGGATTCGTCGTCGAAACCCATTCTTTGGAAACGACGCCATGAACACCTGAAGAAGCCCTTGCACGATTACGTCAGGGAACCACCGACTGTTACATGCATGACCAGCAATATACCATTTGGAATATGTGCTGGGGTCCGCACAACTAGTGAAGACGGACCATTCAAGTATCAAGTAGGTAGGTATAACACATTAATTATGCTTAGGAAAATTGAGAGGTAAACA
Source organism: Parelaphostrongylus tenuis (assembly GCA_019055375.1). Classification (NCBI taxonomy): domain Eukaryota; kingdom Metazoa; phylum Nematoda; class Chromadorea; order Rhabditida; family Metastrongylidae; genus Parelaphostrongylus; species Parelaphostrongylus tenuis. The sequence continues at coordinate 143,196 of JAHQIW010003685.1, forward strand.
AAATTCGACTTTAGTCGGAAGTTAAACCCATCGCGTTTCAGCTATAGCAAGGGCGCGTGCTATCACTATACCACCAGGCACCGCTTACTCACCACTCATTCTCCGATATCTCTCTATCATAGCTATCACCTACCCACCAGTAACATGTCGTCCCGTATGAGGTCGAATTTTTGCTTACTATCGAATTCTCTCAGGCATGTTTGAAAGATCATAACACTGCGAGAAAGCAGTGAAAACACAAGAAATCTTGGAATCACTTTACCTATTTTGTGCTAACAGTTTCCTTGGAATCAGGATTTACGAAGTCGAAAAAATGAACGCTGATTACAAGCCGTTATCTTTTTACGATAGTAGAAAGTGTTAAATATTTTTTCACACAGCAATCATAGTGAGAAAATCGGCATTTTAAAGCTGTCGATTAAGTACAAAGCATACATAAAAAAGAAAAGAATGTAACATTGGTAGAAATACTATCCCTTTCACAACAATGTGGTTATCTCTCTGAGGCTTAGCTGATTTTCTCAAACACTGGAGCTCTTTGACAATATAACTCTTTATAGATATCTCTCCTGTAATATATCATCATTTAACTACGAAAATATCTCCTGTGCCTCATCATAGTTGTTTTTTGACACTTGATTAATCTGTCTTCACAGTATTTTTTTCACTGTGCTGATCCCAATACTCCTAGTACTCAGTTCGTTGTTTCTCTTCTTCTTGAACGTTGGAGAATACTGGATAAGTGAGTTTCTTGCAATCTCGAGGATAACCTGGCTGTAGTGTACCATTAGTCGTTGCTGTTGAATGCCGGAGAGAGTTGGGGATACAGCTCAACTGCACACGTGCCGCGATTACAACCACTTGACCATGGCGCCTCCGAAAAAACGTAGAAATATTGCACCAATCACTAATGAATGGCGGCATAAGTTCGTCTCAAATTTTTAAGGTTCGCTCGAGGTGACCGAATGCATATCTGGCCTTTACAGTGACTCTAGTTGGCCTCTCGCTGTATCGCTCATCGAGTCAGTGCTGCATCACCTCCCAAACAAGTTAAAGCCTAGTCTGGTACCGAATTACCGACCTCGGAGGGTCGGATGGCTGGTGCGCCATGAGAGCGAGATCGAAAGACTGACTTCGTGGGCAACGCAGAACACCTCTAACCATTGTGTCATATGCGATCGTCATATACATATATATGCATATATATATATATATATATCTATATATGTATATATACATATAAGCATATATTTATACAAATACATATATAGATACATATGCATATATATGCATATGTACGTGTATATATGCATATATCACATATATACACCGACAATACTGTAGTGAAGCGTCGTGGAAGAGATCAAATCAACATTCTTCTTCACAATGGCCAGCATCACCCACTAGACAATACGGACTGTTCGCCCAAGCACGCTGCAGCGAAGCGGGGCTAGCGCTCAAGTCGTGACCCTCTCCTACTCAAAGTGTCAGTTACTCAAAATTAATGTCTAGTTCACCTGCATCTCACCTATAAGCTAAGCCAAATGTGAACCAATTTACTTGCAACATGTTTCGAATGCCCACTTTTTCTTCGCATCGGCGCTACCAATTAACAATTTAGGCAATCCAGGCTCTCGGTGATAGTCCCTTTCCGCCGCGTGCAGTAAGCAGTCCGTAGTACCAAGCGTTAGTGATATCGGCTATCGAAAAGAAGAACTCTCGTCAGATCCCCATCGTAAGGTTTACGGTAGAATTCTCGGTGTTTTTAGGTTGAACGAAGTCCTTTAACAACCGTTGAATATTCAAAGTTTATACATAAACCCAAAAAGAAAAAAAAACCGGAATATTTTTCAAAGTTAAGTCCATCGTTATCCACGATCTCCTGCCAACAATCTGTACGTTTCCGGATCTGCTTGAAATACTAATTTTTGGGCTTTGAATCAAAGATTCCCTGACATGTCTCTTCAACTTCATCAAATGTCTTAAATTAGCGTCCACGCAAGAAACGTTCTGTCTTGCGGAAAAGAAAGAAATCATACTTCACAGCATTTGGACTGCAGGTTGGATGTGGCATGACCTGGATTTTTTCCATTTCATCAAACTTTTCCTCGGTCTCCCTTGTTGTGTGAGACTTGGCATTGTCCTGCTGGAATAGCGCTCGCTTTCGACAAATCAGTGCTGATAGTTTCACATCGTTTGCACTACTTTGCAACAGTCACATGGCTTCCAGTACGTTTACCTTCGTCACCGCGGATCTCCTTCGCTGCATCTTTCGTCGAAAGTTATCGCTTCCAGCAAAAGTGTATCAAAACTCAAAGCACAATTGAGTCCATCGTCATTATTCAAAATCGGAAGAGTAAATCAAAATTCGTTGCATTATAACTAGCGTTGCCGTTGAAGTTTTGTATCGAAAGCGTCCCTTTGATATTTCCATGATTTTGCAGCAACCGATTCTCTGCGAAAAAAAAACATGAATTTGAATTTTAATGGGTGTCAAGAAACATTTTTCTCAACGCAGCATTTTTGGTGTCAATTAGTACAAAGGTTCTTCTATAGCGTAATTATTAAAGCAAAAAAAGAGCTCAGTTGTCTAACAATTCATTATTCTTTGATTACATGACGTAGAATTTATAGAGCGGCAACGCATATCCGACTTTTCTTCGCATTTATTTTCACGAATTTGTAAAAGTCAGAGTCGACAACATATCTTCTACTGTGTATGACGTTGTAGAAGAAACTTTTATGTGATTTTATGCAATCAGTTTTGCGGAACCTGTGCCCTGGCTCCGTTATTGCCCCATGTATTTACGCTGAGTATCAAAATTAGCGACTTGTAAGATATCTGAGGGTTTTTTTCAGTAATATTTACATTATAGCAGAGCATTCAGACCAATTGGTACCGTAGAGCCATGCCAAAAAATCTGCTGTGAAGCGCCGTGGAAGGGTATGGAAGCATAAAGCATCTTCCCAATGGCCGGTATAAATCCACTCGGCATTACGTTATGTGCGTTGCAACGAGAGAGGCGGAGCGAGGCTAGCGCTGTGGACTTGTCGTAACCAAAGTGTGGATCTCCAGGCCTGTAAGTCTCTTCTAAAGTTGATATGTTATTACTTGCTAGAAGCTATTTATGACCCTCTCTCATGCTTTCCGTTCATTTGCTACATCCTATAGCAGAGATAAATCACAGATTGCAATACCATTACGTGTACCTTTGAGAACTATGAGGGTCTTTTTGATGCTTACCGCGCGATATAAAATCGCACTCACCTACTGTAATGGCAACTCTTCGACTCGTTGGAAAGCAGGCAGACAGACATACGCGCAGAGACATACAGTTGCCGCATGCCTGACTGCCGCCCAAGCGACAACTCGACGCCGTCTGCCTATCAGCGCTGGTCGTCAAACGGACATCGAGAGCACACCAGATCCGCCAGCATGAGCACGTTTATGTATAGCCTGTATCACCTGTCGTCCCGTTAATTGTCGAGCGATTCTAGCGGGCACCAGCAACACTTCCATTTTTCCTCATTGCGTGCCGGAGTAGCCCAGAGGGTTCCCTCACTCTAGGGATATGCTCATTATCATATCTTTCTTCTATGCTTTTCGTGAAGAAATAGGACCATCGAGTTTGTGGTCTTCCTGTAGAGCGTTTGATGTCTCGAAGAATACAGTCGTTTATGTATACATGGAAGATATGTGATAAATCGGCACAGCAGGAGCGCTTTATTCGCCCTTGATATCTATTGACATATTCTCAAAATTCATATAGGACGTATTTGTTTGTGAGTTAGATAAATAAAACTTGAAAAAATGCTATCCCATCTGCTGGACTTTCGTAGCGACATCGCTCTACCAAAGCGCAGAAGTGGGCCAGTTCTGCCACTCCTTCATCTCCGAAGATGATCAACGAATAGGTGACGCTTCATCATGAGAAAATCCTTGTTATGTTAAATTCTGCTCTTCATCTATTCTCTTTTCTGCTCTTATTTTTTCAAGCGTATGAGTTACTTTGCAGAGACATGTGGTCTCGAAGAAATAATGAAAGGTGTTGGCTCCTGCCACGACGTTTAATAGAGGTGAAGGAGTAAGACGTCTTAAAACGAAAGCATTTGAAAAAATCCACCTACAAAGTCATTCGTGATGATCACAGCGATCACTGATTTTGAACTTGAAGAATTCCTCGAAACTACACTTTTTTGCTAGAGTTTTTTTTTTTATATGGCAGCGATTGCTATTGAGTGGGCTCAACGTATAAGAAGAATCCATACTTTAATACTTTAGTGTACAAAATAAATGGCAGTGCATCCAAGTAAAAAGAGTATATTATACTTTATGTAGAAAGTCCGAATTTTACGAAATTAGTGTAATGCTGGTTGAAAAAGCAGTAGTTTACAAGATTGATGTTTTTCATCACAAGGAAATCTAAATCATTAACCGGCAATTCACAACCATCACAGCACGTGAAATCTTGACATCGTTGTGCCTAGATCTTATTTTCACAAGTTCATAGGCACATAGCATCGTTGAATGCTAAAGCAGTGTGTTGCTGGCTCGAAGAATCAACTTTATGTATCGGCATGAAATCTGAAAATAATCACCTCCTCTTACTCCCAGGAAAGGAGACTACAATGACCACAGTCACCCATGGCAACCATGATACTCCGGAAGGTGTCATGAAAATAGTGTCGAAATCTTTAAAGCCAAATTTTTCTGGAAAGTACAGGTGAACCTAACGGACAAATACCAAACTATCACACTTGACTCTTTTGTCTTACCATGTCGCTAGAATGTATGATCTGATATAAGGTGGTGTGCTGTCTACCTACGCTTCACAGATATCATATCTTGCTAACGTGATTAATACAAGTTCGATTTCACAAAAACCAGCTCATGATAATATAGAGAAGTGCAAGCATGAATTGGGAACCATCGTCAGACGATGAATGCGAATAACCATTCAAATCAACCATATTAATCCAAAACAATTGTCGACTCTCATATCAGCTCATTCCTCTTGAATAGTAATCCTATCACGAATCACGCATACTATACTCGTTCCATCGATCAACAGTGGCTTGCGCAAGTTGATTAACTACGGCAATTCTATCTCACAAGGAAACACTTTTTACTTACATCAGTGCGAATCTAATAAACTGAAACACCGTGCTGAAGAACTGATTTCAACCAACAGTGTGTGTTTATACACGTCAGTTCTCTATCTAATGCCGACCAATGTAATCTGCTCTGATAGCGGCGGTCTATCTCGTGGAACTCGGGATTAGATTAGATTATTGTTACACGGGTATTTAGTTGGTTTTTCGGTTGCTTGACGATTAAAACAGTATTCATGCTCATCATTTTGATAATTATATTTTAGGAAGTACACTTTAAGTGTGTTTAATGCTGATCTGTGCTCTTCAGATCACTCGTGTTGGCAGGTTCATTCTGATCGTATCGGTAGAGTAGGAATATTGCTGAGAGCAAGGCAAAGCAATTCCCTCTCTCGTTGAGATGGACGGCACGTGAACTCCTGTTAAGGCTATTTTCAGGTACGAGACTTAAGGGTAGTTAGAGGTTTTCTCACATTTCACCATTTCAGCGTTTGTTATTTTGAAACTTACTTTTACGGGTGTTAACAAGGATGGAGAGCTGAGGGGGGATTTCAAGTGTCTTCTTCAATTTCCGGTTATAAGTGGAAATTGAGAGCTAGTTCTAGAAGTCTTCAAAAGTATTACGCAACAATGCACAACTTTCTTATTCGTCTCCAATTTTACTAGCTGATAAACTCATTCTATAATCCTAATGATTAATCAGAAATCATTTTTAGTTGACCGTCACTTGCGGTGTTATGATGTTTGAATAGACCCAATAATGTAGAGTGATGTACGAAAACGTTTGCGTTTATCGGGATTCGAGCCCACATCTCACTATTTGCGGGAGCATATGTTAACCGTTGCACCATCGACGCTCGTTTTGCACAGCACTCTTTCTACGCTACAGTGCGTTATCTGTCAACAGCTGTCAACATTCTAATGATTGGTGATAGGGTCATTGTGAAATGAACTGTTTTCCTGACGGGCTATGAGCTGATTGAATCACTGCATAATTAATGTTTATATAATTCAAAACAATATAATTATAACTCAACTTTGATACTCCAAAAGTCGAAAACGATAATAAATCAAATACTTTGCGGAAGATTTTGAGTTCAGCGTTGAGCAGGATTAATATAATGAGTCAATTCTCATTTCTAGAATTCCTACTTCCATCCGAAAACCGAAAGTTTGACATGCACTAAAGCTCGGCTCAAAAACTCTTAACTAATAGGTCTTCTCATAGATTTTAACACTAGAGCAATGAACACCAAATTCATCAATATGCATGAATTGGTGGTAATCATTCGATAGCCCGAATCTCGGTGTTTTGACGCCAAGACCGGTTTTTGGGTCTACACTAAGCGCTGTTACAGCTAAAAAAATTATGTATCATTCGAAGAAGTTAGCTCGTCGCTTGAACATTACAGGGGATCTATTTGACAGCGTGAAAAGAAATTTACACTTATAGAACGATAGATCACAATCTCTTCTAGAATTTTTATGCAGAAAGCCTAAGAGTTTCTTTGGAAAAGAAAAAAATTCCGATTAAATAAAGAAAATCGCACGGCCTTGAATGACGCTCTTCTTCGAGGCGGTAGTTGAAATCGGTGCGCACAGTGTCACTTATGAGAAGGCCTAATATGTTACGAATTATACATGAATTAATGCTTGCGCGCAGTTGATATGTTCACTTCAAAATCAATGGTTAACGTTTCGCCGACTTCGCCTTCCTCAAATTCTGGGCGTACCACAAGATACCAATCAATTAAGTTTTCCTAGAAAAACTATCGTTATCTCCTTACACGGCCAAGCTCACTGGGCTGCTGTCACACAATATGATCAATGTACCCTACTCAAAGTAGCAATTAAATCCTAAATAAGGTGCTATATTACTGATATTATTGATGATACTTAGATAATTCCTTCTTAATTCTTTCTAAGTGCATGAAATTCATCCAAAAAGCTTCGAAAGTTTTCCAAGAAGGCTTCAACTGTTACAGGAGCATCCCTCCTTCCCTAAAGTAGTAACTGTAACCGTTGTCTTTGTGTCCTTCATACACCTAAATTACACTTGTTGGACTTTCGCCTCTCCGTATAGGTGTTCTCTTATGAGCGCATGAAACTGTCCACCTGTTCCGTTTATGTCTTTCACCAGATGTCTCACAGGGAGAGGGAGTAGATTGTAACTAAACTCAAGCAGCCTCCGTTTCTTCCGTTGAGAGAACTCTATCAATTTTCTATATTACATGAACGATGATACGAACGGTTCTCAGTCAGATGACTACATAATGAGAGAGTGTTTAGGTGTGATTCAATAGTCAAGCCATGATTTGAACCTTGTGCGCAGAAGGCCATCTGTAGCAATAAGCAGGCGACCTATAATATCAAAGGAGCCGTCTTCATGAGTAGTGCAGGTCACGGGGCATTTTACATACTTATTTTTCTTCGCGCTGTCATCGTCCATGACGGTGGTTTATTAAATCTCTTTATTATATATGTTGCTACGTTCATAAACATACAGAACAGCGGTTACAGTCTGTTTATTTCGACATGATGCAGAGCGCTTCTTCTTTGCTACATGTGCATTTGTCGCATTTACAGTCCTTGTCAGTTTTACACGGCTCTCCTACGGTGTATATCGGTTCGTTCCCTATGTTACCACTGGAATAGTTTAGCTGAGCATGCGATCGCAGAGTGGATAAGAAAAAACAGTTTAAACCTACGGAGGCCCGTATTGGCACACGACAATGATAGTCTCCCGCGGACACTCTGCCACACTACAGCCAAGTTTGTATGATTTCTCATACACCACCTTCGAATAAGTTGTCACGGTAATGTGTTGAAAACATTATAAAGGAGAACAATACTCACCCGAGCGTAAGGAAGAATATCTTTTGATTTTTTCAGATCCGCGTCTGTGATTTTGTTATTTGGTGAAATTCCGGAGCTTTTCAATTTACCGTACCACGAAGAGACGGCCTATGAAAATTCAATCGAAAAATTTTTTCACCCTTCCCTTAGCATCACTAAACTGCTGCAAAAAAAGTGTTGCGGCTTTGATTTCACTCATAGAATGTAAGCCATGAAATTTCAACTCACTGATGTAGGCCATGCTGTAAGATTTCCTTCTTCTGAACTAGTTGCCCACATGTTCTCGCCAGTACTTTTATCTTTGCTGGGCGCAAAATTGCATTCTTTCGCACGCGTTGTGGCGCTTTCCTCCAGTTTGCAATCATAAATCTGACAAGAGAAACCGCTTTTAATTGAATTACTGTTGAAAAAGTGGGATAGTCTGAGATTCTGACCATTTTTAGCATTCGTGCCGCCTTTGGTGCTTTGCCTTTGGCGTTTTCAGCCAAACCTTTAGCCGCCAATGATCTATAGCACAAGAAAAACAATTTCACAGTAATTACTTCTAATCCGTAAATTTAATAACTCTCCAAAAGTAACGATTTGCCTTTGGTATTCACCGAATGCACTACCTTATTTTATTATGCTCATTCAAGACGGCGTCTCTGAGTTCATCAGTCATTCCGTTGTTCAGCTTACATTTGCCTAAAAAGTTTGCCTACTGCGATTAGTCGATCGAACGAAATATGGCTTTGTAATAAGCACTATCTCCATACTTATGGAAATGTGTAGGACCTGATCCTGTAGAGCTCACCTGTCGCTCCCTCTGGTGATCCATCTGTCGTTTGTTGAGTTGTCACTTGAAATTGGCCTAATAGTAACTGAAACATTACTTTGAGAGTGTTTCGAAGAGCAACTTATTACAATCGTGGTATACTCAAATATTCGGCGATCCTTTTTGTTACTTCAAACAATTGAATCTAACTGAAAGACTTACCAATGCGAACGCGAAGTTCAGTAGCATGGCTGACATTGAGCACTGATGAAGACTTGGCCATTCGGCTGCTTTAATATCACTTCAATTAGGTGATCGTACGCAAATATTTCTTTTTTGAAATGTTCAAATAAACTATTTACATGTTTAGTCAATCGCACTCTGAAACTCAATGATCAAATTCAAAACATAGCTTTCAGTTCTGATGGTGCGAATCATCTAATAGACATATCTCAGTGAAAATGAAGGCGTATGTCATGATTGTACGATAGTTTTGAAAGAAAAGAGCGCTGTTCAAATTGCACTGAAAATCCAACTAGTCTATTTAAGCGCTCCAGCTTTCCATAAGGTACTTCGCCTAACTGAAGGAGAAAATTAAAAATTTAAACTCTTTCAATCATGTTGTCATCAATAATTCTGTGTTATGAACTCGAACCGTCACTGCCGCCAAAGCAGCATCGAAGTCCATCACACAAAAACATCAATTTCAAATTTCACTCGTATTTCGACATTTTTGTAATCAAACTCCACATTGCCATCCTCCCTTGGAATTATATGATTTCTACTTCCGCGCCTAACCTCACAAAGTACTTTGAAATCGGTCTTTGGTAAATTGTATGAAGTCTTGATGTGGTAACAACGATAGTAATATATTTTAACTATCGATTATGTTTTGATTTTAGCATAACAGTTAATATCTTAGTTGATAAATCTTCTATAATTTGTAGACAATCTTGGCTGTCTTGTCTATCTTGCAGAAGTCGGAATAAGATCAGCTAGTTAAACTTTCGATTCATCCATTGTTTGCTCGACCAGGGTTGCAGTATTTGTAGCTAATACCTAGATAATCAAAGAATTTTCAATGGAATTGATCTAAGCCTTTGTTCGATCGAAAAACTGGGAAGACGAGTTGAAATGGCCCTTTGTAATTCCGGTTTCCGGTGGATTTTGAGTGATGATATTAGAAGTTTTTAGAGTCATTCCTCAATCTTACGACCTATGACGTTTTCTTCGTCTCCATCTTTGGTAACAAATATGTTTACTCTATGGTTCCAATGATGAAAAATCAAGTGAATCTTTTGAAGTGATCCGTTGAGTTTTCGCCATCAGTTGATCAAATACGTATATAATCAATTTGAACACTTCAAAGCAAAATATTTACTTTGCTTATCTTCATTCCTGCAAATTTTTGGGATGATGCTGAAGCCGAAGTATTGCAGAAATTGATGAGCATACGTTAACAATGCTAGGTCTTTTCTTTCGATCCCAATGTTGAGAGTTTTAAGAAACCACCCCGAATATTCGCACATTCGATCATTGTGATCGTTTGTCCGGCTGCTTATACAGTGTGCGTCGATAGTAACGGTTCACCGTACCGTCTTTCTCATATAATTAACCAAACAAGGATTTTAAAATGTTTTATGAGGTTAGGCACGGAACTGGAAATCATGTAATTCCAAGGGAGGATGGCAATGTGGAGTTTGACTACAAAAATGTCGAAATACGAGTGAAATTCAGAATCGATGTTTTTGTGTGATGGACCCTGATGCTGCTGTGGCGGCAGTTACGGTTCGAGTCTATAACACAAAATAGTTGATGATCATTTAATTCAAAGACTTCAAATTTTTAATTTTTCCATTCAGTTAGGCGAAGTACTTAGTAAAAAGCTGAAGCGCTTGAATAGACTTTTCAATGCAGTTTGAATAGTACTGTTTTGTTTTAGAACTATCGCACAATCATGACATACGCCTTCATTTTCACTGAGAGATATGTCTATTAGATTATTTTAACCATCAGAACTGAAAACTGTGTTTTGAATTTGATCATTGAGTTTTAGAGTGCGATCGATTGAACATGTAAATACTATATTTGCACGTTTCAAATTACTTTCGATCACCTAATTGATGTGATACTAAATCAGCCGAATAACGAAGTCTTCATCAGTGTTCAATGTCGGCCATGCTGGTGAACATGGTGTTCGCAATGGTTAGCCTTTCAGTTGACTTCGAATGTTCGAAGTAACAAGAAAGATCCCCGATTATTTGGGAATACCACGATTGCCTTGAGTTGCTCATCAAAACACTCTCAAAATGATGTTCCAGTTACTATTAGGCCAACTTCAAGTGACAACTCAACAAACGAGGGATGAATCATTAGAGAGAGAGAGAGCGACAGGCGGTTCTACAGGATCAGGTCCTACTCATTTTCATAAACATAGAGACAGTACTTATTATAAGGTAACTTTGGTCGATCGACTAATCGCAGTAAGCGAATTTTTTAGACAAATGTAAGCTAAACAACAGAATGGCTGATCAGTTCAGAGACGCCGTTTTGAATAAGCATACTGAGGTAGTGCATTCGGTGTATACCAAAAACAAATCGTCTTTTTTTTTCGAGAGTTACTGAATTTACGGATTTGAAACAACTGCTGTGGAATATCACAATTTTTCTTCCCGATTATTGTGTTCTTTTTCTTGTTCTGTAGATCATTGACGGGTAAAGGTTTGGCTGAAAAGGCCAAAGGCAAAACAAAAGTGGAACGAATGCCCAAAATGGTTAGAATCCTAAACTGTCCCTTCTATCTGAACTTTTTCCACCGGTGACTTTATTACCAACGGTTTCTGTTATCAGATTTATGACTGGAGACTGGAAGAAAGCGCCACCGAGCGCACGAAAACACGCAATTATGAACTTAAAAAAAGATAAGAGTACTGGTGAATACATGTGGGCAACTAGTGCGGAAGAAGGAAATCTCACAGCATGGCCTATATCAGTGCGTTAAAATTATATGCCCCTCATTCTATGAGTCATATCAAAGTCGCAACTCTTTTTATTGCAGGAATTTAGTAATGTGAAAGCTTAACAATATCCAACGAGTGACTTTTTGAAGGCCCCTCTTCGTGGTTTGGTACATTGAAAAGCTCCGGAATTTCATTAAACAACAGATTTAGTGTGGAGGAACTGAAACGTTCACTGGATATTGTTTGTTGTGCCCGGGCAAGTACTTTCTTTTCTTTGTATTGTTTTCAACGCACCACTGTGACACCTCATTCGAAGGTGGTGTATGAGCAATCATACAAACTCGGCTGTAGTTTGACAAAATGCCCGAGGGAGACCATTCTTGTCGTCCGCCATTGCGTACCTCCGTAGGTTAAAATGTTTTACCTACGGAGGTCCGTATTTTAGTGATGAAATAGAGAAATGAGTAACATACAACATAGGAGCGCAGTGTAAAGCTGACAAGAATTGTAAGTTCATAAGCTGGAAAATGTAGCAGAGGCGAAGCACTCTGCATCAAATCGAATTAGAGCGATTGCAACAAATGTAAAGCACGCTTATCTATGTAGCACCATAGAATAATAAAGACATTTATCATACCACCGCCATCGACGAATGTTTTGCGAAGAAAAAAAAGGAACGGAAAATGCCGCGTGACCTGTACTACTCGTGAAGGCGGCGCCTTTGAGATTACAAGTACCATGCTTAGGGCTACAGGTGACCCTCTGCACATGCCTGAACAATTGTTTAACTATTAATTCACACCTAAACACTAGTTATGTGGTCAGTTCGTTGAGAACCGTTATTGTTATATATGTTAATGATATCACTGTTTATTCATAGCACAGATCTGAATGACCTGTCTAAGACAGAGATGAGACTGCATAAGTTTTGTTACAATCTACCTCATCTGCTGTAAGTCATAGGAGGAACAGGTGGATAACTTCATGTGTCCATGAAAGGACACCTTAACGAAGAGCCTAAAGTCGAACAAATGCACTTTTATCTACACATAGGACACAATGAAATTGGTGACGACTTTAAAGAAGTGGGTGAATACTGTAACAGTTAGTGGAAAGCTTCGTGAAAAGTGCTTGTTTTTGGATAAATTTCATATACTTAGAAATAAATAGGAGGGAACTGACAGAATATAATATGTAATAGGGCACCTTGTTCAAAATTCATTTGCTAATTTGAGTAAGCTTCATTGATCACAGTGTGTCACAACACTCCAATGAGCTTGGTCTGTTAAGGAGATAATGGTAGTTTTTCTAGGAAGGCTTAATTGATTGGTATCGTGCGGTACGCCTAGAGTCTGAGAAAGGCGATATTGCCAAAATGTTAACCACTGATTTTGAAGTGAATACATCAACCGCGCAAGCATTAATTTATCTGTAGTTCGCAAAATATTAGGTCTTCTCATGGGTGACACTGTGCGCAGTGATTTCATCTACTGCTTCGAAAAAGAGCGTCATTAGAGGCTGCGCATTTTTCTTTGTTCAATCGGAATTGTTTTCTCGTTTCCCCTGAGAATTTCTAGGTTTTCTGTATAAGAATTGTAGAAGAGACTTTGTTCTATCGTTCTGTAGGTGCTAATTTCTTTTCACGTTGCCTAATAAGTATGTCATGAAGTTTAAGCTACGAGCTCACATCTCCGAGTGAAAGATAACTTTTTCCACTCTACCCAAAAACTAGTCTTAGCATCAAAATCAAAAACCCGTTGATCGCCGAGTGACTCGATTGGACACCAGTAACACTTCCACTTTTCCCTATCTCGTGCAAGAGTAGCCAGTGGGTTCTTCTGTCCTTAAGGATTCGTAGAGTATCATATCTTTCTTCTGATCTTTCGTGAAGGAACCCACTCTGTGGGACTTCCACGAATCCACTTATATTGCTGAATCTGGCGATCATTACTCTAATATCAAAACATATGAGAAGACCTAATAGTTATGAGTATTTATCCGGAGCTTTCATGAATGTCGAACTTTCACTTTCCGGAAGGAAGTGGGAAACTCAGAAATGTGATTACAATTGTTATATCAACCTTATTTAACAATGATCATGATGGCATTCGCAAACAGTCTGATTTATCATCATAATCAAATCTTGGATTATGAGAGCTGAGTAAAGTTATTGTTTTCCTTTCAAATGTGAAGATTGATTGTGCAAAGATTTGATCAGGTGGTAGCGTTAGGAGAACGATCCAATTTAAAACAAGCCTTGTTATAAATCATTAGGATTACAGGCATATCTACCAGCCGGTGAAAATGAAGACGAATGAGGACGTTGTGCAATATCGTGTAATATATTGAGGACTCTTGGAAATATCATTCGAATTCCATTGATAACAAGAAATTTTAAAGGGAGCATTTGAGATCCTCTCTCAGCTATCCATACCAGTAAAGGTCTAAGAAACTCAGTTCCATAATAATAACCACCGGAATGTTGAGATGTCAGACAAACTTATAAATGCAGTTGAGTCTCGGACCTGAAATTACCCTTACCAGGGCCACGTGCCATCCACCTCACCAACATTGCTTTGTCTTGCTCTCAGGAATATCCTTACTCTACCGGTACTATCAGTAATGAACCCTGCAACAGGAGTGATCTGAAGTATACAGATAATCATTAAACACACTTCAATTATAGTTTCTAAGATGTAGTCATCAAAACGACGAGTATGAATACTGTCTTAAAATGTCAAGCAGCCAAAAGACAGACTTAAAGCTCCACCCGATAATCAGATCCCGAGTTTCACGAGATAGATAGCCGGTATTAAAGCAGGAGGTTACATTGGTTGGCAGTAGATAGATAACTCACCTGCACATACGGTTGAGATCAGTTCTTCAATATGGTGTTTCAGTTTATTAGATTGGCACTGATGTGATTAAAAATCTTCCGTTCTGAGAAAGAACTGCCGTAGATAGTCAACTTGCACAAGCCACTATTCATCGATGCAACGAGGATATCACATGTGACTGGTGGTAGGATTACTATGTGAAGGGACAGAACTGATATGAGAGTCGAAGGGACAGAACATATGAGAGTCGACAATTTTTTGGATTGGCATGGTTGATTCTAAAGGTTATTCGCATTTTTCGTATGACGATGATTCCTAATATATGTTTCCACTTTTTTATGTTATCGTGCGCTGGTTTTTGTAATACCACACTCTTCTAATTTACGTGAGGAAGATAGCTTATGAGATCTGTGCAACGTAGGTAGACAGCAGAACACCTTATGGCTGATCATACATTCCAATGCTATCGTAAGACAAAAAAGTCAAGTGTGATAGTTTAGTATTTATCCCTTGTGTTCACCTTTAAATTTGCAAAAACTTAACTTTAGATACTTCTGCGTTGATTTCATGATACCTTTCAGGGTATCATGGCTGTCATGGGATAGGCTGCCATCGTTGTCCTGTCCTGGGAGTAAGAGGAGGTAATTATAGTCATATTTCATGCGGATACATAGTGTTGATTCTTCGACCCAGTATCACCCTGGTATGGCATTCGACAATACTATGTGATTATGAGTTTGTGAAGATAAGATCCAAGCACAACGAATTCATAATTTTAGGCATTGCGATGATTGTGATTTACTGATCATTGATTTTGATTTTCTAACAATGAAAAACATCAATTTTGCATTCTACTATCTTTGCAATCAGCATCACATATATTTCGAAAAATTTACACTTTCGCGAGAAAGATTCTCTTTTTACATAGAATATCGTGTACAGTGAAATAATAGAGTCGGTTATTGTTCTTCTATCTATGTGCTCAGTCAGTTACAATAGCTACAACTTATAAAACCAAGCAAAAAAGCTGAAAATTTGAAGAACTCCCCGAGTACAAAGGCAGCGATAGTTGTGATCATGCTGAAAGTGTTTGTAGATGGATCCCTTCAGATGCTCTCGTTTCAAGGCCCATATCCCCTTTAGTGCTACAAAAGTCGAGGCAGGAGCCATCACCTTTCATGATTTGTTTGAGACCATATGCCTTTGCAAAGGAACTCGTGCGAATGAAAAAAGGAGCAAAAAAATTAAAATGGGGCGGAAGCTAACAAATTGAAATTTTCTTATTATGAGGAACCACTTGTTCGTCGATTATCACCAGAGATGGAGAACTGGTGAAACTCTCCCACTTCCCCTCTTTCGCACAGCAATGTTGCAAATAGTATACATTCTCAGAGATTATGTGTTTGATTTTCCAATACGTACTATACGAACTTTGAGAGCATATAAATTAATAATGAGGACGATTAATCCGTTCCTGTTGAGCCAATTTTTACACAATTTCCGTCATGTCGGAGGCTTGAGCGCTCACCATATGCAGATAGTATTGTATTTTGCGAGTTATTTCAGTAACAGCATGTAACAAGGTGATCGAAAAGTATGAGAGATGGGTATAAGTCGCTTCTAGCATATAACAACACATTTATTTCAGGAGAAGTTGACAAGTCCACAGAATTTAGTGGAGATGACATAGGAACATAGACTTCGGTATTTCGATGGTTTTACTGGATCGATTTCGCTGCTGTTTCTAAGTTCCCTGCAGGACTAGGCCATTGTTTTGTTCGTGTAATATTACCCTATTCATTGAAGATACAAAAAGCTGCAATCAGAGAGAAGATTCCAAAAACAATGTGAGACAGGATTCGTTGAGATCATTACAGCGGTCTCCAGAATTATCTTCTTGCCGAGAGCATCAGTGAAGAACATGAAATAATAACCTACTGTGATACTGCACTGTAGGTTATTATCTCAATATTTGTTCATGGAACGAAAACCTCGTAGACTTCACGCACTATGTGATGTACCAGAGGACAGCCATAGAATGATGGATATCGAGATGAAAGTGCTCCGTGCCTGTCTACGAAGCAAGCAAGAAAAGATGTATGCTTTACTGAAGAAATGGGCGACGAAGGAATATTATTGTGATCAGTATTTGGAAGGGAACCTTTCGAGGAGAATGATTGGTTCTGAAGAAGGCGAACTGCCGAAACGTCAGCTGTTGAATAAAGGTTAATGCAACACCTTGTGTTTGGCTTAAAGAAAAAAATCAGGAATTATATTGAAGCATGCCGAAGTTAATAGACAGTGGATCTTGGGAATACTGCACTGTCAAAATTAAAAATAGATTCAACGTAAAAAGAGTGTACTCTACTAAGGAGTTCAAGTCTCAAAGAGTTAGTGCGATGCTGGTTGCAAAAGTACTAGATTGCATGATTGATGTTTTTCAGTATGGAATGAAGGCCAATGATGCACAAGTACCTATCATCGTAGTGCCTGCAGTCTTATTTTTACAATCTTTTCAGCATTTAGCACTTTGCTTGATCCGTCATCACGGTGTTTTTTATCGCTGTACGGATCCCAGTGCTTCTAGCATTCAATACGTTTAATCGTCTTCTTTCAACGGCGTAGAATACCGGTTGAGCCAGTCTCCTTGCACTCTCGAGGACAGTGGCTGTGGCGTTCCATAGGGCGTTTTTGTGACTGCCGGGAGAGAGTTGGGTGGAGCTCGGCTCCACGCGCGTCGCGAGGAACATCACAACCACTCGGCCACGGCGCCCCCTTTTTTATAATCACAATTGCAATGTTTTTCACATCAACTAATGTCGAATGCCACAGCAGAGAAAATCCAACGATGTTCACCTCCTTTCCCTTGAGAGTAGGAGACTACAATGATGATGATATGTACCTTGAAATCATCATACTCCCAGTGAAAGCGCACAAGCGGGGCACATGTAATATGACTTCGATTTGAAGGCTGCAACGCTAATAAAAGGCCTTTTCAAAAAATGAACACGTACATCCCTCCACCGAGACATGAGTTTTTTTTAAAGATTATTGAAAGTGCAATGAAAAGTTTTTGGCAGTAAAAGGGATCGTTTGGCCATTCTCTGCCGCATAACCGAAATTATCAAATATGTGAATAGCACTTTGGGCACAACAGGCCCATGACGCTAACCTGGCCACCCGCGCGACGACGACTTCGTACTGTCGGGTGGTTAGTGATACCGGATACTGGGAAGAAGCTTGCTGGTTCCATCCCTTTCCATGACGCTTCAAAGCAATTATTTGAAAGTACTTTTTGGTGTCGACTAATGTGAAGGCTCTCCTGTAACGTAATTATTATGACAAAAATCAAAAATCACTACTTTCTGGTACGAAGCGTAAATACATGAGATAACAATGGGACCAACGCACAGGTTCACTCACTTAGTGGGAGGGGGGTGGGGCTCAAACCAGACACCTCCTTATCGATAACAGGCGTCACTAACTACTTAACTTCGCCGTTACAAAAGGATAGAAACTTTCATGAACGCATTTTTATCAAAAAAAAACATTAATTCATTTTTCAATGAGAGGGACGCATATGGCGCAAGGGTTAAGAAAAGCTCGACGTCGCACACAAGACTGATGATTCACCATCTCGCTCATGGCTCACCAATCCATCCATTCCTCCGGGATCGGCAAATTGGTACCAGACTTGTTTGAGGAAATACGAGAACTGATTTACATAGGCGCAATGCAAAATCTTTTGACAAGCAAGCCTGATTTTGTAAATATTTTCGCATGACCTTGTATTTTTTTGAGTTATAGCCTCTGGCCTCCTAAAAACTGGTTGTACAAACTCAGGGCGCACTCTTCTCTGCCATTTTTCTCGCTATCAATTTTCTAAGATTCTCGTTCAGCTACCGTAATGGCGGCGTCTTGTGTCGTGAGCAAACAGGCACATCTCGTGGTAAAGCAGAAGCAGACAGACGCACATGCAAATACCGTCTACTTGCGTATCGAATATCTCAGGGAAGATGAATGCGAGGAGACGAACCCAGGTTCTTGAGAGAAAATTATCGTCATGAAATGATTAAATCTCATTTAAAAGGTCTCTACAAGAATAATTTAAGGATGTCAAACTTCGATTGAGAGCGGTAGTATAGTTATAAGAAGGGTAGAGGATGAAACTCTCCGCATTGATCAGCTCGTGAAAAATGTCGCCATGCATTCGTCTTCAATGGTTAGCTTCGTTTAAGGTGACTGGATGCATACCTGGCCCTCAGAATAATTCGCGTTGGTCTACCGATGTAACAAGTCAGTGCTGCTTATCCTCTCAGACAAGTCTATTAACAATTCACCGAGGCAGGACGCTTGCTGAACCATAAGTGCGAAATCGCACCATTGACATCGTTACGCAATCAACAGACCGTGCAATTGCGATTCACATGTGGAGAACAATTTTTGTTGATGTTCCGAGGAATTTTCTAGCTTTGAAAATAAAACTTCAGATAACTATGAGACTGTTACACTGCAAGGATTTCTCTAGATGTTCATATCCTTATCGTGCATTGGCGTAGGCTGCTTAAGCCTAAGCCTATTGCCAAGTTTCATTCGGCAAAATGAAATGAAATGGAAAGCCTAAATCCATAAAATAAAAGAACGAAGCTTTTCAAAAATTCTGTACAAATGATATCTAAACTTCTACGAAACACAAAAGATTTCCGAATAGATAATGAAAATCCGCGCGACACTGCGCGACACGTGTGAAACGCAGTTATGAGTTTCATTTCCCTGCAGCGTTGTGATGAGGCCTTTTCAAAAACCAAGCACATTCTTGAAAATTCTGGGAATGCCTACGATAATGTTAGACATGTTCTACTTTTGATCCCAGCGGTGCTCCCATTCATTGTTGGTCCGGATCAACAATTGGTGAAAGTGCTAGGATTCGGTGTTGGTTCAGCTATAAATTGCCAAATTGTCGGCTCCTTTTCCTACGTACATGTAAAATGCCGCATAAGGATGTTTTCACGTGCGATTTCAAGTAAGTCTCGTCAGACCGCTTTCAAGTCTTTTAACGCAAACAATTACCGGCTTTCGTGAATCGGAGAGTGGTTAGTTGCCTTGCGATTCGGACTCCTCAAGGAGAACACCGATGTAAGTCAATATGGTACATAATTTTTGATACTCATGAAAAAGAGGTAAATCTATCAGTAATGTACTTTTGGCTGTATTGAGGATATCAATACCTAATCATTTTTCGCTCATTTGAATTCATTAACACTTCTGCGACATAGGATCTGAATGGGGATCAGTCTGAATGAGAAACGGTGGCCTTTGCACGGCTTTTATAGAAGACATTTTGGTTCTTTCCGATTAGGATGGAACAAATGAAAAACCAATCTCATTCGCTGGAGAAGAATTTTTGTTAGGAGTGTTAGTAACGATTCGAAAAGTTGATACTTGTGGCTAATCGATGAAAGTTCTTTACTGCATTTGTAGAAATATACAGAAAGCCCGTTTCTAAACGAGTTCAGAAGAAAATGGACTGGCAATGAATTATTTTTTCGATCATGATTACTATAGTGACTACAATCATTTCGTGAGATGTGCACGCTAGAAATAGAAACGCATTGGTCGTAAAACACTTCCAAATATTGACAGCAACTTTTTCTTATAATGAACTGTAGATCATGTAGTAAATTGCATCATACATATTTCCGACGGGGCTCGTGGTGCAGTGTTTGAATGCTCCCTACGACACATACGGTCGATGGTTTCATCCCATGTCCGGCTCACTAAGCCTTATATTCATTCGGAGTTGGTGATTTGCTACCAGACTTGTCTGGGAGGGTAGCATCATTGACTTAATACATCGGTAGGACACTGCGAGTCATTGTGAAGGCGCGGTACCCTTCCAATCATCTCCAACGATTCTTAATAAAGTCGAAGTATGACGCATCCCGCCAGGGATTGATTAACGCCGAGAGCTTTATCTTTTTATCCTTTTATAATATTTACACCTGTAAGAAGATAAGACAAAGTCTCTTCATCATTTCATATTCACTACTGAAAGCAAAACCGCTTGAAGCTCAAAATTTCGCATATCACTCAGCATTCGTGGATGAGTAATTTCTGGAACAAACCGCCTCGCACTTGCGTAAAAAAACTTAACTCTCCCCACGACACTAGGCATTTTTCCAAAATCCATAGAAATTTCTCCTCATTTAACAGCTCTTATAGCAGTGTTATGATGTTATAACTACAAATCCAAGCTCGCCGAGTGAGATGCAAAACTCTGGATCCCGGACCGTGATAGAACCCATGTTAGATCGACAGTGGTGCACGACCTTCCACTACACCACAGAACCCACCGCTTAGTTATCACTCTTTCTTCAAATACATCTTTCCATATCTTCGTATCACCAAGTTATCACAATAGATTACAACTCCATGATCATTCATTTCGAACGTTTGGTAGATGAAAGTAAGTGGTTGTTGTATTTTTGTAAATGCCGAAGTAAATCCACGACTTCAATCTCGTTCTTATCATTGGCATTGGGCCTGTTTGAACTCCCGTTTCAGCGTATTCTCACTCTGGCTAATCCACTAAGCTATCAGTTCCTGGAGCGAAGAGCTCAAGAGCATTGTGGTGCAACGGCAATTACTTGCGACATTTCTAAGAATCTGGCAAAGTTTTGACAAATAGATTCCTCATAAATTTAGTGCCGAAGTACTTCTTCATTAACCCTTCTAAGGACCACGTTTATAGGCAGGACGGCAGTCACGTAGGAGATATCAGAATGTCTGTGCACGCGTGTCTGGGTGTCTACCTGCTTTCCCACGAGACACGACGCTGCCATCACAGTAGCTGAGATCTGAAGTCGCGCGTTAGAAAAAGAACCTCGTGGTCTCCATAGGGTTAGTCTCATGATACTTGGTCGGCTCAAAGGGCCTTATCGATCTGCTTAGATGAAAAATCAATTGCAGCTTCATGGCTTTTGCTCTGCCTAAAGGGATATTTATCGATCCATGCCTACTTCAACTATTTGAATCCCCAATAATCTCCAATAATAACTATTTAGATCCAGTCGGTGACGGCTCTTGTCCATCGGTTGCAGTTGAAACGCATCACGTGTCCGCCTCACCTTATTTCCGATAGCCTAGCGCATAGAATGGCGTCTTTGATCTTCGATCGCTGACGTAGGTCGGAATATCGGATTCTTCCTCTCATTTGTGAGACACGGGATACTCCTAAACTAGACTCCCATACAAGTCTGCGGCCAGTTCGACACCAATCTATCAACTCCGTAGGGATGGATGGTTCGGTGAGAGCGAGATTGAGCTATCGACCTTGTGTGGGACGCAGAGAACCTCCGACCACTGCGCCAGAGCGCTCTTAGGGGAGGGGGGAGTAGGTAGTCTTAAGGGCACAGAAAAGTGGCGAGGTGCATAAGCAACCGCGCTCCATGGCTAATCTCTGCTCCGTCTGATGTCCCGCCAAGTCCTGAAACGAAAATCGTGAGAAGGTCCCTGACAGGTTTTTGCTAGGGGCCCGATCCCTGCGGTTCCTCAGTTTCTCTCATCTAACGGTTATGAAAGGTTGCTGTTCCCCTTCGTATCAACTTACCTATAAGCCAACTATGTATTTGCCTTGTGTTAGCAGTCCAAGAGTCCAGATGGCGCAGTAGGTTAGCACACAACCCTGGAAATAGTGATGCGGGTTTGGTTCTCGTCCGGGATCCGAAGTTTTGCTACCGCTCTGCATTATTTGATTTGTATTTATGGCTCTATCCGTCAGTTATAAGCTTATCGATCTTAGTGGTCGTCTTCTATTCCGAGAATTGGTCGATGTCGATGATAGTGCAGCCAATTTTTTCGATATTTTTTAATAATCTATGTTATCATGTTTTTTTCCAGTAGTATGGCTACTGAAGATGACGTCACTTCAGGAAAGGAGAACGAACAAGACGAAGAAGCTGTAGGCTATATCTCTTTGATTTCTTTCTCTTTTTTCCAGAGCCGATTGCCCCCCAATACCCGTTATCGATTGAAAAATTCTCTTTTTTTTCTTGAGGAGATCAAGGCGATCAACGCAAATTTATCAACATTCTGTAGTTCCTTAGATAAGAGTGCTTTAATCTTCACAAAAAAAGGGTGTGCAAGCTCGCGAGTTTTTTGGTTATAAAGTATTTTTTCAGTTTTTTTTTTTAGATTTAGAATAAATCAAAACTGCCAGAATTCACTGGATTAGTAGAATTGCCAAATATCACAAAGATTACCATTAAGAACTATTGTCCCCCGCAGGCCGCTCTTATCTATGGAATGTTAGGGTAGTTGGGTCTACTGAGTAGCACTCAGTACTAGAAAAGACACTTTTCCGTTAGATAGCACGGGACAAAGAAACACTCCCTTCCGCTGGACACGAACTTTTCATAAGAGTGGTAGTAATTATTCGAAAGCATAAATCTCTAGCTACTGCGCTACGTGGCCGGTTTTTTGAAAAGTCCCTTTATAACGCCGTATCTGAACGAAAACATCTGTGTTTCTCACGTGAATATATCTCGCCGACAGAACGATTTCCTCGAATCATAAGTAGCCAGTTCGATAGCGTAAGTCTTAGCAGTTCCAACGGTGTGCTTAGTTTCTGCGAAGACCTTTTTTCTGCTGTGTAATAGCGAAAATAAGATCAAGTTTCACATGCACGGCGCATTTGTTTGTCCGCTAGTGTGTGTTGGGAGGGAGGAGGGGTGCTGGCCGTGGTTTCCATGCGCCGATCGATCGATCGATCGAGTCGGTGACTCACGCGTGAAGTGAGATTTTCGTTATCTGATTTTGGGAGTTTTTTCTCCGTTTAGAAAGAAACTCTCGATAAAACGTATGAGTTTGATGCTACGAATTTTTCTCCACACGTTCATATGCTTTTCGTGCTTCCAAAGAAGTAATAGTGATAGCGCGCGGCCGATGTAAAGCGTTTTTTTTTAGTTTAGTTGTTACAGTGCTATAATATGGTCTTTTCAGGAGCGACCACGTAGTATAGTAGTCAAAGGTTCAGTCTTTCGAATGCTTACTATCATTCTTATGAAAATTTTTTGTGCACAGAAAGCGGTCCTTCCTTCATCCCGTTCTGCCTAACGGAAAAGAACCCAACAAGTAAAGGCTGGTGTTTTGGCAGAATCGGCTTCTTCAGAGCTTTGGGAGGTCAACTTTACTCGCAGTGTGCTCAGTCAAATACATTCGTGGATTGTAATCTCATCAGAAAAAGGGTTATGAAAGCATTGTAGTGGGTAGACTGTGAGTCAGTCTGACCTTTCCTTCTATGAAAGCCGATACCGTCAAATCGACAGCCATTATTGTATCGTAAGAAGCTCTGAAGCTGTCGACGTTGTAATCCCTCTCAGGAAAGTTCCATAAACTCGACTTCATCAAGGATCGTTAGAGGTGATTGAAAACATATCGGGCCTTTTAATGACTAGCGGTGGCCCAACGATGTATCTGGTCCCTGCTGATTCAGATTCAGAAGTCTGCTACCAGCTCACAGATTCCGAAAGGAAGGAAGGCTTAGTGAGCGTCGAGCACGGGATCAAACAGGGACCACCGATTTATCGACCTGTGTGTCATGCAGCACTTCTAATCACTGCGCCACACGTGCTCTTTTTATCGATTTTTATTTTACTGGGTGGTTTACAATAAACTACTTTTCACGGCCTGATATAGTTTTGTTAAGAAAGCACAGAGCCATTATTTTTTCCTTTTTGCTACATATACTGTCTTAATCATTATTTGAGCCACGCATGTCAGTGGTCTGTCAATGAGGGCTGACTTATAGAGCCCGATACACGTGTTTCGATCTTGCGATCTCATCAGTCGGGCAGTTACCCTTGTCTTTTGCTAATTTCTGTGAGAGCCCCAGTCCCTACACTAAAAGTTAGCGACAACGAACGTTTTACACTCTATGTCCAGTGAAATTTTCACCCAACACAGAGTGTCAGTGAAGTTTTCACCGAACACAGAGACTATATATCAGCCGTCATTGATAGACCACTGACATGCGTGGCTCAAATAATGTTATCAGGCATATTGAAATTTGAGCAGTGGTTTTAAGAAAACACTCGAAACGAAAGACATGATATACTGTCTGTCTTTTCATAAATGTCTCGTTACAACATTTTTATAGCTTGGGGAGGTCCAATGAGCTGTACAGAGATCTTTGCCTTATAATAATTGTGAGATAATCTACAACATTTCTGGTTCTTTTCTGCTTTGAAGCAAAGAATTGTAAGCCGATCCCTATCGCTGCACAGGAACTTTTTATAAGGTTATTAGCGATCATTCGAAAGCTTAAATTTCTGGCTCGCGATGTACGTGACCGGTTCTCAAAAAAAACCTTCTTATAACGCTGTAAAATTCAAAATAGAATTGAGTTTCATATCGTCCGAGCAATTCGACTACTACTTCGTTAGAAGCTCAAAAAGCACACTGGCGTGCAGAGGAAATCATTTGGTTCAGAGTCAAACGTTTTATCTCGAGTTTCTTTAGAATACGGAGAAGCAATTCCTAGCTAAATAACAAAAATTGCACTTTAATGTGACCCGCCTATGCGCCAATCGGTCGATGAGCGTGTGTGAAACACAGATGTTTTCCTTTCGCTGAAACGTAATAAATGGGTAATTTCGAAAAAAAGAGCCCGTACCGGCGTAGCCAGAGATTTAAGCTTTAGAATGATTATTGAAGCTCTTACGAAAAGTCTTGTCCAGCGAAAGGGATCGGCTTACAATTCTGTGTTACCAAACGGAAAAGTACCCAATTATCTTATCTTACTGCTATCTGGCAATGTTACGATATCGTTCTTATGCATTAAGTGATGTGCAAAACTTTTGGCTCCGAACGAGATTGAATCCGCGCCTCACTTATGCCGACATGACGCGGATTCGAACTCCCATGTGGGCGATAGTTTTACATATCACCCAACAGCCTGCATTGTGGAATGGTTTTCACTGTTTGTCACTCATCGTATATATCTCAGTGTGCTGTATAATTTCAGCATAAAGGTGCCGGAGATTTTGTTGCTGGTCCTCCACAAGAGATGCTTGAACGTCATCCACTACAATCGAGATGGGCTTTGTGGTATTTGAAAGCAGATCGGAATAAAGAATGGGAAGATTGTCTCAAGGTTTGCTTCTCAAAAGTCTCTGAACTGTCGAAGTTGCAAGCATAACATTTATCTGGTTCGGTGGAAAATTTTTACCAGCTCAATTTTGTCCGTTCAAGGTCGTTGAATTCTTATTAAGACACTTGGCGATCACCTCAATAGAGCATATGCTTATGGGAGCATATGGAGGAGTTCTTTTCGTTAGGCTAGGCGGCGACAATTGAAGAAACGGCCCCTTTTGCTGGACAAGAACTTTTCATAAGAGTGTTGGTAATTACTCGAGAGCTCAAATCCTCTGGCTACTACAGCTCTCGTGCTCGTTTTTTGAGGTCGGCCTTTCTATGGCGTTATAGCATTCAAAATCAAATTATGTTTTACATCTGTGGCGCGCTTTCATTTTTATCGCGGTCATAATTTGCTGGAATGAGGAAAACATATGAACTTGCAAAGGAAATTTTGTAGTATCAGATTATACAATTTGTCTGGAGTTTCTTCCAAGGCGGAGAGATAAAATCCCAAATTGAGTGACAAAAATCTCACTACATATGTGAATTGCGCTGGCGCGATCGAATGGTCGTGTATCAATCCATGGCCAAGACACAGCAGCCGACAACAAATGCGCCGCGTACGTGGAACTTAATCTTATTTTCCCTGCTACACTGCAGTGAGACTGTTTTTTTTCACAAAATAAGCATAGCATTGGAATTGTGGGAACTTATGCTATCGAATGGTTACTCATAATCACCATGTAACAATTCTGTCCTGCTAAAAAGGTTTCTTGAAAAAACTGTCATATAGCGCAGTAGCCAGAAAGTCAAGCTTTCCAATGGTCGCTAACACTCTAGTGAAAAGTTCTCATCCAGTGGGACGGGAGGGATAGTTTCTTCATTTGTCGCAGACTAACAGAAAAGAAGTATTTTCATCCGCTGTATAAGCTACACTTATGCATAACTTGGCAGCTTATTTCGATTATGTTATGAAGCTCGTAGGTGTGGTTGAGGTAGTTATACACGCTAGTAAGAGTCTGTGCCCTAGTTTGGCCTCCTCCATCGACACTCTCCTGCCATCGCCTGGGAATACTTTATAGCCTGGCTGTCCTCAAACAACAATTGAAAGAACACGCGAAGTGTTCGAAAACCTTCGGGACGACGAATGCGATGATACCTATCGAGTGCTCGAAGTATTGGGACTCGAACAGTATAGCTGTGATTTTGGGTCTTTCGAAATGGTTAAACAGCATGGAATATATGGGTTTTTTCTGTTTATAAGGGGACAAATGGAAGACCAACCTCATTCACTGGAGGAGAAGTTTTCATAGGAGTGTTAGTGATCATTCGAAAACTGAGGCTTTAGGCTACAGCCCCCACATGGCCGGCTAAGTGACCCGCTAGCCAGAGATTCGTAAGCAAACAAAAACTTGCTGAAATTTGTGTTTTTTTTTTCAGATGATTTCTGTTTTTGATACTGTTGAGGATTTTTGGGCGCTATACAATCATATACAAACAGCAAGCGGTCTGAATTGGGGCTCTGACTACTACTTATTCAAAGAGGTTTTTTTGAGCATTTATATCTTGACGTGACCCTTTATAAGCTTTTTTACGAATCTAATCTTGCAGGGTATAAAGCCGATGTGGGAAGACGACAGTAATGTTAAAGGTGGTCGTTGGCTTGTTGTTGTTGACAAACAGGTGAGGTCTTAACCCTTTAGGTACGACAGGGACACGGCGCTAACCCGCCTCGCTGCGTGCGGCGTCGTAGCCCGATTTGTTAGTGGTGCTGCTGACCATAGAGAAGAAAGTCTCTAGTT
This sequence comes from Parelaphostrongylus tenuis, assembly GCA_019055375.1. Lineage (NCBI taxonomy): Eukaryota > Metazoa > Nematoda > Chromadorea > Rhabditida > Metastrongylidae > Parelaphostrongylus > Parelaphostrongylus tenuis. Next base: position 170,653 of record JAHQIW010003685.1, read on the forward strand.
TGATCTTGCAAAACGGTTCTGAGGGAATTTTTCTTTATTATTATTGTTTGCTATTGATTAATGTGAAAAGATTTTTGCATAGACGTGATTATAGCAAGAAAACGCTCAGTTGTCCTACAAATCACTACTTTTTGATAAGAAACGTGGATCCATAGGATAACTACACAACCAACGTACGGTTCGTGAAGACTTGCTCCATCTACATCAATATAAACATTATGTTTTTGTAATAGATTTTCACAGCATCGTCGGAAGAAGTGCAAAGTAGTTCTTTATGCGTTGTTATCCCGTGGAACTACGTGTCGTATCAGAAAGTTGTGAGTTGTTAACATCTGAGCGTTTTTTTTTTTGCTATAATAATCATCTCTATGGAAGAAGCTTCATTACTAATCGAAACCAAAAATTTACACCAAAGAATTTTCTGTGTAGCGTTGTGCTTAGGATCGAACCAGCAACCTTCTTTCTGCCAGGCAACACCACTCGGCACTGCGGACGGCTTGCCGTGCGTGGTGAGGCAAGGTACAAAACGTAAAGTTAGAGTCGGAAAGGTGTGGCGTGCGCAATCAGTTGTGCCAGCTACATATGGGAGTTATCTTGAACCTTGTCAAATTTTTAACGTTGTAAATTGGTTGTAAGACTGGATTTCACTGGATTTCGGTGTGTAAAAAAGAAACTTAAGAATGCCGCTTTAACCGTTTTCTATTCAAAGCTTGCGCGAGGGTGGTATTGCTTCTTTGAAATCGGTGGCTGACTTTTCGGCTCCGTCGCCTTCCTCATAGCCGTTTTATTAGGTAGAATACTTCAAAGAACACTTGACAAAACGGCTCTGAAGGAGTCGAAATTGCCGAAAAGTTAGCCATCGATCTTAGAGAAGGTTTACCAACCTTCTGTAGGCTATGATCAGAAAGACAGTTTGTGAGGTATTGTTAAGAGGCTAGGAGTTTTATACAGTAAACAGAGATGGGCACAGAGTTATAGCTTGTATGATTTCTTTGCTTTTGCTGCTTTTTGGCAATAGTTTGATGTTATAAATATACATCTAAAAGTTTTAAATGGTATGCAAAACGTTAGACCCCAGGGTGTTGAACCCGTGATCAACCTAGACGGGATGGGTAGGCGTCTTACCATCACACCACAGATGTCACCATTTTGTTACCACTCTTTGTTTGATATATCCTATCGTATCTGTCAGCAGCCGACCCTTAACAGGTTTTGGTCGGGTAAGCGCACATCATTATTTAACCCAGTTAAGCAGACAGCTATTTGGAATATATCATCTATTTGATTTCTTTCAATTCTGCGGCTTTTCAGCGCTTTTATGATATGAGTATGTATTTAGAGTATTGAGTGGTGTGCAAAACATCCAACACCAGGGTGGAGATAAACCCACGTCTCTCAGTCCCCGCCGCTCCCAGTCAAATGCCTTGCACACCACTCAATACTCTTAGAGTTACTTAGACATGTTCTAACCTTAGTTGTTAACATGTATAATATTTCAGATCAATCGTCAGTTACTTCTGATTAAGAAGGGACAAAGGGAAAACCGATCTTACTCGCTGGAGAGGAACTTTTCATAGGACTGTTGGTGGTCATTCAAAAGCTGATACTTGAGGCCACAGCCCCACGTCGCCGCTTTTTCAAGACACCTTTTTATAACGCTATTAAATCCGCACAAAACTATGTCTCAGACACGCATATTTCTCAGTGGACATAGCTGTTCTTTTGAGCTTTCAGTAATCGCTTATTAGCGTAATCGAATTTGATTTCAGCTCTGTGCTTATATCATGAAAAGACCGTTTCTCTGAAGCGCACCAGGTGCAATAAGTTGAATTCCTAACTGCAATCGGTGACCGCATTGACCAACTCCCCTGCGGCTGGCTGAGTCAGCCACGTACTTGGTAACAATCTATTTTTTGGGCACATGAATGCTTAGAGAATTATCACGTCGAGCTCATGTGGCTACCTCACGCACCCGCACGTGACTTGGCCGATGCGGCCAATGATCGCTGGTCGGAATTTAACTTGTTTTACCTTTTGCGTTTCAGTGAAGCAGTCTTTTCAGAGTGCAAGCTCAGCGTTGGAAATAAATTTGATTGCGCTGTTGAATGATTACTAATAGTATAAAGAAATAGCTCTGTTCGGCGAGAAATATGCGCGTCCGAGACATATATTTGTGTGGATTTTTACAGCGTTATAAAATGGTGTTTTGAGAAACTAGCGCCGTGAGGCTGTAGCCTCAATTCTTACTTTTGAATGATCACCAACACTCCTATGAAAAGTTCTTCTCCAGCTAGTAAGGTCGGTTTTTCATTTGTCCTTTCTTAATAAGAAAGAACCCAAGTATCTAATATTTATCATTAAGCGACGCGCTCAACTCCTTGATCATTACTGGCTTGAGCTTCTGTTGGCAATCATCGGTGAACAGTTTGATGATTTGGGTGATTATATATGTGGTGCCGTGGTCAACGTACGACAAAAAGGCGATAAGGTTTGTGCATATTTCTACAGAACAGATTTAAAAGTCACAGTACACTTTGAGAAGGTTTTGTGTTTCTTTCCTTTTTTCGATTCTTGTCCATTATAAGGCGAGAAATCAATATTCGACTTCATTTGCAGTGCAAGAACTTTTCATAAGAGTGTTAGTAATCATCCAAAAGCTTAAATCTGGTCAGCGCGTTACGTCACTGGTTTGTTAAAAACACCGTTTTATCAACGCTATAAAATCCAAGATAAAATATGTTACACGTTAGCTGCGCATTTCAACTTTTAATTTGCTGTGAGCACGAAAAGCATATGAACGTATAAAGAAGGTCATTTAGTACCAGAGTCATACGTGTGATCTCTAGTTACTCTAGAAGCGGAGAAAATATTCCCAATCGAATGACAAAAATTGCACTTTTCCGAAGCGCCATTCGATCGGTAGTGGCCGACCGCCGCATCGAATCTCTGACCAGCAGACCCCCCAACCGTGAATTAGCCTGTGATCAAACAAATCGAATGTGTATAACTTGATCTTATTTTGCCTGCTACACTGCAAGCAAACTCTCTCCAGAAAATAAGCACAGCGTTGGATTCTTTGAATCCTGTGTTATCGAATGATTACAAGTAGTCTGAAAAAGAGCTCTGTCTTACGAGATAAATACATCTGTCAAACACAAAGACTTCCCTCTGTAACAACGTCGCAACAACGTCTTTTCTCGAAAGACTGGCCACATAACGTGCTAGCTAGAGATTTAAGCTTTTGAGTGATTACTAAGACTAATGAACATTTCTTCTCCAACGAATGGGCTCGAATATTCATTTGTCGTCTTATGATGGACAGACACCTTTTTTCTTCATGATCCTGTAGCAATTATTCAAAACTATAGTGCATCCTTTGAAAATGGCGTTGATTAACGGTGCAGATCCCAGCTCCTTCCATTCGTTTCCTTGCTGCATCGTCAGAATAGGTCTCACATATTCCTTCGACTCCTGCTTGAGACTTTCGCTCTCTTTACGACTGTGATAGAGTGCTGGTCGAGACGATTCTTGTCACCCCGGAGATAGCCAAGCTAAGGCGTTCCATAGGCGCTAAGTTGATTGATTTACAAAAGTGTTGAAGATGTGGTACCGAATCAACCCATCGGTGAGCACCTCACTTACTAGTATATATATATATATATATATATATATATATATATATATGTTGTATCGAGATTAGATTATCTGTTAAGTTCAGTATTGCACGTAATTCTCACCGGTGAAGAACCTTTTTTTGAGTTGTGATGAGTAAGGCAGTACGAAAAGATGTAGTTCTTGGCGCTACACATCCTAGCCGAAATGCATAACTAATCTCGTGTCAGATTTTTGAATTCCCCGAACTACTTAGCCTCGATTTTTCTTCTGGATCGTCTGGATATCCTGAAATTCTATAAAATAAGAGCATGAACTCAGCTTTGAAGTATTAGCATTTCATCTGCCCCTAGGTGTTCGGGTAGTCTAAACTGTGTGGTAATCGACTGAGTCTTATTTTAGAAACTTATCATTTTGCTGGAGGCGCTTGTGGTGCAACGGTTAGAGGTGCTGTGCGATATACACGTTACTGATGGTTCGATCTCACGCGCGAGGTTCACCAAGCGTGTCACTATAAAAACCAGATATGCATTCGATCATTTCAAGCGGTGCTTGATGAAGTCGAGTGCATGGCGCAACCCTCACGAGTTGTTCAACGCCGGAAGCTCTATCGATCTAATTCCTTCTATGTTTCGCTGGGATTTCTCCATGTTACTTTACATAGACTAATATTATGAGGTTCTGCCATGGTGTTGGCATGCAATACTTTGAGGCACCGTTAATCAATAATGTTTAGTGACCGCAGAAAATGTGATAGCGCAACAGGACATACGGTAGTGCAGTGGATAGCACGTGCCTCTAAAAAGGGTGAGACACGGGTTCAACTCCCGACCTAGACTCTAAGTTCTGCATATAACTCAACATTATTGGATTGTAAAGTCTGTCTCTCTAATCTTAGCAGTGTATTTCTGGTTTCGTCAATTCAATACCTTTCAATCGACTATTTGAGTCCCGCTCAAAAACAATATGATCTGATAACACATTTTGGGCCTTTCGTGAGGTCTGTTATTGCACTTATATAGTGCAAGACACGTGTTTCTGCCTTTTAGCCTCATTAGTTAGTTGCATGGTGCCTTTTGATTCACTCAGTTCCTCGGGACATATCCCCTATGTAGAGCAATCGTCACCGAACTGTTTCCACCCATCGCACGACGCAAAAATCACCGTAGGGTTCTTTTAGAGTGATTGGTTGTCAGTTGCTTGTTACAGAGCATATGTAACAAACAATCGTTTTGAAAGAAACCACGACGATTTCTTCATCGTACGTTCAGTGCAAACAGTTCGACGTCGATTGACCTATGTAGGCAATAAGATTCCGAGTATGTGACTAAACCGAAGGGTACCATGCAACTGATGAGGCTGTAAGGCCGAAAAACGTGTGTTCTACTATATAAATGCACATGAATGGCTCATAATATGTTATCAGAGTTCGTTAATAGTTTACCTTGCCATTATAAATCAGGAATTCGATCCTGCACAACTGTAACATCACATACATTCGTGTCTACCGCTGAGCGATGTTTGTATTATGTTGTCTATTTATTTACAATGATTTCGTTATAATATTTCTAAATGCTCAGGTTTCGCTGTGGACACGTGACGCCTCTCGCGACGATGTAAATACGCGCATTGGATTAGTGCTTAAAGCAAAACTTGATATTCCGGATTCGGAACCTCTAAGGTGATTGTTTCGTTAGATATACTGTTTAGTTTGAGAGCACGTGATGCGCAGTAGCTAAAGGGTCTGTGTGACATACACATGGTCGATCTATCAATGGTCGATAGTTCGATCCTACTCTCAAGGGTCACTAATTCTTCCATCCCTCCGCGGTCGGTAAATTGGTATCACACTTGCCTGGGAGGAGAGCAGCACTGCCTTGGTACTTCGGCAGGCAACCGCGAGTCGTTGTAAGGGTCAAATATTCATTCAATTACCTCAAACGAAGTTCAAAATTGAAGACAAATGAATGCTTCATCCCCAAGAGAATGCTCGACGTGAAGAGCGTTGTCCTTTTTCTTTCATTCTTGAATTTAGCTAGTATTTCAGTTACTGAGAAGGCTAATTTCCAGATATGAGGTACACAAGGATTCTTCAGTGCGTACATCATCGATGGTGAAACCACGTATTATGATTCCAAATAAGGAAGCCAGTGCTGTGATTACACGCTAACATTGATGCTTTCGATTAGCAAATGTCGTACGAACGTTAAATGTCTCGCCGTCTCGCTTAGCTTTTGTTACGAATTTCTCATCCGGTTACTTTACTCTATGTGCTGTTCTTTCTAAAGAAATGTCACTGTTTGGTCAGATAAGCTAGTGCTTCATGACTGTTTTAAATTTATACTCTTATAAATAGTGTGTCCGGTCTTCTTGGTCCCGATAATGACAATCACCTTATGTCCTGCTGTTTAGTTTGGCAGTCCAATTCACTTTCCCGACGTTCTTTACTGTCTCCCTATTGGTTGACGTCCTCTGTTCAGTAGTATATCCAGTAGCATTGTGTAGTTGTATCGAATATGATGTACCTAAATAGGGAAGAACGTAAGGAAGTCATTGTTTCCCAGGGTTCGGTCATCTTTTTGTTTCATGTTCTGCTCTTTTTCTATCGTTACCATGTTACTATGTAGAGGTTAACTTAACAAGCTGGACAATCAATCACAGCTTATTGTGATGGGTGACTCATAACGTGATTCACTTTAGGTGATGTTAGACGACCACCGATTGTCAGTGGTCAAATGCGGGATCACCCCGGTTTTCTTTCGTTCATCTCAGAAAATTAAGATTGTACCGGTTTATTTTCTAATAAATTGCCTTTACTGCCTTATGCGAAGTTCTGTTTTTTTTTCTTCATTTCTATGCCTCTTTATCACAATTCATTGTGCGGATCCCAGTATTTGTTGTCTCGAATTGTTTCTTCGCTTTCGTCCCCGACAAAGGTCCTCGAACATCTTATGTATTGCTTCGACTCCTGCTTATGGATTTCGCCTTTTTTTAAATGAATGCCGAGAGTGCTGATGGATTCTCTTTGCAGTGCCGCAGGGTGCGCCGTTTATCATCAGGCTTTGCGATACGCCTCAGTAATCACTGCGCCACACCCGTCCCATTTATCTAATGTAAAATTCTCAGCATATTCCAAAGCACATATCCGCGGCAGAATCAATCAACGAGGAGGGATCCACTCGTGTGCATCACGTCTTTCATTATCTTTATCAATAATGATCGTTCTATTTGCTTATCATTGTTTCTAATAAAGCTGATATATTGTGTGAAAATGTGCTTGATTTTTCAGAAAATGTCAGAATAAGGGCAACGTTAGGTTCTAGAATTGACGTATTTTTCCGATATGTAGTCAAGGAGCTGGAAAAGTGAGGCCTTCAGTAATCGCGTGGTGGTGGATTCACTATGTAAAGGTGTGCGCCTACCTGAGCTTTTCACTCTGGCTTGAACAAATTCCGTTTTTTTCGCTCGTGTCTCTCAATCAACTCAAGATCACTATGGATTCCCTTCCAGTCGGCTGTTTTTGAATCTAGCTATAACATGCAGTATAAAATGATAAAGGATAAAGCTCTCGGCGTTGATCAATCCCTAAGGGGTGCGCCATACATTCGTCTTCTATTTTTAACTTCGTTTGAGGTGATTTAGTCATATCTGGGCTTTACAATGACTCGCCGTAGCCTCCCGCTGAACTGAGTCAGTGCTGCTTATCCTCCCAGACAGGTCTGACACCTTCCCGGTATCAATCTACCGACCCCGGAGGGATGGATCGTTTGATGAGCCATGAGTGCGACATCGAACCATCCACATCGTGTGCGGTGCACAGTACCTCTGACCACTGCGCCACATGCGCTCTATTACTAAGATATTCCCATGTATATACCATAACTAATAGTGTGTGCAACAAACATCAAGTTTGGATTTTTTGCGGGTGCTAAGGAACTTCTTCCTCAACCCAGTATTTTGCCCCAAAAGAAATTCCACGACCTGCTCAATGCATGCTTTGTTTGTGCTTTGTGAGACGGATTGCGTTATCACCATTTTTTTCAGTCGATGGATTATGGATGGTAATGAATATGTACATACGATATATAATACAATATCACCTGCTATCACCATAACGTCTCCCCATCCCTGCTATAAAGTAGGGTCCAGAGTGAGGCGTGTGAAACTGGATGAAGCGGGCGATACCGCCGAAACGTCCGTATGCCACTGACGTGCCAGTTTTGGGCATTCTCACAGATACTGTGGATTATAGTGCTTGCAATGATTGTATCGATTTAATCTTATAAGGATATAACATGTTATGAGCTGATAGGTATATTGATATACAGGTGCCTGTTTCGTCCTATTGGGATTCATCAGTAGCACCCTACCTCGGTTCGTCAATCTCCTGAGGTCAAATAATTCTCTGTAAAGGAATTGACGCCAAGTAATAAATCACTTAAGCCGGGTGATGTACTTACCTGACATTGTGGTGACCGGCAATCGAGATAGCTTTTATAATGCATCATACCTCTTCTGTCGACCGCTTTATTATAGACCCACTTAAAATGGCATAATCTGATAAGGATATATGATATAATATTTAATCTGTATAGAATTGCACGACATATAGCACTGTATTTCAATTGAGTGGTGGCGTTGGAAAGAGTTTTCAAGTGATGCGAAAAGTTAAATAAACTGTTAGGAAGACTGGTCTTCAAGAATTACTACAATTTCTGCATGCTTGAATCGTGTGATCAAGCAAGCTAGTCGAAGTTGCAAAAATTAATTTGCGGCATATTACCCAAGTTTCTGACGCTAGTCAACTCCTCTAAATCCATTCATATAAAATATGATATCATAATTAACCAATGGGTTTTTGTAGGTGATACGGGAAGTGTTGTGTCCTTTATTTGAAGTTTTATTGGAAATTTTTACCATCACATTGGTGATATTTCTGTTAGGCAGTCAGGGCCTCGTACAGAACGCATTTCCCATCGTTTTCCATGCAGTTGTTAGTGTCCAGATTTACATGGATTCAACTTGTCTGATTTTTAAGACCTTGGTGTATACCGATATGTACCTGTTCTTTGATCCTAAATCGTAGCTCGAGACTGAGCCATCTTGTCATGGACAGAATGAGATGTTCCTTATCTCACACGGGAACATGTTCGACAACGAGTATAGTTTTTACATCGAAAAACGTAGGATACGGATTTTGAGGCGGATATTAACACGCTCACGATGACGACTAATTTATCTTTACATGATCTATAAAGGAGCGACCGATAATCCCGTAGCAGTTACATATCAAGTAAAAAGACGGTGGGAAAGAGCATGATTTCTGATTGGTTCAGACTGGCTAAGGTGCTTCAACTTATTAGTTCATTTGTGAACTATACTGCACAAGAGAACGAAGAATTGAAGAAGCGTTCTCAACATAGACACTGTTAAAAATCGTTCTGTATCGTGAGACGTAAGAAGTCCAAGTCTCTTCCTCCGATCTGTACCTTCGGTCGCAAAGAAAATTTTAGGGCACTCTAAAAAGTTGAAAATTTTTGCATGAATTCCAAGCAAGGAGAATAATAACTACTTTTCAAAATGAAGGCCATCATTTTCTACGACTTTCTGCCATCGAATCGCCAAGTTTCGGATCTGGCGGAAGTGCCGACGCATCATCTTCCGAAGCGGCAATCAAATCTTTGGTCGATTTCGTTGGACGTCCTGAACGAGGCTTCTCTCGGAGGTTAAGATCTCCGGCACTAAAGCGTTGAAACCAATGTCCACTAGCAGATTTTCTTGTTGTGCCTTCCCCTTCAACTTCGTTGATTTCATCGACTGCAGCTCGCTGTTGAAAAAAAAAAACTCTTTCTCCAATAGTGACGCAATAAAACGCGAACTTTGAATGCATCGTTGGACCTGACGCAGGCTTGCAGCAAAATAAAAATAAAGACGAATAATTTCAACACCTTCAAAAGGAAAATCCCACATGAGAAAATGTGATATTCCCATGATATGCCTGGGTGTTATCTCATGCTTGTTAAAGTGTCCCAGCACTTCCTTTCCAACCGTAGTATATTCTCATTGAATTTGAATTCACTTAGCATTCTTTCCGATTTTGAAATAATCTGCGCACTGCAGTAAAAAAATAGCTTTGACGAGATAATACCTTCATTATTGAAACATCTTTTGCAAGCACAGCGATTGTGGAAGTGTGTAATTCTGATGTGGTAATACTGTAATATGGTAGAATTTCCATTTACCGCTCTTATAGCAGTGTTATGATCTTATATATCCAAATTAACACGCATTTTACCTGTACCGGGTACGCGTGCTATCACTACACCAACGAGGCCACTGCTCTGCTTTGGTTGCTGACAGGCAGTTGCTATGTCTTATACTGATGATAGCCTGTTAGATGATCGCTGCCGGTATGGGTAAAACACGAGTTCATTCATCTTCATCTCGAGGTTCAAATATTTGCGTATCATCTAGTATTGGTGTTACTGTAGTTCTAAAAAACAGCTACTGTTCACCGATAATGACGCCCTGCCAGACCAAGTTTTAAACCACTTTTGTCTTAACGTAATCCGAGACCTTTAACTTTATTGAAATGAAGCAACACTCTTTTATTTCTGGAATGTTTTTGATTTTATCGCGAGATTTATTCTGTCTCAGTGCCTAAGGCATCTTCCTGAACTCGGAGAGCTCTTCTTTGCTTACATATTTGTCTTCTTAAATAGGAGAGAGGTTGTTTCCAGCATTAATATGAACATTTCCAGCGAAAAATCACGTCGTTTGATTTGGTCGAATGTATACTAATATTGCAAATCGTAAACAAACGTCAAAGAATATTCAGAGATGTGAACACCATCAAACTCTAATGCTGCCATATTTCATTATCCCTTAAACTTAGTTTTATATTAGAGATGTCTTCTTAAGAATTCACAGCTCTATTCTTCTGCCATTTCGTATCATATCGGTTATGGAAGTTCTCTGGAAGAAAAGTACTGCTTGATCTCCACACACTTGAGGTAATGATGTAAAAAAAGCCATACGTCCTGACTCTCCGATGTTTCAGCCATCGAAAACTGATACTTCATGGTCTGATCATGACTATCCATCTGTAATCGTTTTTTATTTTAGCTAACTAGAGAGATTGGCTTCTTTTGGTCTTATTTGACCATAGCGTCGAAATTACCGTATGATCATTTGGCCTGACGTTCCCACAAAGTTCGTGCAGTTTCTTGTCGAGCTGGATACATGTGAGCTGGAAAAATCCACTTCAAATTAGAGTTCTTACAGATACTTGGTATTTGCTGATGACAAAGAACAATATTACGTCTGGATGAGATTTCACTGGTATATGATTCTCAGCACATCTCACTAAGGTGAACAGTTTGAGCAATGCATTTCACTACATTTTACTTAAATAGTTGCGCTCTTTCCGAAGAATTTTGTGGCTGAGGTTGCAAAGTTATCTTCATATACAAATATAAATATAAATATAAATATATATATATATATATATGTGTGTGTATACATCCACGGACCTCCCTCTTTGAGGGATCCCGCCCGGTTAGTCACGAGGGCACGTGGCGCGTCCCCAGGTGGTGGATAGGGGAATGAAACGCAAACCAAAAGCGACCGTGTGCTTCCCAGAGACGAAGGTGGTTTCAGGGGATGAGCTCCCTGCTTCTGAAGCGCCGACTTGACAAAAACTCTAATTTTACGAGTCAAGTCGGCCAAAAGCCTGCAATCAAGCGGCTGGGAAGTACATGGGAGGAGGTTAGGAGTCGCCTCCAACAAGTAAGCTCCTCTCGCTCCTCCGAGAGAGACTGGAAAGCTACTCGTGAGTACCCAGCCCCACGTTTAGAGCCTGGCAAGCTATACGTTGGGTATCAAAATGCCAAAAACAGTAACAAATATGGACCTCATTCCCCTGACCCCGAATGACCCCCTGGTACGGCAGCGCCAGGTAGGACGAGTACGGAGAGGCTGCTAAAACCTCTGGGCCGAACTAGGCTGCCAAGATCGAAACGGACTAAAATGACGATCTGTACCTACAACGCAAGAACACTTGCTCACGAATCCGCTGTAGAAGATCTGTTGATTCAAGCAAGAAGAATAAGGTACGACGTCTTGGCCTGGCTGAGACGAGAAGGCGACATCCTTTTCACGATGTTTATGACACCGGAGAAGAACTGTTCCTTGGAACATGCGATCGCAGAGGTGTCGGCGGCGTTGGCGTCCTCGTCAAATCGAATTTAACCGTGAGCATTGATTCGTTTGAGCAACTAACAAATCGTATCGGACGATTACGGTTGAAACGATGTGGTTCTATGCCGGCTTTGACCATCTTCGTTGGTTACGCACCAACATCAAGCTATGACGAAGGCGAAGTCGAAGCGTTCTATACGGACCTCGAAAAATTCTTCAGAGAAGATCATACATTCTTCAAGGTCATTGCCGGAGATTTTAACGCAAAAACTGGACCTAGAAGAACGTCTGAAGAACGCCACATAGGGACCCAAGGACTAGAATGGAATGAACAGGTTGAGAGGCTATCTGAGTTTATCATGACGACCCAAACCATCCATGGTAACTCGCGATTCCAAAAGCCTCTTTCTCAGCGATAGACGTGGGAGTCTCCCAATGGAGAGTACCATAACGAAATAGATCACATCATAGTAAATCGAAGGTTTTGCCTGACCGACGTCGCTGTTGTTCCTAAGTTCTACACGGGATCAGACCATCGCCTCCTTGGCGCAACATTCCGATTTTCGAGGAGAAGAGAGAAAGCCGCTAAATTCAAACAACGAAGTCCCAGAACTACCATAAACTGGGATGTATTCAAATCATTAGTCGGCTCTTGGGAAGATACCGTTGTCGACAACATCGACGAAGAATACGATCGACTCGTTGAATATCTTCGCGTTAGCGCTATGAAAGCCGAGAGTCCTAAATTCACGAAGAGACGCTTGTCTCCGCAGACACTCGAGCTGGTACGTCAACGTGGAATCGCACGAGCTACAGGCAACCGAAACCTTACGTACGTCCGAACTTGCGAAACGCTGCAGAGAAACGATAAAAGAAGACCTCAAGGAGAGAAGAGCAGCAGTTATGGCAGAAGCTGCAGAAGCTGGGAAGAGCATTCGCAAAGCCCAGCGAGACTTCGCCAACTATAAGACCAAGATGACTGCACTCTGATACCATGACGGGACACATACAGCTTCGAGAAGGGCTATGGAGAAAATCATCCACCAATACTACTCGGATCTCTTCGCTAGCCACGTCCTCTTACCGTCATAAAAATTGAAAGAGGACGAAAGTGTCGTCCCACCGGTCCTCCCTTCCGAAATCCGGCATGCTATATCGTCGGTGAAGAACAGAACAACCCCCGATCCAGACAGGATTAGACCAGAACACCTGAGAATCTGCCGCCAGTTCTCATCAACACCCTGGCTCGGCTTTTCACTCGCTACCTGTCAGAATGCAAGGTCCCTATTTGATGGAAAACCAGCAAGACCGTATTGTTGTTCAAAAAGGGAGACCTTCACGACATAGGCAGTTATCGCCCAATCCGCTTGCTGTCCGTTATCTATAAACTCTTTACTCGAGTCATCCTAAACAGGATTGACAGAACACTGGACGAAGGACAGCCATGCGAACCAGCAGGGTTCCGGAAAGAATTTAGTACCATGGACCACATCCACACGATTACAAGACTCATCGAAGTTTCACGAGAGTACAAATAACCACTCTGTCTCACTTTCATCGATCTGAAGAAAGCTTTTGATTCAGTGGAAACAGAAGCGGTTATAGAGGCTTTGGATAACCAGGGCGTCCCTACTCGATACATAATGATCCTTCGTGAGCTTTATAAAGATTTCACGACCAAAATATCTTCATTCTACAACAATATCACCATTGACGTAAGAAGAGGGGTTCGACAAGGCGATACAGTTTCGCCAAAACTATTCACTGCCACCCTGCAAAACGTCATGCGAACATTAGAATGGGACGAAATGGGAGTGAAAATTGACGGTCGACAATTTAATCATCTTCGCTTTGCTGACGATATCGTTCTCATAACACCAATCATCAGCCAAGCGGAACGAATGTTGACTGATTTCGATAACGCCTGTGGAAAGATTAGTCTTCAACTGAATCTAACGAAAACAATGTTCATGAGGAACGGATGGGTTTCTAATGCCCCATTCACGCTCAGTGAAACGGCAATCTCCGAATGCTCCAGTTACATCTATCTAGGTCGTGAAATAGACATGATGAACGACCTAGCTCCCGAGTTAAGTAGGAGGAAACGAGCAACTTGGGGAACGTTTAAGAGCATCGAAGAGTAGAGAAGAGGACAAAGAACATCCGACTTCGTGCCCACCTTTTCGACTCGACAGTAATCCCTGCCCTAACGTATGCAGCAGGAACCTGATCGCTACCTAAGCAGGATGAAAGATCACTTGGAGTTATCAAACGCGCTTTCCCGTATCTCGCAAATGAGAGAAAGGATCCGAAGTTCCGACCTACGTCAACGATCGAAAATCAGAGACGCCGTTCTACACGCCAGGATATCGAAAATAAGGTGGGCCGGACATGTGATGCGCTTCAGCGACAACCGATGGACGAGAGCCGTTACCGACTGTGTTCTTCGGGACGTCAAGCGCTCTAAGGGAAGACCACTGACCCGTTGGTCCGATTTCTTCACGGAAGCGATGGAAGAAAGATATGATGCTCAGCGAATCCTAGAGCGAGGAGGACCCACCGGGCTACTCTTGCACGCGATAGGGAAAAATGGAAGAGTTGCTGGTACCCGCTCGAGTCACTCGACGATCAACGTGACGACAGGTGATACAGGTGATGTATACACTATGGTATATGTGATATACATTATATATATAATGTATATGAATACATATACATACGTGTATACATCACCTGTATCACCTGTCGTCACGTTGATCGTCGAGTGACTCGAGCGGGTACCAGCAACTCTTCCATTTTTCCCTATCGCGTGCAAGAGCAGCCCGTGGCTCCTCCTCGCTCTAAGGATTCGCTGAGCATCATATCTTTCTTCCATCGCTTTCGTGAAGAAATCGGACCAACGGGTCAGTGGTCTTCCCTTAGAGCGCTTGACGTCCCGAGGAACCAGTCGGTAACGGCTCTCGTCCATCGGTTGTCGCTGAAGCGCATCACATGTCCGGCCCACCTTATTTTCGATATCCTGGCGTGTAGAACGGCGTCTCTGATTTTCGATCGTTGACGTAGGTCGGAACTTCGGATCCTTTCTCTCATTTGCGAGATACGGGAAAGCGCGTTTGATAACTCCAAGTGATCTTTCATCCTGCTTAGGTAGCGATCAGGTTCCTGCTGCATACGTTAGGGCAGGGATTACTGTCGAGTCGAAAAGGTGGGCACGAAGTCGGATGTTCTTTGTCCTCTTCTCTACTCTTCGATGCTCTTAAACGTTCCCCAAGTTGCTCGTTTCCTCCTACTTAACTCGGGAGCTAGGTCGTTCATCATGTCTATTTCACGACCTAGATAGATGTAACTGGAGCATTCGGAGATTGCCGTTTCACTGAGCGTGAATGGGGCATTAGAAACCCATCCGTTCCTCATGAACATTGTTTTCGTTAGATTCAGTTGAAGACTAATCTTTCCACAGGCGTTATCGAAATCAGTCAACATTCGTTCCGCTTGGCTGATGATTGGTGTTATGAGAACGATATCGTCAGCAAAGCGAAGATGATTAAATTGTCGACCGTCAATTTTCACTCCCATTTCGTCCCATTCTAATGTTCGCATGACGTTTTGCAGGGTGGCAGTGAATAGTTTTGGCGAAACTGTATCGCCTTGTCGAACCCCTCTTCTTACGTCAATGGTGATATTGTTGTAGAATGAAGATATTTTGGTCGTGAAATCTTTATAAAGCTCACGAAGGATCATTATGTATCGAGTAGGGACGCCCTGGTTATCCAAAGCCTCTATAACCGCTTCTGTTTCCACTGAATCAAAAGCTTTCTTCAGATCGATGAAAGTGAGACAGAGTGGTTATTTGTACTCTCGTGAAACTTCGATGAGTCTTGTAATCGTGTGGATGTGGTCCATGGTACTAAATTCTTTCCGGAACCCTGCTGGTTCGCATGGCTGTCCTTCGTCCAGTGTTCTGTCAATCCTGTTTAGGATGACTCGAGTAAAGAGTTTATAGATAACGGACAGCAAGCGGATTGGGCGATAACTGCCTATGTCGTGAAGGTCTCCCTTTTTGAACAACAATACGGTCTTGCTGGTTTTCCATCAAATAGGGACCTTGCATTCTGACAGGTAGCGAGTGAAAAGCCGAGCCAGGGTGTTGATGAGAACTGGCGGCAGATTCTCCAGGTGTTCTGGTCTAATCCTGTCTGGATCGGGGGTTGTTCTGTTCTTCACCGACGATATAGCATGCCGGATTTCGGAAGGGAGGACCGGTGGGACGACACTTTCGTCCTCTTTCAATTTTTATGACGGTAAGAGGACGTGGCTAGCGAAGAGATCCGAGTAGTATTGGTGGATGATTTTCTCCATAGCCCTTCTCGAAGCTGTATGTGTCCCGTCATGGTATCAGAGTGCAGTCATCTTGGTCTTATAGTTGGCGAAGTCTCGCTGGGCTTTGCGAATGCTCTTCCCAGCTTCTGCAGCTTCTGCCATAACTGCTGCTCTTCTCTCCTTGAGGTCTTCTTTTATCGTTTCTCTGCAGCGTTTCGCAAGTTCGGACGTAAGGTTTCGGTTGCCTGTAGCTCGTGCGATTCCACGTTGACGTATCAGCTCGAGTGTCTGCGGAGACAAGCGTCTCTTCGTGAATTTAGGACTCTCGGCTTTCATAGCGCTAACGCGAAGATATTCAACGAGTCGATCGTATTCTTCGTCGATGTTGTCGACAACGGTATCTTCCCAAGAGCCGACTAATGATTTGAATACATCCCAGTTTATGGTAGTTCTGGGACTTCGTTGTTTGAATTTAGCGGCTTTCTCTCTTCTCCTCGAAAATCGGAATGTTGCGCCAAGGAGGCGATGGTCTGATCCCGTGTAGAACTTAGGAACAACAGCGACGTCGGTCAGGCAAAACCTTCGATTTACTATGATGTGATCTATTTCGTTATGGTACTCTCCATTGGGAGACTCCCACGTCTATCGCTGAGAAAGAGGCTTTTGGAATCGCGAGTTACCATGGATGGTTTGGGTCGTCATGATAAACTCAGATAGCCTCTCAACCTGTTCATTCCATTCTAGTCCTGGGTCCCTATGTGGCGTTCTTCAGACGTTCTTCTAGGTCCAGTTTTTGCGTTAAAATCTCCGGCAATGACCTTGAAGAATGTATGATCTTCTCTGAAGAATTTTTCGAGGTCCGTATAGAACGCTTCGACTTCGCCTTCGTCATAGCTTGATGTTGGTGCGTAACCAACGAAGATGGTCAAAGCCGGCATAGAACCACATCGTTTCAACCGTAATCGTCCGATACGGTTTGTTAGTTGCTCAAACGAATCAATGCTCACGGTTAAATTCGATTTGACGAGGACGCCAACGCCGCCGACACCTCTGCGATCGCATGTTCCAAGGAACAGTTCTTCTCCGGTGTCATAAACATCGTGAAAAGGATGTCGCCTTCTCGTCTCAGCCAGGCCAAGACGTCGTACCTTATTCTTCTTGCTTGAATCAACAGATCTTCTACAGCGGATTCGTGAGCAAGTGTTCTTGCGTTGTAGGTACAGATCGTCATTTTAGTCCGTTTCGATCTTGGCAGCCTAGTTCGGCCCAGAGGTTTTAGCAGCCTCTCCGTACTCGTCCTACCTGGCGCTGCCGTACCAGGGGGTCATTCGGGGTCAGGGGAATGAGGTCCATATTTGTTACTGTTTTTGGCATTTTGATACCCAACGTATAGCTTGCCAGGCTCTAAACGTGGGGCTGGGTACTCACGAGTAGCTTTCCAGTCTCTCTCGGAGGAGCGAGAGGAGCTTACTTGTTGGAGGCGACTCCTAACCTCCTCCCATGTACTTCCCAGCCGCTTGATTGCAGGCTTTTGGCCGACTTGACTCGTAAAATTAGAGTTTTTGTCAAGTCGGCGCTTCAGAAGCAGGGAGCTCATCCCCTGAAACCACCTTCGTCTCTGGGAAGCACACGGTCGCTTTTGGCTTGCGTTTTATTCCCCTATATTTTGATATCGCAGAAAACTTGTTTCCGTCTCTGATACTACGCCGGTGGCGCTGTTTATGAAGATTTGTGTGGTAAATAGCTCTGTGTGTTTTTTCTGCAAACCTTTGCCGCTGTTTCTTTTTGCTGCTTTTCTTTGATTCTTTCTAACACTTGTTGGCGAGTCGTCTCCATCCTCTGGGTGACCTCTTGGATTTCATCGTATTTTTTATCCCATTCCTCTAATTCACGATGCATATGCAGCATTTCATTCTTGAGTTGACGTAATTGATTCTGAAAAATAGTGAGCAAGTTTTGTCGGCCATCTCTTTGTTTTGAAAGATAAATGACTTTGATGACACAATTTCAGGGTCGATATCTAACTTTTGATATTTTCGTTGATAATAAATCTGCTTTTTTTACCACCTTTGAAGCTGGCTGAAAATGAACTTCCCCCCAAATCCAAGTTACTAACTGTATGCACATACAACACAATCACAACAAATATCAACCAAGTACCTCCACTCCTGACGTATCGACGGATCAAAGCATCGCGTTGGAATCAATATTCATAAAATTTAGTACTCAACAAAGACTCGACGAAAAGAACGAGACTTAAAGTCAAAAATCTCGTGCCGTTCGCAAATCGCACTTTTCGCAGCAAATTTGGCTGCGCTCACCAGACGGTTGAAGCAGCAGTTCTCTTAGAAGTGAGCATTTTCTGTTATGTATTTGTTAAAAAAATATTGAACTCTCACAATATTCGACTTTTTTGAGACGAAGTTTACGTACTTTATGCTCTTTTTTCCTACGTTTGATTTCCGCAAGTTTATCATCGACTCGCTGTCTTATTTCTAAGAGCATGTTGATGTTGTAGGCAATATCGTCGGAAACATTTGCGCAAAGTGATCCAGTAGCGTAAAGTCGAGATCCACGAGCCATCATCTGCAGGTCAAATTGGAAGTGTCACTGATAAATACGAATAATGCGACCACACTCACTCTTTCTTTTTCCTGTGTGAGATATTCGACCCATCTCTGAACTCTTTCAGCGAGCTCATTCTCTCTCAAGCGGGCTTTCTCCACACGGTCGGTGAACTCACTAATTTGAGCTGACAGCTAAAAGGAAGACACAGTTTTTCGTTAAAATTTCATTCAATATCACTTTCTGCCATGTTTTTGAAATGTACATTCAACCTATGCATTTAGAGCAAATGCACAAAAAGAAGAATTGCTTACCAAGCAGATCTCATTCAATTGTTTCGTTTTGATTCTGTCCTGAACTTCAATTTCTTTTTCAATAGTAGTTGTACAGTCCAATAACTGTTGGTAAATTCCACGAATCTGGCTTTCCTGAACATAAATGCTTTTTTCAGAAGGACTAACTTTTGTCACATAATTTCCTTCGCATTTTGATGCTGTTGTTAATTCAGTCGTTACTCGTTTGAAGAAATTAATTGATCATTGACATAATCACTATCATGATCAGTATTATGCATCCGCTGGGCAAAAACTGGATGCCTCCCTTCTCCTGGAAAAATGAGGCTGGTGATCAAAGAATTTGGTAACGTCACTTTTGAGCTGCATATTGCCTTTGAACTTTCTCTCATGATGCTTCTTCACGGTGCGGAAGAGATGATAATTCGAAGGAGTAATTTTAAAGCTATATGGCGGATGTGGTACTGTCCAGCTCAGATTCTTCAAAATGTATGTGGAAGATCCAATTTTCAATACGGTCATACTGGAGAAAGGCAATACTGAGTCGTTTCGGACGCTTCTCTCACACTAGTTCGGCCAAATTCCGAAGTAGACTCAGACCTCGTCATCAGTGATGATCGATTTAAGCTGTCCTATTAGTGCGCTCCCAGCAGCAAACTTTGCAGACGGTCGTGTGCAGCGCAGTTGTGATCGGTCAGTGAATGAGGTGTTCATCGTGACACTACTTTGCAGCAGCCCTTTTATTATGGTGGAGAACGATAGTGCTACGAGCCTCCTGGTTAGAGCTATCAGAACATTCTCCAACATATTACAACCTTGTGACAATAAACTGGCTTGAGGTAGAAAAAGATTGAATAAACAAAAGTGCGAGAAAAACAGGAAACAACTCAATAAAAGGTAGTGGAAGATGAATAGTGGCCGTTACGGCTACCTTCGCTTTTCTAAGCTTGATTTTTGACTACACCTCATCAGTACCTAACGTGCCGTCCAATCACAGCGTTGTACTGAATTCAGTATTTATTATCCCGAAATCCGTTAGATAAGAGCAGTCTATGATGGAAACAGTAATTAATAGTAATTTTAGTAATTTTTAATATTTTACTAACTTAGTAAATTTTAACGATCTTTATCTATTCTTTTTTTCTTCTTCTTACTTTTGATTCTTAGCAATGTTTATCCCATCTCTTCTGACACTATCCTGCTTAGCTTTGAAAAAACACTGTGTGATGCTGAAAATCTCGTTTGAAAACGATTTTCCCGGTATGAATTCAAACGATAATGACGAGGTAATACTTGAAAATAGCAGACGAGTTTTTTGTTACTCTTGTTGTTTTTTGAAGTTCAAAATAAAATAGAAACGTGTGTTTGTCCTTTCTTTTCCTGCAGAAGCTAAATCGCTTCTAACTGTAGAATTTTTGGATACGTAATTAATGAGCATAAAACTCGGTGAACTAATTCCTTAAAATCGTCGATGGTTTGAAAAGGCAAAAATAGTGAAGATTATATGAATGTCGGTGAATCTTCTATTGTTCAATTTTTATACCAGTTACAATTTTCGGTTTTATGTTGTATCGCACAGGCATTCTTGAACGAATATTTTCTGGTTAACCAAGATTTTCCATAAAGTTTTGAATAACTATTGGAAAGCTCAAATCTCAGAGAGTTGAAAAGCTCACTAAAGAAGAGTTTCCTTACAGCGTTGTAACAGGTAAATTAAGATTGTGTTTAACAAGCATGGGGCTTTATCGCGAATTACCGTGCTCACATGCTGCACAACAGAGCTTTGATCCTAAACTATGAGTGAGCATGCGATCTCTTAGTTTTCGAGAATGTATGTATGGTTTCTGAAAAAGGCCTGAAGCGACAGTGCAGAGAAAGTAGACTTGTTTTCAAACATGCGTCTATCTCGCAGAACAGAGGTCTTTCCTGGACTATTTGTGAGCAATCGATAAAGTAAGTTCGGCTATTCCGCCATTATTTTTATTTTCTGGAAAGGCTGTTTTGCTGAACCGTAGAAGTGAAAATAAGACTAGACTTCAAACACACCGCACATTGCTTGTCGATTAGATGTGGGAGTGAAAGTGAAATGATACGTGATCGATAGGCCGCAAAGGAGCAATTTACATGTGAAGTGCGATTTTGGTTCCTGAATCTAGAACTTTTTTCCGCTTCAAAGTCTCCGGCTGAAACATATGATTCCAACTCTAAAAGATTTCCTTAACTCGTTCAAATGCTCTTCGTGCTTAGGCTTAGGCTGCTCACGCTCAGTCTTAGGGTTACTAGTGAGTGTATTCGGCAGCCTGAATTGAAAATGGAAAGCCTAAGCCTTAAAGCGATGGAGCAAAGTACTTTCTACAATCTCAATTCAAAAATAAAACGCGCAATAACGCTCCACACGTGTGAACCACAATTTACTCATTCCTGTTACAGCGCTGTAAAAAGACATTTCTAGAAATCAAGTACATTTTTAAATTGATCGAGATGTACACTTTTGAACGAATATTAACAGTCTAAGGAAAGAAGCTTGTCTTGAGGAAAACTCGTTTGAAACTCAATTTTATTCTGCCTGCTACCATTTACAATAAGGCCATACTGAAAATCAACTACACTTTTGAAAACTCCCAGACTTGCATTACCTAATGGTTAGCAATAGCTTAGATAAGAGCTCTAGTCAGCAAGATATAAGCGTACGGGGCGTATGAAATATATTTCTATAGTATATTAGTTCTTTACAAAAGTTTTGGTACGAGAGCAACAAACATCAAATTTATTAACCAGAAGTAATTGATACTGCCTGACAACACTGTTGAATCTATGTGCCATCAGCCCGAACACATTTCTGCCATCTCTCAGGCGACAAATCAATACCGTTTCGTGCCGAATCTCCAGAGCTCTCCTTTGGTACCAAATTTGTCCATACTTGCCGCATCATGGCCGCTCAGTAAAGCATTTATTGCACTTTGTTGCTTTACGATCACTAATTGGGATGCGATGCACAGACTGCCTTCGAAAACATCAACCGTTAAAAGGCTTGAGAATTTGTGTCCAGTGGACACGTTTCGGTTCCTTGCTGAGTTTCGCACCGGTAACACCAGCGTGTAGGGCTGACTGTGCTTTGGACGTCCACGCAAAATTGATCGAGAAGCTGTTTGTAAGCAGTTAACGAGAAACTATTGAACAATCAAGGAGCTAGCCGATGATTTTGACTATTGTCATGCGACAGTTAGCAGAATATTGAAGGCACGAGGCAAGAAGAGGAGCAAAAGTTGTTGGAATCCACACGGACTCGCTCAAGCGCTGATGCGCAAGCGCAAGAACTGCTCCGTTGTCATCTCCGCTCTTTTTGCACTAAGAAATGGCGGAAATGTTTTCAAGCTGTTGGTGTATACTTTAAATAGTCTTTTAGAGCAATTCTGATTACCTCTGGTTAACAAACTTGGTGTTTATCACTGCAGTGTCAAAACTTACGATAAGATATAACATTTCAAATTACCTAGATTTAAGCTATAGACTGAGTGTTAATGATCTAGAGAAAAGTCTTTGATCAGCAAAAGAGGTTCCATCAAAAATGCACGCTTGACGGTAGAAAAGCACCCGATTTTTTAGTTTTTCAAAAAGATAAACGGGACTGTAGTATGTGCAAACGTCTTCAGACAATCACTATTGGATTGAGAATTTTTCTATCTGAAAATCAGATCCCTAACTTGATTGTCCAGTCCAGCATGTTCTCATCAATGAGCATTGTTTCATGTGAAATGCTGTGAATCACCATAATAACATGCTGTATGAGGCTCTTCACTAGTTCTACTATTTTTGCCAAAGAAAGAAGAAAAAAAAAACGCAGGTTCCATAGCAACGATTCCTTTAGTAAAATAATCGCATTGTAGCCAAAGAGAAATCTTCCTCACTTGTATGGGCTCTTTCGCTAATTTTGAAAGTGTTTGTGTTAAGATTTCTTCCGTTGCCGTCACCTAAATTGCGAACAGTCATGCAGAATTATAAGGAGATACGATGTTAGTTCATATGTATGTTTTTGATTGCAGCAATTGGTACCCGGCCGGTTCCAATCATTTACTGTGAGTGAAGTCTGGGTACTTTTCCACTTGGTTGCGCAGATTCCCAAGCTTTATGCTGGGCAAGAACTTTCCATAAAAAGTGTTAGTAATCATTTCAGAGCTTGAATCTCTGCTAGAGCCGTATGCGGCCCGTTTTTGAAGAAGTCTATATTATGATGCTTCAATGAAAGAAAATATTTGTGTTTCAGACACGCATATTCTTCGCAGTACAGACCTCTTTTTTTTACCTATTAGTAATCATTTGATAGCGTGAGATCTAGCAAATTCAATGCTGTTTTCATTTCCTGGGAAGACCGTCTCTCTGCAGTATAGGAGGGAAAATAATATTGATACAAATACGCAATTATGTGCTTTTTGGCCAAATCACGGCTGTGGCGTGGGAGCCTGGCGCGATAATTGATTGATGGCGCCTATGTGAGGTGCAATTTCTGTTATTTGGTTGGGAAATATTGCTCCGCTCTGGAAGAAACTCCAGATTCAACATTTGACTCTGATAATGGAAGATTTTCTCTACATGTTAATGTACTTTTCCTGCTTCCAGCGAAGTAACACTTGAATTACGCGGCCGATGTGAAACATAATTTTATTTCAAACCTTACAGCGTTGCAAAAGGGTCTTTTTTTTGGAAAAGTGGCCATGTACGGCTCTAGCCAGACATTTGAGCCTTAGAATGAATGTTAGCACTCTTTATGAAAAATTCTTGTCCAACGAAAAGGATAGGTCTAGAAATTTTTGATACCAAACGTAAGAAAACCAAATCTGCTGATAGAAATTTAGTGAGAGGAAAGGAATGAGAGCGCGGTGGTCAAGTGAATCGTGATATAAGTTGTCGAAAAGCAAAATCCTGATCCAACTCTTTCCACAACGCGCTTCTAGAATCACATTATTTTTTCGACTATCTTCATGATTACAAGGTGAGAATCAACTTGACCAGCATTCTAAGGCGTTTTCAAAACGAGTAACTATTCAAGCAGCAGCCGGAACAGCACACAAGATGTTTGAAGACTTTTGGGACAATGAGTGTGAGGGAACGAATCGAATGCTTAAAGTGTAGGGATTTGCGCTGAATAATATTGGAAGTCTACTCAATAGCTATGCATACACAATGGGACGGTAGTTTAATGTGAAAGGTACGCTTTTCTATTTGCAAGAAAAATATCTTTCAACAAAAAATACTTGGACACGTGACTGTCCGTTGCGAATAGTGCGTGCGCCCAGCGGTATGCTCTCATCTCGTGCCTTCTGTCGATATCATTGATAACTATCTAACCCGTGTGCTGTGATATCTGCGAGACACATTCTCTGGCCCATACGTTGCTTTTACCATGGAACTGTTCAGTGGCAAACAAACGCATTAAACCATCGTGGTGGTGGTCCTCTCAAGCGATCTTGGAAACTCTTTTATTTTAGGTCTCTCTTCTCTTTGAACTAGACGATAGATGATAACACGTTCAAATATCTGAAGTGGCAAAGCGTCGTATATACTAGTTACTCCCGAGGGAGCATAGTTGAGAATACTAAAGTGCTGCACAAAATTTCTGACTTTTCAAAGTGTCAGTGCATATCTCTGCTGTGAGTGTTTACCATCCACGCGTCTGTTTCTGGATGCTCTTCGATATGAATACATCAGTATATTCACTAACTTCCACCGAAAACTCTTCTTCAACCATGATCCATTTTTGATCAAAGTGCTTAACTTTATTGGGTTGGTAAGAGATTTTTCGGAAATTTCCGTTCTTGTGCAAGTTTGTCCCTTTTTTTCAACGAATAAAAGCAGCAAAAGATAATCTCTTTACCTTTGCCTTCGGCCAAAGTTTACCGAGCTCGTGCGAAATATTCTCAACTGCATTATGTCTACACTCAGAATCGTCGGCCAGCATGAGAGTCTTCAACGACGGAGACGTCTCAATTGCATCAAAACGGCTTATCGGTCAATTTCTTGTGGGCGACCGGCTTCCTGCTTGTGCGTCAAATCTCCATTTCCAGCCTCGAATTCATTGAAGTGATTAAAAGCTGCCTTTCTCCCAACTCCTCCTTCACCCCAGCTCCATTAATTCGACGGAAAGTCTCAGCAGCACCAGAACTAGAACCCAAACGATAGTCGTATAGCGTCAGCAATCGTTTTTGCTCCCGGGACATTTACAACTTCAAACAAATCCCTAAGTGTTATAAATCAAATTAACCGTAAGAAGCTGCTTTAAGCATTTTCAAAAAGAAATAAATGCATGAAAAATAATCAACAAAACGTAAAAGTCCTGGAAATTCTTCAACTCAATCCCTTATGTAAACAAGAAGTACCACATTCTGCATGCACTATAATGGGTGTTGTTCTTTTCACTTTCTTTCATTTCTTTATTTTACGACCCAACGTCACTCAAGGTGCAAATCTCAGCACTTCTCGCATTTGGTTCGGATTCCCACTTCGGCGTTCACGAGGGTCTTTGAGCTTTTTTGCGTGTGACTCCAGTTCCTCATTTGGGGACTACTTCATCCTTGTCGTGAATGCCGTCGAATGCCGATTAAGTCGACTATCTTTGGAGTCTGAGCATAGCCGTGCCAAAACACTTTCATGTGAATCGAAGTGAGTCTGTTTCACACAAGTATGGAAGCATTGTTTCGACTCCGAAAGGATGTAAAGCCTAGTAGGTCCGAAGCAGGTCAAATATTCTGTGTTAAATGCTAGTCTATGGTCTGGTCAATGTGTTTGAAAGTAATGCATCATTAAGAAACACCACAACACCATATAACAATACACACTGATAAGCACATCACAGGATACGTCGAGTCATATCGTTATCGCCTAACACGATCACGCAGTGAGACTGTCTCAAACTGTTCTACTGAGAAGCCTAGAGCTATCGATAACAACGATAGTTCAATCGCACGTGCTGAGCTCACCAAGTTTCCCATCGTTCTAGTATAGATAAAGTAACACCAGACTTATTTGAGAAGATAATAGCACTGAATTGGTGTGTTGGTAGGCCACCGCGAGTCATTGTAAGAGTCATATGTGCATTCAGTCACCCCTAACAACAGAAAAAATTTACAATCTACTTCGAGACATTGCGAGCCCATGTAATCTCTGCCCAGTGGTCTTCACTCCATTAATTCAGTGAAAGGCTCATAAAAAGCGGTTTTGAAGAAGGCAAAACTACTGAAACTTCAGCTGCATAATATTTTTGTGTTATTATGAATCCTGTATGGCTTGAGAAAAAATTAAAAAACTTGTTTTCCGATAGCTTACATTACCTGATGACGAAGATAATTAACTAACTGTAAAGTTGATTCTATGATTTCACTGACAACTACTGCTTTCGTATTCTATCTGCTCAGTGAATCAACACAATACAAACCTTTCTTGAGGCACTGCCGAAGTAATGACCATTGCATCGACTGTGTTCATGTGGCATCATGGTGAAGAATGAAACTATACGCAATCTTATGATTTAACGGCATATTACTGGCTTACTGATAACTGATACGGATAGGAGCTGTTTTTGATGGAAAACATGCGGCCATTCACATCACAAAAACGAATGCTTCGAATATTTCAAGCTATTCAATAAATAGTGATGATTTTTTTTCAAATTACTACATCTCATAGCCTCACTAAAAAGGCTAAGATAATGTTTTTGGAGCTCTGTAGGATGAGCTCCGGATTGCACAAGTGTCGCAGAGGATACGTTGAAGAATTGTAGAAAAAGTAGTGTTTTCAGAATGCACTCTACCATGTTCTTCGCAAACGCTCCAGAAGTTTGAGGAATTTATTTATGCAACGTGGCTTTTCTAGCATGAACGACATTAGGCCAAGTGACTAATTGCTTTGTGGTTCACAAAAGTCAATCAAACTGCTGTTAAAAATATTTTCAAGTAATGAAATTGACTATTTTTTGTTATTTCTTTCTTTAGCAAAATACATTTTCAGAGGAAATTGTTTTATCAAAACCTCTTGCATGCCTTAGAAAGAAAAAACATGGAGTTGTTGAAGAATGCCGAGGTTGATAGATAGTCGATTTTGTGAATGAATTAACGTTAATCTTGTTATTCGACATACGCATTCTATTAACTTCACTTCGGCAGTTGAAATGGATAATGAGCGGGGAGATGTGCTCTCATAGTAAGAGGTGATAGATCCTTCGAATACCTTACATTTGTACATGTCTAACAAAAATCAACTTCCTTTTTATTGCCCTCAAATTCTTCTTTCTGACAGCAAGTATCAAGTGAATTATAACCACACAAATACTGAGTTGCAATCAACACTTGAAACCTCATACTTTAACGTGATGGACTCGAACCTTCAGTATGGCTTTCGGGGCAAGATACTCGCAGTACACCCTTAAGGCTCTCACTCTGACTTTGTGGCAACTGTATTTCTACCTATTTGCTGGCTATCACCAGTCATTCTTTAATGAGATTGACTCAAAAAGCACGAATCAATATGAGAATTTAGTAATAGATCCTAGCCGTGGCACAATTTTAAGTTGTATTTTTCTACGTATAGAGTGAAGTTTGTTTTGGATAGCAGGGCGCGGTATGGGGTATGACCATAGAAATGTTGCAATGTATTTAAGCCAAAAAGTGAAGCTCATATTGGCCTGAATGCTTCATCAGTGGGGACAAGATTTATCCCTTCTTTTGTTGCAGGTCCCAACTGTCATCGTTTTTAATAGAACTTCTAGATGAGAAAGACTGTAATCATAAATTAGCGTAAATGTAAAACCATCTGTGATCTATTATCAAGTAAAAGCTAAAAAGCTGCACATTTCTAATTCATCTGAATATCTTGTGGAGAAAAAGTAGGGTGAAGTATACTTATCACTTTATCTAAGTCATTGTACGTCCAGGTCCATAGTTAGAAAGCGGCAAGTGTAATGTAATATTGCCTTCTAATCGACTTTTTCAAATTTCGCTATAAACATTCAATATAATCTGAAAGAATGTTTTAGTCCTTTTTTAGGCTGAAATGTCAGTGACTATCATTCTCATTCATAAAACATTCTCTCACGCCATAATTAACGTCTACAGTGAGGTTAAAAAAATCAGCCCATCCAAAGGCAATATCTGCAATGCCTAGCTAAACTATTAGCTGTTGACTGAAAAAATGGTGAGATTCACAATTCTAAGTGGTTTTGACTGCACATGTTTTTCATCCCAATCATCCATAAGAGTGACCAATAGAGCGAAGGGCTCTATCGAGGCGAGCAAAATTGCCGAAACGTAGGTAAGCCACTGGCATGTCGATGTGAAAAGGCTCAAAACATTCTCTCATACTAGTGTAGTTGACTGTTGACTATTTTACAAGTGTTGAACCACAGAAGGGCGATTAGCGAACATCTGTGGCTGTTTAATAAGCTAAAGCGTCGACATTGCCTATAACGCGTTACAAAATTGATGTAAAATTACAAGCAATTGTTTAATATGAAGTGTGATGTTTGCCTTATAATCAGTGTCTACTATGGCTGTAAAATTGTCTCAAATACCCTATGAATTTTTTTTTCAACACTAGTAAGGTCATCTGTGTCACCGACTTTTGTCTATTGTTCCGCTCTGCTGTAAATGCGAAAGATAATAACTCTGATCAAACTCAACTATACTTCTGCATCTCATATTATTTTCATCAAGTTTATCTTTTTGGAAAGAGATTAAACTTTTGAGACGTTTAACTCTGTTGTTTAACCCTTCTATTTTTACCTTTTAATTCATGTGCGTGCTCTATGTCAATACAATGAAAGGCGAACTACTTATTTTTGTCTCCATCACTCGTTGCAAATGTAACATTTTGAATAACTTTGAAAATCCTGCTTGCAAAAGTAGGAAGATCGTTCAACACCAAAATAAAACGATAAAACTTTGTGATGGTCAAAATGAGTAGCACATTTCCTTACTATGTGTAGTTTTAAAAAACCTCTCTTGTATAGAGAATGCCTCGGGCGCTTCTTGCATAGTGTTTTATTGGCCCCTGCAATACACACTTGCTCGGTCGCTGATTCATTCCTGAGTCCAAAGCTTAGAAAGTACTCCAGACCTCTGAAGTCAGACAATTAATGCTAAAATTGTTTGTAAAGATGAAAGCACTGACTTGGCTTATGGGTAGACCACTGAATTCATTCTAACTACTTCACGACTGCAGCCACTTTTACTGGCATGCCGTTCGGGCGGCATGTCTTTAAAGCGCGATCGCACTATACATTGAAAACTATAAATTTATTTTGTAGGCTCGGAAAAATTACGCGGAGCTCTAATTCGTGAGATTATAGTCCTGTTACGTATTGTACTCGTATATTTTCTGTGTATGTCTTACTTCCTCGGATGCTGTATTTTTTTCTGCACATATATCTGTGTACTTTGACCACACCAATCTCTTGAGTGTAGTGAAAATTCTATGCTGTCATCAGTTTATAATAGAGGTCTTCATATACGCAAGCGATTTGCGATGTACACTTTCCAGTTTTGATATCCTCTCATTCCATAGGATAACAAAATGTGCTAAACTTTTTCTTGGCACTACATTGATCCGTCTTCACAGAGTGTTTTTTTTCACTGTGTAAGTTCTAATACGTAGCGCTCAATTTATTTTTTCGTCTGCCTCTTGAACCTCATAGGGTACCGGTTGAGTGATTCTTCTTGCAATCACGAGGATAGCCTGGCTGTGGTGTCCCATAGGGCGTTGTTGTTGACTGCTAAGATGTGTGGGGGTTGGAGCTTGGCTCCACACGCACCGCGACAAGCATCAAATCACTCGGCCATGGTCTCCTCAAAACCTTGTTTAGTCATTCTTGAACATGTACTAAAACTGGAGCAGTACAGAGAGGATTTTCATGGCTCTGTTTAAGGATGGCACGGAAATTTGTGATGCGTTCCAAAAGTACTCAAAGCAATCAAAAACATAAACAATCGAGCTGTCTTCAAAAATAATCTCGAAATCTGAATACGATAGAAAGTCGTGGGTGGAAGTTGGAGAAAAGTAATTTGTAGCACTGTCCTTATAATAAAAAACAACAATGAATTTTAGTAGTAAAAATAGTTGAAATAACAACATAGTAGTAAGTCGATAACGCTACGGTATCTTAGTAAATTCAAGCCTGGTTTTACAACCTCCCCTCGCATTGGGCCGCTCCATAACAGCTTTTCTCTTATCTACAGCAAAACACTCTTATCATCGATCATCTTTTGTAGTCAGTCATTGTATTTGCGCTCACTGCCCCGGTTTTATATTTTGATTACCATCACACATTTTTTCTGAAAGCAGCACTTTGATTTTTTTTTCGTTTTTAGAACACTACAAAGCATTTTTAAATTAGGTAAAGACATCAAGAGCATTGACACGAAGAGACTCGTTGTCGAAAGTCTGAAACATATCGTTACGAACTAAATCTCAGTTCATTACCTCCATTGATTAGAAAAAACTCCTTTCAACTATTACAGGTTTCTTTTTTACTTGGAGACATGACAAAAGCATGCGCATCTCTGTTGTTCATTAATTTTCTGCTTCATTTCGTTGTGTGTCGTGATAGATCGATTTCTGTCAAAGGCAATTTGCAATGTGGAGAGTATCCAGCCGGCCAAATCCTGATACGGCTATGGGGGCAATCCGAAAGAGGTGAATAGTTAATCAAATTGCTTAAATTTTGTGGTTTCAGTCAGACATGGTAGGACCTCTATGGGAATCATGCAATGTGAAAATAGGATTCACCTTAACTTTTGAACCACCATAATCCAGTTCTTACTAAAAGTTGCTGACTGCAATAAAATTCTTGAAGTCCAGAAATCTCTCCCTGTAAAGATGCAAAATTTGAACAAACGGAATTTTATTCAGCATGATATCACGGTATTTCCTAATTCATTTTCGGTTTTTTCAGCTACCGGGATTTTTCAAGAAGTTTTCAAAATTCGATTTTTTCAAGACAATACAGTAAAGACCTTTTTCTATGAGCTTGTCAGTTTTAAACCATCCACGGGTTGATTCAATCACTTTGAATCTTGCTGGAGTGCATTGCTAATCACTCGGCCTCAATAATATATATATATATATATATATATATATATATGACTGTTACGATAGGGTAAAACACTGTCAAGCCAGCTAATTTGGAAAAAAAAGGCATTGAAGCAGTACGAAATGTGGAGAGAGATTGTTTGTATATAATTGTGCTATTTGTTCTTTTTAGAACTCAACATCGACACTGAACTGCTTGGGCAAACCTTTTCTAATGGTGAAGGAGAGTTTGAACTGGTAGCGCAAAGCAAGAAAGACACGGATTGGACACCACTGCTGAACATCTACCACGACTGTGATGATGTTGAAAAGGTGGGTGCGAAATCTAATAATATTAGGTCTTCTTATAAGTTTTGGCACTAGAGCAATGAACACAAAATTTCTTAACTAGAAATGATTGAACTTGCTCAACAACTTTACTCGAAGCATGCGTCATCAGCCTGAACACATTTCTGTCATCTCTCAGATAATGAATCAGTACCGCGCTTATGTAGCTCGCCATTTCTGGATTCGAAAAAAAGTTGTCAGTCCTTGGCGCTAATGTTTAATGTCTCGGGAATTCTTCCTGCTTAGGAAGTGCTCAAACAAGCTCAGAGGTGATAGTTGGAAGGTGACAAGTTAGGACTCTACGGCGGATGATCCAGCAACTCCCTGACCAGTTCTACTAATTTCCTCTTTATCAATCTGAAGACATGCAGCTTTACGTTATTCAGAGCAGAATGAGACTGCGGTGACGTCGACGTGACAGAGCCCGATTGCAGTGTCACAGGTGCTCATAGCAAAGCTTGGCTGATCGTCCTTGCACAATCGATGTTCTTGGGCGCGACCTGGACATCGCGTTTCAATTCGTACTCATGAAGCAGCATATAGCTATAAAGATTTCGTTGAGCGGTTATGATTCAGCAGGTATGCACATGGCATTATAAGAAAGCTTAGAAAATAGTGCACAAAGCGGTCATGATTTGTTGTGTGAGAGATGACGAAAGTCTGCTCAGGTTGATGGCGTATACTTTTAATAGTGCTTTTAGCAATTTTGATCACTTCTGGTGGCCAGTTTGTATTTATTGCTCTAGTGCCAAAATTATGAGGACACTTGATATATAATTAGAATGTACAGTAAGATTCAATATTAAAAGTTTGAAGTGGTAATCCACTTTACAGTTTTCGAGTCTAAATTTCTTCTCAGTGTGTCTATCCACCTCTACTGTCCCGTTGATCGTTAAGTGACTCAGGCGAGCTCCAGTGATACTATCATTTTTCCTTCTCGAGTGCAAGGGCAGCGCAGTGGGCTCACCTCATTTTGAGACTTCGATGAGCATCATTCTTTCTCTAGCTTTTCGTGAACATGGACCGGTATTTCTCTGTAAAGCGTTCGACATCCCGAGTAATCCGGTCGGTAATGACTCTTGTAACCATCGGTTGCGCCCGGAACACGTTACCCGTTTGTACCAGCTGATTCTGATAAAATAAGGTAAAAAGGTGCCTTTGGTTCTTGATCATTCACGCAGGTCAGAACTTCGGACCTATCCTTTTATTTGCGAGACATGGATTACTCCTGGCATAAAACTTTCGCCTAAGCGTACAGCAGCGCCAACTATTCTTTCGTACTATTTCTTTGGCAATTAGATTTCTGACGCATGTGTTAAGAAAGAATCAATCGTTGATTCGGAAAGTAGGCACGAAGTCTGGAGTTCTATGTTCTCTTCACCACATCGTCGTTGAATTCAAACTCTACCGCAACCGCTCTCCCACTCCTACTTCGCTTTAGAGTCAGACCGTTCATCATAAGACTTGTTGACCGAAACACATATAACTTTCTGTGCACACTTTCGTGATCGAATTTACGGACTATGTAATTTTTGTGAAGAGGAACAATGAGCATTTCAGTCTGGACGACGAAAGTTGAACTTTCTGCTTCCTAAGTCGTATATTGAAGATAGCAAAACACCGAACGTAAGTGCTTACCCACATTAAGAGTGCCTTTCTGGTAGTAATGCAATGTTCCTTAGAATGCCGTCGATTCATGGAAAAATAGCGTTTAAATCTATCGGGGTTAGTTCAATTTCAGAAAACATTTGACTTGGGTAAGTTCAATCTGGAAACTCATATAAAAGATAATGAAGAGCGAGTGGAAGAAATAACGAAAAGGAAACGCAGTCACTATTCAAGGAGAAGGAAAGAAGTTTCACGTACCAGGTACGCTGACATATTGAAGTTGAGAAAATGTGCTTTTCTGGTTATTTTTACCTGCAAAGGAAAGTTCTCCAACCTCTTCAACCGATTTATATCCGTAACTAATAGAATAAATGTCCTGGCCTATACAGTGATTATCCCACTCAACAGAGATGCAGCAGAGCACACAAAATTTGCCATTGGTGCAATGTCATTAAACGCTCCACTTTTTCCGCGTCGACAATTTTGTACCAGGCTTGAGAGGACAGAAACCTTGTAGGCTTTCACGGGTCATTTTCCATAAGCCACATTTGTATTCGGAAGCCTCTACAAAGCTTGGAAAAGCTAATGCGCGGTCTGTCTCTCAGGATTTGATCAGTGTGGATCAATTTTTGAGACTTTTTTTGTGTATTAACTAAAAAATCTTAAGAGATGAAACTCCACCACGCAATCAATCAACCATTGACCGATTTGCCGAGCCAGACGATAGAAATGATCCTTGGTGAAAAGACTCGCAGAAGATAAGAATGCTCTTCTACAAAACTTCATAAATGATAGAAGTGTAGAGAAATCTAAAAGCTCTTGGTATAGTAATGCATATTTGATTCTGACGGAGTGTTATTTATTATGGAAGCGATAATATAAATGAAGCTTTTCTGTGTTGGTCTATTGTTTGTGAATTTTGTGGAAAACATCCATAGAGAATTTCTGGAAGCGTTAGCATTTTTTATGATCGTTAAACACGCATATAAAGTATTTGTTACTAAAAATATGCAAAAGAAGTTTTGTCGTTACAGACATGCTGCCTTTGAAGGCAACCTTTCTTCTCATTACAATAACTTTTGGTTCAGCTTTTCGTAAACAGGGAGTAGCAGTAAAAGGACAACTTATCTGTGGAGGAAAACCGCTACGAAATACAAAAGTCAAAATCTACGATCTAGACAGAAGTAAGTACTAATGTAACCTCGATATCAGTCTAACAGACAAGCTAAGTTTCATGGTCATTGTACGGATACAAAACAAAAGTATTAGTACGACATAAAATAGAGTTTGCCTGATTTTCTACTCAAGCGTTTTGATGATTGCTCCTTTCGCTTGATATCGTACTTCTGAAGTGGTCTTGTAGAGCAACATTGATTTGATCTTCATTTCATTAAAGCAACATTTTTTTAAGAAGCTTTGCCTCTACCAACACTAAAGCTCGCCAGATATCAATGAATCGATCAATCTATAGCACAATTTTTTTCAAAAATTATTAGGTAAAGAAAAAGTTCCTCAACACCCGCTAAAATCCAAAGTTTCTGAAAATATCAACTTAAAACAACAATGAATATTCTTCAAAATAAGGACCATCACTATCCACGATCTTCTGCCAACGATATGCAAGCTTTCAGATTTGCTCGAAATACCATTACCGAGGCTTTGAATCAAAAAACTCCTGACATGTCCTTCAATTTGATCGAGCATCTCAAATCAGCGTTCTCTCGGGAAATGTCTCATTAAGCGAATAACCATAAACGGACGACATAGCTCTACTGCAAGCTGGGCCCGACAAGACCTCAGTTCCTTCAATTTCATCAAACCCTTTCTTAGTCTTCTTTGCGGTGTGAGGTCTGGTATTGTTTTGCTGAAGCAACGCGAGCTTTCGACGAATCAATGTAGTGTAAATTTTTATTCGTGGTATAATCGTGAGGGGAAGGGAGTGGAGGGTATATTCCTGAGATATTTCCATGAATTTGCAATAACCGATACTGTGTAAATAAACACAGAATTTGATTGTTCTCGTGGGTGTTGAAGAATTTTCTCCTCACTTGGTACTCTTGATTAACGAAGTTATTATAATACGTGATTACGCCATAACTTTTCACCTGCATTTTATGCATTGTATAGTGGAGTAGTATGTTAAGTATAGGAAAATAAGGACGACATAAACATTAAAAACCGCATGTCATTAAGATTTCGGCGACAGCGATGACTTATTGGACGAAGGTTACACAGACATAGACGGTGAATTTGCTCTAACTGGAACGACACGAGAAATGACAGACATTGAACCCGTGCTCTACATTTACCATGATTGTGAAGACGGCATAAGGGTTTGTTTCTTCTCTATCTCAAATGACAACAGCCATCCACATTAAACCTCGCGTGCCCACTTAATTAGTATTTTGAAATGCCAGTTTATTTTTATGTTATGACAGCAGCTATATAAGAAATGAATTAGGTATTCGACAGCTTTTTGAGAGCAGGCATCACACTTCTAAGTGCAAAATTTACAAACAATCAACCTTTGTAATACGACATTTATTCATAATCTTCGACTTATGACGGCAATACTTTCCGAGATTTTTTAAGTTTCCAGTGACCTGATTCATTGAATAATCTTCAAACGACTGGTCGTGGTATTAAGTGGGGTGTCCTCAAGAACTGGATAGGAGATTAAACATGCAACCAGTGTTTTCTGAGAAGCAGATATGTCTATGAGCTAGGCTCTCTGTTTTTATTGCGTTGACTGACTTAACACATACTTCCTGAGCTTACGTCGACATGTTCATGGATGCGTCCATGAATGTGTTCTCCTTCATCCATATTGCAATCTACGAGTCAACCCACTCGAAAGCGTGCAATAAGTGTCAAGAAAGTACAAGGGAGTGTACACAGGCCACCTTCAGCGCATGTACACTTCCAATTTGGAAGAGACTTGCACACAAAGTCGTAAATACAGCTTTCACTATAAGAGCCCTGAAAACTTCTAGCGATCGGCAAAGGCAAGGCACAGTGAAATAAGTTGATCTCATTGCTCTGACCTCGATCTGTATCTGTAGTGCTCACTTAATTTGATTTGAGCCCTTAATCTGATGGCGCAGGTTAAGAGTGTGAGGCTTGACGGCGTTGAACTGGCTGAGACGCCCATTAAACTCCGTCTACGACAACGGCAAAAAATTGTTCCTTGCAACATTTTATAGTAGAGCAGTCAATAATGTTGGCATTTTCCTCAACACGATTTTGGCCTAATTTTGCGATCGACTGACAACTCAGGAGCTTACGCTTGGAGAGATGTAGACTTACAGCAGATATGATAACTTTCGTGGTAGGTCTTCTTCAAAACTTCTACACAGACCTGAAAAGGTTCTCGCAAAAAACTACGAATTTTCGAGTTTTTTTTTGTGTTTATATTGCTATTACTAGGCGGTAGAGCCCCGCTATGGGTAAACGGCGGATACAACTACCGTGTGAGGCCGAATTTTTGCTTATCACTCAACTCTCTTAGGTGCTATGAATTTTTCTAGGTCAGAGCTGATAAATCGAAAGGCGGCGTCAGTGGATGCGAAATAAGCTCTTAAAGGCTTTATATTGAGACACATGGATTAGAATACAACGAGGAGAAAGAGCCGGTATTCGAGTATTCTGATGACCTAAACCATTAATGTTAACTTACAATTACAGAAATCTCACTCTCAAAGCCATACGGGGGAGCCCTAGCGT
This sequence comes from Parelaphostrongylus tenuis, assembly GCA_019055375.1. NCBI lineage: Eukaryota > Metazoa > Nematoda > Chromadorea > Rhabditida > Metastrongylidae > Parelaphostrongylus > Parelaphostrongylus tenuis. The sequence goes on from JAHQIW010003685.1 coordinate 207,375, forward strand.
GGAATAATCATGATGAAATAATTTGCACCTTAACAGATCGGCAGCTTTGTCTAGCCAATGTCGCTGTTGCCCAAAAATTTGACACGATAGCGAATGTACTCGAGTGTTTTCATTATCACGTCCTACTAACTTACATGAAACAAAGACGAATGGGGCTTTGCAATAAAATATTATTTGGCTTTTCTACTACTTCAAGCTTACTGATCAATCAAATCTACTTTGGTGATATAATTTGATAAGGATATGACATGTTTTGAGCCATCAGGTCTAGTGCTGAATAGGTGCCTATTTCGTCCTATTGTGACTTATCAGTAGCATCCTCCCTCGGTTCAGCCGATCTCCTGAGGTTAAATAATCCTCTTTAAAGGAATCGACGCTGAGTAATAATTCACCCCAATCAGATGATGGAGTTACCTGACATTGTGGTGACCGGCAGTCGAGCTCGTACCTATTACAATGAATCATACCTCTTCTATCGATCGCTCTTCTTTGTTGACTTATCCAGCTTCATGAAAGTGTCAATGAATGAATTTATTCGGCTAAATGAAATTAATCAATTCTTCGTGAAAAAAATTAGTGATTAGCAAGTTTGAAGTCAGAGGTAAATCGTCGGTTATCAAATAATTTGAAGCTTCATATAAGCCAATAATTACACCAACTCATGTAGGATTAACGGCCCTATAAAAAACAAGTTATATCTTTGGACAATCAGAATTCGTTCTTATTTGACCTCCTCTAGCGGTGATATTACAGTATGCCCAATAATGGGGTGTGCGAATACCTTTGCGTCATTGGGATTCGAACCACATTTCACCTTATCCGGGGCCGCGTATTCAACCGTTGCGCTATCGAGGCCTACGTCTTTGGATAGGGTGAATGAGAGGTTCGAATCCTAGCTGACGCAAACGTTTTAGCACGCCACTCTACATCACTGGGTATGTCGTTGGACAATTACTATCATCAACATCAATCCTGAGCAGTGGCTGCTGAAGTTCTCATTTGAGCGGTGATCCTCTGAATAGGATCCGACTCGGACAACTAGGAAGGCCACAAAGAGAGCGGACGATTGTGGACCATCGGCTCAGATCGGCTATGAAGAAGAAGAGACGCGTCATAACGCTAGCCGAACAAAATCGTTTTTGAAAACTTCGTAAAACTGGTCCAGTCAACAAAAAAATAAGTATGGATTCGTCGCCTTACTAGTTCCTCCTCGCAAACTCCGTTATGCTTTTTCGTCGATTTCCTCATCACACAACACTTTTCCGAGATGAAATAAGATTTGAAGAACACTAGAACCTTCCGCCAATTTTTATTAAATCATTAAATCTGTTTCTCAAATTTTCCTTTAATATCCCGTCATCACACATGCTGTGAAGATCGCAGCACTTCTTATCCTTTGTCGCCCTCTCACATTTATCTCGCATGAAGGTCTCAAAAATTTCGCGCACCGTCTCAGCTGCTGTTTAAGAATCTCGTCTTTTCTATAGTTGTCGCAGCTGGTTGAGATACAATTATGGGATTAGCAGAGCTGAAGCGTTTATATGTGGACTTGAGAGGGAGCACTGCGCGACTGGGCTGAGATTTGTTTTAGTAGTGTCCCATATGGACTTGAGGAGGAACACTGCGAGGCTGGATTGAAATTTGCTTGTGATAGTATGACCATCCACTGTGCTCATCATACACAAATTATCTGCTAGATTGGCAGATCCCTATTTACTGGAAAACCCAGAAGACAGTTATCTAGTACAAAAAGAGAAACCTCTCCGACTTTAGCAGAAATCGATCTTTTTTCCTGTTGTGTGCCATCTATGTGCTTTTCGCTCCTGCCGTCCGCACATGGATTAAAGAGCACTGGTTCACGTTACTAGTATATGCCGGATACTAGGTGGACAAGCGGTACAGAATCCTAGGTCTTCATTAACTACTACTTTTGCAAGTAAGCGAGCTATTATTCGGATGAGCGAGTTTCTGAACTTTGAGAAGAGCTAAAAGTTACGCTGATTGCTTCAAGAATGCCGGTGATACGAGTCGAAGATATTGCTAAATATTATATATGACTCTGAGATGGGATAACCCTTTGAGGAGCAGCGTTGATAGGCAGGCGGCGTCGCACCATCACTCCTCGAACGGCAATCAGAAAAGCTGCTCTTCGTGTCTGTGCATGAGCGTCTGGCTACTTGCCTGCTTTCTCATGAGGAGTGACGCCGCCATCACAGTAGCTGAGTGAGATTTGACGTCGTGCGGTGATCATCAAAGTAACTCTTATGATACTTCAAGAGATGAACAGATCACACTAAATGACTTGGGCTTAGCAACTGCCTTACGTAAAATGACATCACCATATGGGATGGCATCGTTGGAGAGGCGGTCCACTGTAATGGAATAGACACGTTAAGAAAAAGGAACGCCTACATGGCGACGACGCACGGCTCCGAACAATCGATTTGGATGAGTCTGGTTTTTGGAAGAGTACGGCGTGGAAACCTTGGCCGTGTGGAACTATTTGCCCTCCGTGTACCAAATAGAGCGAAATACGTATCAATCAATCTCTGACAATTCCACAATTTTCTCCACATTTCATGTGCAAGGTCAAACATATTTCCTCTTTAAATAAAATTTTTTCGTGCTATCAAACTCTGGTAGTTTTCTGACTTTCCAAGCTTTAAGATATGTTCTGTTTTCAAAGTTGTAGCAAATTTTCGCAGCGTATGGATATTTTGTAGTTTATGAAACAGAAACAGTTACATTGTGCTCATTCTCGTTGACGAGGTGATAGTTGATAGGACTGCTCTAGTTAAAACTCTAAGAGAAAGGCAGAGCGAGGACTCGTTGGGTAGTGCATGACACATAAACACCCACAAAGGATAATCGATGGTTCAAAGTTACTCTAAGTTTCAAGTTCCATTCGTGCCTGTCCATTCTTTTAATTGTCAGAAAGCGCGCCATATTGTCTAGAAGTAAGGAATTCAAGCACACGTAACTATTAATCCTCGTGATGAATAACTTACTAAATCGACTTTCGCATTATCTCAGCGCGAATGGTCTGTATGTTTTCATGGATTCTTCCGCTAACACGAGGTTTATACGAATGCTCATCGAGATAACATTTCGACGTCTTCATACTCGTGGGTAATCTTCGAAGTCCTCGAGTCGGACACTTCTTCGGAGAGAATACATTTTTATCAGCGTTATGCTGATGTTTCCAAAAGCCCTACAAGCTTAATTGTTGAGATTTCAGACCTAGACTTAAATTTCTCGCTACGAATCAGCTAAATTTAACTTTTTTCTACAAAAATTATTGCCTGTCGTGTCTGCTGAGAATTGCGGAATTTGTCATTTCATTAGGTCAAGAAAAAGTCTTATTTTTACGCGATCTCGTAAGGTTTATTGGGAGAAATGGGAAAAAATTAATTACGGAGAAGTACAACCGAGATTGTATAATTCTATAGCGCCACAATTACTAGAGCGCCTATAAAACTTGACTTACAAATGCAAAACACGATAATGGCGGCCTATCATGTAACTCAAAACGATGGCTTCATATACTGCAAATGAGTGTTTAGCAAAAAAAAATTTTCCATGTTTAAGCCTTGTCAGAAGCGAGTTCGTATGACAGTACCGAAGCGATTCATTCATAGCGGAACCCCGAAAGAATGGTTTGATGTTGGATCGGTGAATTTGTCGACGACTTTTCCCGATGAGGATCGGAGTTGCAATCATTGAACAAAGCCATTTAACTTCGAAACTATTATAAGCATGGTGTATAGGATGTTCAGATATATGTCAACGTTAAAAATTTTCGTTTTCCTTGATAATCGTAAACTTAACTAGACATTATAAGCTGATTGAGGTTTTGAAGAATTACAAGCGCTTCAGGATATTGTGAATTCAATCATATGAATTGTATTGAATGAATTTTTGTAATCATTGACGAACTCTTATGAAATGCAGCAAAGCAGCGTCACTGTCGCTTTTTCCCCATGACGGACAACAGCTCTGCAAAGAACTATACTTGAAATAGAAAAAAAATTGCAAACAATTGTAAATGATTATGATTTTCAACGTCATCAAGAACAGCTGTGTTTTTACCATTTGTACTGAATGGCTCGGCAGCTAATCGTAGTGAGTCGACGACTACATTAACTGAAATAGAGAAGTACTATCAACATGTTGAAAACAGCCCGTACAATTCGTCAAACGCCTTCTTTTCATCTATTCTCTCAGCAGAGAGCAGCTCGAAAATGTACCGGAGCGAATTAGGCGATTTGAATGCAGCTTGAAATCAGTTTATAAACAATTCGAAACATATAGAAACTTAGATACTCCGATGAGAATTCTGCCAATTCAGAAGGTCGCTTCACCACCATTGTTTTCTTTATACTCACCATTCATGCTACTATTTTATTTACACAACCCGTTATAATAATTTAATCTACGGATACCAGGACTCTGCAATCTTTTTGTTCCTTCCTACTAAGGTCGTCAAAGAAAGACTTCGCTTTCTCATTGTTGTCCTAGAATGTTGTTCAAAACGACTCCTCTTGGAACTACGGAGGTAGACAATTTAAAGCGTTCCTTGGCGTTCAGTTGATTCATAGTAGAGGTGTATTGGGGAGGTATTGGACCAGGCATCGCTTACTGATACATTTCTAGTCGCCAAACGTCCGCCTAGAGTGTAAGTAGTCATCCTCGCAGACGGGTGCATTTCCATAGAGTCCACTCATTAATTCTTTTCGTCATCTGTCGTCTGTTCTTTAAGTGGGATACGCGTTGGTTTTTTGAGCTGCACAAGCCGCTTAGCCGTCCCATGACTATTTTTGTACAAATGAATATTACTGTTCCACGGATCTCCCTCTTTAAGGAATTCCGCCCGCTTAGTCGCGAGGGTGCGCGCGCGTCCCCAGTGGTTAGGGGAATAAACGCGGACCAAAGGTAACCGTATGTTTCCCAGAGACGCAGATGGATTCAGGGGACGAGCTCTTTGCTTCTGCAGTGCCGATATGCAACACTCTATTTCTACGAGTCAAGTCTGCCAAAAAATTGCAATCAAGCTGCTGGGAAGTAAATGGGAGGCGGTTGGAAGTCGCCTTCAACAAATAAGCTCCTCCCGCTACTGGCAAGCTACTCGTGAGTACTCAGCTCCCACGTTCAGAGCCTAGCAAGCTATTGGGTTTGAAAATGCTAGAAACAGCAATAAATATGGACCTCATTCCGTTGACCCCGAAAGAGACCCTAGTACGGCAGCGCCAGGTATGACGAGTACGGAGAGGTTGCTAAAATCTAACGTACAAGATCAGGGCCGACATTCACGCTGTTTATGACACCGGAGAAGAACTGTTCCTTGGTACATGTGATCGCAGAGGTGTCGGTGGCGTTGGCGTCCTGGTCAAATCGAAGTTGACCGTGAACATCGATTCATTTGAACAACTTACAACCCGTATCGCGCGATTGCGGTTGAAACGATGTGGATCAATGCTGGATTAGACCGTCTGCGTTGCTTACGCACCAACATCAAGCTATGACGAAGACGAATTTGAAGCGTTCTACATGGACCTTGAAAAGTTCTCCAGTGAAGACCATACTTCCTTCAAGGTCATTGTTGAAGATTTTTACGCGGAAATTGGATCTAGAAGAACTCTTGAGGAACGTCACATTGGGATCCACAGACTAGAATGGAATGAACAGAGTGAGAGAATTTTTGAGTTTATCATGACGACCCAAACCATTGGTAATTCAAAATTCCAAAAGCCTCTTTCTCAACGGTGAACGTAGAAGTTTTCCACTGGTGAGGACAATAACGAAATAGACCACATCTCAGTAAAGCGAAGGTTCTACCTGACCGATGTCACTGTTGCTCCTAAATTTTACGCAGGATCAAACCATCGCCTCCTTTGCGCAACGTTCCTTTTTCGCTGAAAGGAGAGAGAGAGCCGCTAAATTAAGAACGAAGTCGCAGAACTACCATGAACTGGGATGTATTCAAATTATTAGTCAGCTATTGGGAACCCGTTGTCGACAACATCAACGAAAAAAAACGACCCGTTCGTACAATATCTTCACGCAATCGCATGAAATCCGAGAGTCCTAAAGCCACGAAAATACACCTGTCTCCGCAGACACTCGAGTGGTACGTCAACGTGGAATCGCACAAGATACAGTCAACCGAACCCTCACCTCCGAACCTGCGAAACGCTGCAGCGAAGCGATAAAAGGAGACTCGAAAGAAAGACGAGAAGCAGTCATGGCAGAAGCTGCAGAAGCTGGGAGGCGCATTCGCAAAGCCTAGCGAAGCTTCGCCAATTAGAAGACCAAGATGATTGCACTATGACGCCCTGACGGGACACCAACGGCTTTCAGAAGGGTAATGGAGAAAATCGTCCACCAGTATTACAACTTCGTCAAAATTGTTCACTGCCACCCTCCAAAATGTTATGCAAACATTAGAATGGGACGGTATGGGGGGGGGGGGGTGGGTGAAAATAGACGGTTGACAATCAAACCATCTTTGCTTCGCTGATGATATCGTTCTCATAACACCAAGCATCAGCCAAGCAGAACGAATGTTGACCGATTTCGATAACGCCTGTGGAAAGATTGGTCTTCAACTAAATCTAACGAAAACGATGTTTATATGGAACGGATGGGTTTCGAATGCCCCACTCACGCTCAACGGAACGAAAATCTCCAAATGCTCCAGTTACGTCTATCTAGGTCGTGAAATCAACATGATGAACCACCTAGCCCCAGAGTTGAGCAGAAAGAAACGAGCGGCTTGAGGGACGTATAAGATCATCGAGGATGTAGTGAAAAGGACCAAGAACATCCGACTCCGTGCCCACTTTGCCCACTTTTTCGACTCGAAAATTATCCTTGCCCTAACGTATGCACCAGAAATTTGGTCGCTGCGTAAGCAGAATAAAAGAGCACTTGGCGTTATTGAACGCGCAGTCGATTGGTCGATGCTATGAATTTCCGTAACTCGCAAATGAGAGAAAGGATCCAAAGTTCCGACATACGTCAGCGATCGAAGGTGAACCGTTCTACACATCAGGATATCGAAAACAAGGTGGGCTGCACACGTGATGCGCCTCAACGACAAGAGAGCTGTTACCGACTGGATTCCTAGGGATATCAAGCGCTCTACAGGAAAACCATCAACCCGATCTTCCAATTTCTTCACGAAAAGACTAGAAGAAAGATACGATGCTTGGTGAATCCCTAGAGTGAGAAGTACCCACTGGGCTACTCTTGCACGCGAAGGGGAAGAATAGAAGTATTGCTGGTGCCCGCTCGAGTCACTCGACGGCCAACGGGACGACAGGTGACAGGTGACAGGTGTCAGGTGGTTATTATTGTTAATATTGTTATTAATGCCATAATTGTGTGCTGTTTTCATTTCCTTCACGACCATGTCTCTTACGGTTAAATAAACTGCCTATCAGCGAGAAACTGAGCAGCACGTGATCCGAAAAAATGACAGCCGAAAGCTCAAAGAACCTCCCACCAGTGCTCATCAACTCTTGTGCTTAATTATTCACTTTACGTGTTAGAACGCAGTGTTCCTAAATGATGGAAAGTGCTATATTGTGTAATTATCCAAGAAGGGATACATTCACCACATCAGCAACTATACACTAATTAGCTTGCTGTCTCTAATGTGTGAACATTTCGCTCTGATCATCCTGATTAGGATCGAAGATCTCTAAATGAAGGACAGTTATAAGCACAGGTAGCGATTCTCTATCAAAAAATAATTCATCATTGCAAACCACGTTCACACGCTATCAAAGATTATTAAGCTATCGCAAGACTAAGACCGTTCTGTTTCATTTTCATCGATCTGCAGGTCTTTGAATAAGGTCAGGAACATGGACTGGGCATTCCACAACGATATCATCAACGATGTAGAAAGAGGACTTCCACAAGGAGATGCCATCTGACTAAAATCATTTACCGCCACTCTACAAAACAACATAGAAGCCTTTGATTAGGACGGCATAGGAATGAAATTGTCGATCGAGAGTTGCATTATTTTTTCTACTCTGACGGCACCGTTCCTATAACACCCAACATCAGCCATACAGAAACAATGTTGACCGATTTTGATAACACTTGTGGGAAGTTTGGCCTCCATTCTAGCTCTAACGAAGCGATGCTTACAGGAAGAGGACAGTTTCGAAGAGCGTATTCGTGCTTAACGGAATGGATGGCTCCGAATGCACCAGTTACGTCCAACTGTACCGAGAAGTTAGATAAAAAAAATTAGCACGAGAGCTGCACACGGGAAGCGAGCTGCTTGAGAAGTGTACAAAGACATTATGGATGTAGTAAGGAGAAGAATGAACACTCAGTTCCGTGTCCGCCTCTTTGACTCAACGTTTCATGCTACCTTAACACATGTATCACAAACATGGTCGCTACTTAAGTAGGATGAAAGATTATTTGGCGTTATCATAGACCCAGTAGAAAAGCCCATGCTAGGAGTATTTCGCATCTCTTTAAGGCAGGAAAGATCTCCAGTTGTGGTCTATGCTAGTGAACAAAAAAGAAGGTTCCAGTCTTACACGACAGGCTATCGAGGTACCTATATATTAGACAGCGACAATTGAAAAACCGATCTCATTCGCTGCACAGGAATTTTCATAGAAGTGTCAGTAATCATTCGAAAGCCGAAATTCCTAGTTAAAGTCTCACGTAACCGATTTTCTAGAACACCTTTTTATAACACCGCAAAATGTGGAACAAAGTCGTCATATTTCACACGACCACGTGCTGTTCTTTCTTATCTTGCTTATATTTCGCTAGATAAAACTTCTTCCCTAAAGCGCTAATGTTCATTCGATAGCACAAGTTTCGAGGAACTCAGAAATGTATTTATTTTTGAAAAAAATCTTTTGATAGCGCTGCAGGAGGAGGAAAATATTTATCCTTTACACCTTGCCAGACAGAGCTCTTTTTTAGATTATTAGAAATCCTCGATAGCGTAAGTTTCAATGATTCCAACACTGTGCTTATTTTCTGGAAATATCGATAGCAAAAAAAAAAATAAGATCCGGTTTTACAATTACGGCGACGTCGTTTATCGGCGTGTAAGGGGTCGAAGAGGGAGGGGGGAGGCAGTTAATCGATACCTGGGCCGTTGGATTGCGGGATGCAACTTGTACTTTGATTAGGATTTTTTTTTTGCTTTGAAAGAAACTTCAGATAAAGCAAGTAAATCAGATACTACGACAGTTCCTCTGCACGTTGATATACTTTTCGAGTTTTTAGCGAGTTATATGCGTGATAAAAACGAAGGCGAACGCCGAATGAGAAAGATAACATTATTCTGGATGCTACGGCGTTATACTAGGACATTTTGAAAAAAATCTACCACTTGGAGGTGTAAGCGGAAGGCAAGCTTTTGAATCATTACTAACATTCGTATGAAAATTTCTGTGCAGCGAATTAAACTGGTCTTTCATATGTCGCTGTCTGACCTCTAAGTATCGCTATCGAATACAAGGTGAGTCGAAGAGGTGACGTGCTTTGATGACAACTGATAGGTGGGAGCTGCTGTCGACTGGATTCCTCAAGATCTCAAACACACCACAGGAAGACCACGTTGCACATTTTCCATGAAAACCCAGGAAGAGAGACATGATGCTCAACTAATCTTTGCAGAGAAAGATCCACTGGGCTACTCTTGAACACGAAGAGGAAAAATAGTGGTATCTATAGTGCTGGCTTGAATCATTCGACGATCAACGGCGAAACAAGTAGTCCTGAAGACTTTTGTTGTTACTACCGTTATCATTACTATTGGCACTATAATGTGCAAAACTTTTCTATTTCAGCGTTTTTTAGTGATATTGTAATGTTGTAGCGCTATATCCAACAATGCTGAGTGGTATATGAAAGTCTGAACTTGAGATGGAATTGAACTTTCACCATTTCATAGGGGAAGGGGAAAGGGGAGCGTTCCATCATTACAACACCGAGACTGCTGCTTTTCTATCACTGTTTTTGCGATATGAGGCGTCGAGACTGTGAGCAACCCAACGACCTAAGTCTGATAAGCACATACCGGCATGAACCCAGTTAAGCTGACGCCCATTTGGCGGAGGTGCCACGCGGGTATAACTCCTGCTCGAGATTCAGAACTTTGCATAACATTCGTATCATTGTTTACTATTAGTATCATTGCTATTATTGGAAGAGATAAAGCTCTCGGCGTTGAACAATCCCTGAGGGATGCGCCATGCATTCGTTTTCAATTTTTAGCTTCGTTTGAAGTGATTGAATGCATATGTGGCCTTTACAATGACTCTCTGTGGCCTCCCGCTGAACCGAGTCAGTGCTGCTTATCCTCCCAGACAAGTCTGAGACCAATCTAGTACCAACTTACTGACCCTGGAAGGATGGATGGCTTGGTGAGCCGTGAACGCGTGATCGAACCATTGACCTCGAGCGACGCAGAGCACCTCTAACCACTGCGCCACATGCGCTCTATCATTGTTAGTACTACTATCATCAATATTATTACTATTATTATTAATATTATTATTATTATTACTATTATTATTATTATTATCATTATTATTATTATTATTATTATTGTTACTACTATTATTGTCACTATTATCGTATTTTGATTATTATCGCAACCTGATTTTTAAACGGCTGAATACTGCGTTCGTTTGCTTCACAGACTTTCTTTTCTCTGTCCACATAGAAGTGGGAGTTTAATGAGAATGAGCGTATAACAGACAAAGCTTTTGGCGTTGACCAGTCCTTGCGTTATCAATTTAAATCCATTGAGCATTAATAGAGGTGATGTTTACCGGTAAACTAACTCGGTGCTGTTGTCCCTCTGAGCAGGTCTGGATTTGATGTGCCCTTCCTTGGAACGGATGAAAGGTTCACAAGGCAGAGTTACGGAAGCAAACGGACAATCACATGTGTAGTGGGAGCACCTCTAATCATTTCTGTACAAATTTCTTGTGAATGAGAAATTAGTTGAAAAGGACATGAGCACGAAAGGAGTCTCATGAGGACTACAACAAAATGCGAAGCAATCTACTATCTGTAAACAATTCGAAAAACCAAATGAAGGCATTATTGTGACGGCGAGAAAATGACAAAGTGACTGAATGATTAGATCACTAACTGTTCACCCTCTTCAAATGACAGGATTACTGTATTTATATACACCCGGTCCATATATGGATTAGCATTTCGTTGTTAAAATTGAGCCATTCGAAAAAAAACAGGTCGATTATGAAATTGTCAGTTATTTGATGAAAATTGCTTTCGTTGATTGATAAGCGTAATCAAATCATTTTCCATGCGAGATGGAGTTGAAAATGCAATAGAGCGAGGTACGACTAGCAATTCAATGTGTACTTCGTCCATATTTTTAAAAAGCCTTTCTTCTCGTATAAATGGAGGTCAAATTTAGCTTTTTTACTACGGAATGGCCAAACTCGGAAAAATCGCTTCGAATCGCTCATCTAAAAATTAAAAAGCGCAAGGTTAAGAAACGCCTTATATCAATACACACAATCAACTCTGCTAATGGCCAACGAAATCTCATAAATCTTCAGAGGCGACAAATTGTTACTAAGCCTTCTTGAGGAAAGCTCAGATCACCCAAAACGCTTGAAAAATACATTCTTGGAGATGAAAGATTCTCCCAGATGATATTGGAGTAGACAAGAAAAACTGACGTCCTCAATGGAATGCGGACGAAAAAAAAAACAAGAATTGTTGGGATCCACTCATTAAGTGAGGTCAGATCACATGGAAAGAAGAAAATAAAAAAATTATCAGTCATTTAAAACTTAATATATCTTAGCAAAAGTCTGAAGAAGCCTTATAAATATTCATTACTTTGGGTGCACTCTATCAACCACTGTTTTGAATTCATCTATCAGTGTCTTTACCAGAAAACGAGTGAAAATCATTTGATAGTGATTGTTTCCGACGATGAACTACCCCTTCTTGCATTAACAACACGTTCACTAATAATAAGTCCGTTTCCACGGGTAACAGATAGGCGATAGGTTATGAGACCGCCTCTATTGCTCGAACAGTTCATTGAGGAAAGCACACAATGTCCAGTCACCTGCTGTTCTTTTTACTAATATAACCTTAATTTCCGTGTGAGAATGTGACTATTTGGACAGCTCAGCAATTGCCGAGCGTTTGATCTTTAAGATATTTTTATATTATAGACATGTATTTGTTTGCTCTGCATCTCTGCTTCACGAACTTTATAGTTTATGTGCAGAAGAAGATGTTAGTAAATTTATGGTAGCCTGTCTCATTCGTATCAACAAGTATTTCTCTTCCAATTACATTTTAATTGAGCTCATTCCCATTCGAAACATCAGTTCTTTTCAGAAAATTTTCTAAGCTATAATTTTTTCAGTATAGGGAAATTATCGGAGGTTTTTATGCTTCCTCAACCCTTATGATTTTTAAAAATAATAATGTGCCTGTACTTGATCACAAACCACAACTGACAATTAGCAGTATTAATAATGCGCCTAGCCTCCCAATTGTCCTTAATAAATTTTTCTAGATTGTAAACTCATGAAAAGTTGCTTTCTACTCTGGTTAACAACTGTTGTACCTACCAAGCGTCGCATTGAAATCAGTAATTTTTTAACAATCAGTAGTCAGCGAAGGCTTGGCAAACTAAATCTTGAGACTCTCGATCCACTATCTGGCTAGAATATGAATGGAACGATTTTGGAAATATTCAAGAGGCTTAACAAGAACCTTAGGGGTCATAATTACCGTACCTAAGAACACTCTAGTTTTCGCACGGTACGTTACGTATCAAACGATTGCGTAGACAAATAGTGGGCGCTTCTCACCCAAGGCGTGATTAAATCGCAGCAGAGGTGTAGAAAAGTTTCACTCCGATAGATTGAGATTAACATACGACATACGGACGCTAATCAACGGTTTGAAAATGACGTCGCATTCGCGTTGCGACGCCGCGCGGGAACGAGCTTTGTTACAAACTTATGGCTCACCTTATTACTACAAGAGGCGTACTTCAACGCAACTGATTCCGCCACCATAATCGGATAACAGTGTGCCTCTATATTTCGCCACATATTTTCCCATTTCGACTAGCCCCCGTCTGTTCGTGTGCCTCCTCCTTCTCCACTCCCGATTATTACGAGATATGTTTAGGGTGCATAGGTTCTTAATTAGAAAGTGAATAATGTGACTTGAAGGCTAGGTCTGAGACAAGGCTACTGTGCCAAGGATTTTCGAGAAACTTTTCTAATTTACGTAAATCCGATGATTTTATAGCCTTATAGCAGTGGTATGATCTCATGAATATAATCTGGAAGCATTTGAGTGGCGTGCAAAATATTCAACATCAGGCGGGAGCTGAACCTGCGCTCTGCGTTCCACCTGTTCCGAGGACTCGTGCTACTACTACACTACCAGTGCCACCGCTCAGCCACCAGTCTTTCTTTGACATAAACTATCGACTGTCAGCTCCCAACCTTTAATGGGTTTTTCTGGTTATTATCAAACTTTTCAATGTGAGTGGGTCAGAAGCTATGATCACATCGCACACGACATTGGTATACTCAATGACGATATGATGGGAACGAAGAAGATCGCCATCGCTTAGGACTAAACTGATTGAAAATTACCTCCTATTAAATAACTTTCTATGATAGCTGTGTGAACCATTCTGCTAGCTAGGAGATAGTAGAGAAACTGGTTGCTCTAGTGCCGTAGTTAACATGAGCTTGGCGGTGATTGTCGATCTCTTTGAAGCGATCATTAATCTACAATGGATGTTTGCGATTGAAAAAAACTTTATTCAATATCAGTATAGTGATGTATATTCGAAAATTAAGCAGCTTTAAAGATGGTATCATGGCATTTTTTTGCGGATTTGAAGGACTATCTCATGAATGATCTTCTCTTCGCACCATGATCACAACTCTAGAAGTCTTATTCTTGCTGTATGACGTAAAAATCTCCAGTCTAGAACAATATGACAAAATAGGCCACATCACACTAAAATAAAATCTGTGTTCAACCGGCACCGCTGTATGCCAGAATCTGGTATGTGGAGAAATGGTAATAATAGTATCAGACGTTCACTCAAACTCTTTTTTTTTCTAGAAAAAAGAGAGGATCACAAATATCATAAAACAAATTTTGAAAATATTTGTAAACAAGTGTCGGTTCTCTCGTTAGCGGTAATACTATCGAAAAAGATTAATGGTTAATCTAACGCTTTTGCGAATTGCCTTTCAATTGACTGTTGTTTAAATCTCACTATAAACATTCAAAATAGCCAGAAAAAGTGATTAAAACCTTTATGAGGTTGATATAGCGATAGCTTACGTACGTCTAAGTAGCTTCGCCAATCTCATCAGTGCCACATGAGCCAGTAGTCCCTTACTGATAGTAGGGACGGAAAAGCATGTTTGGTCCAAACCATGAAACTGAGGTGATCACCGAGCGAAACTGCCGAGACGTACTTGAGCCACTGACATATCAACCTCGAAAATGCCTAAAATACCTCTCAGGATTTCATGATAGTGCAATGCTCCAACTTTGAAACAAATGAGGCGTGCTAGTTCAAAATCTACAGACATGATTCCCCAAAATTGTATCATTGCTGACAGCCTACCTACCAGCATTTGAAGCCCTTCAGAAAAACAATGGAAATTCAAGAAAAGAGAAAGTATCACTCCTGAATAGTTGCAAAAAGAACATTACTCGACGTTCTTTTGGGCCTTGTCAATTGAAGAATCACTATGATCGACCAGCGACATGCAGATGGAACAGTGGCTGCTTTCAGAAGTGTAGTCGAGGAAATCATCTACGAATTTTTTGATTGCTCTGACAATCACGAATCCCTACGCCATAGTGTGCAAGAGCGGATTGACACGTCGATTCAATGCCTCTCATCTCCGAGATCTGTAGAAGCAGTCTTGTCAGTAGATATTGGCTTCAGGAATGGCACGAAGAAAGAACCTACTAACGTTGACATAAACTTTGTAAGAAACTGAAGCAAGAAATTTAAGGAAGATTTACAGAAAGCGTGGCTTGAAGATTAAAGGATTTTGATCCTTAATTACTACTCGATTCACATAATCATGTGACGCAATTCGAACTGTTTTTTTTCCAATCTTTTCTTTTCCAATTTCTTGCTCAATCATAGATACAGTTTGATTTGATTCGATATTTTTATGGAAAATGTCAGAGTCTTTTCAAGAATAAGTTGAGGATTGTAGAACCTGGCAGACTTACGAAAGTTGCTCAACTGCCTTAACAGGACACAAGGCTCTTTTGAAATATCAGCTTAGGCTCAAGTTTCCCTCAGAACATTTAACTTCTAAAGAGCTAAAAAAAATATTAATTTCAAATAAGAGCGGTGCAACTACCGTATAAGCGACGCTTTTGAAACGACGCCCTTTTACTGAGCCAACCGCGTCTATTTTCGTCACGCTCTTCCACCACGATCCTCGACAAAGAGCAGTATGAACATATTCTACGGACCTCAAAATCTTACTGTAGAATGGAAAACTTACGATGGAAGTGGTTGTTGGTGTTCGCAGTTTCTATTACTTCAATCATTGAAGCTGTCTATGAGCTGTGATTAGGTGTTTGAAATTGGGAGCACATAGTCTTGCGTATGTACGAATTGAAGGCAGTGCACTATTTACTATTACTCTAGACAGCTTTAGAAAAGAGACCACGATCTTAGAAAAAATAGTAGTTACCGCGTCTTGGAAGGAGAGCCTTTGCGATCAAATCCTCTACATTTATTGAGAAAAAAAGTGTCTGTATATGGCTTGTTTGGAATTTATTTGACCAACATCATATTAAAGAAATTAACTAGACACACATTCGGTACTTTTCTCTCTTTGCATCTTTTTTGAACACATTGAGATAACTCCTGAACAGATTTATTAGCTTTCCTCAGTTGTTAGGGATTATGCGGATTGAATACTACCGACGATGGACTTTTAATTTTAAGTCCATCGTCGGTGCGATCGATTTGAACAGTACACCACGTTTCTTCCCAATCATCAACGGCATTTTTTCCCACGAGTTTTCGTGTATTCATTTATATGAAAGTGAAATGCCCTTTTCAGATGACAGATTGCTAGGGAGAAAAAAGGGTTTTTCGATCAGTTGACTTCACGGTTTCAAAAATGGGTTTGTGTCAGTCTGCCGAAGACAAGCAGCTCGTTCTAAAGAGTAAAGCTATAGACAAGGAAATGATGCAGGGCCATATGGCTCAACAAAAGGTCGTCAAACTTCTTCTTCTAGGTGAGTTGCGAAAACGTTGAGTGATGCTGCCATGTTCTACAAAGTTATATCTCATTCACACTTAAACCACTTGCATAAAAATTCCGTTTTCAAATGTGTTAACGAATTCCGCATTATGGGACTTTACAGTATACATTACACTAATTACTGAAAAAGATGGTGAAATTTTTCAAGAGTAGCTGAGGGAACGGCTGACTAAGGATATGTCACACCTCGCGTTCAGATATAATGCAAACTATAGCGTAGATAATACTGGGAACATTGCAATGGAGTAAAGAGTGTAGAAATTCAGCAAAATGCTAATAGCCTGCTTAGAAGTGGGTGGTAGTCTTAAGATTTTAAAGCAGTAGGGTCTATCTTCCTATTTTGGAGAGGATTTTATATGCATACATCACTATGTATAGCTTTGAAAAAAAATAATTTGTGCCCCATATCTCGTAAACTTTGGAACTGTGAGAAATGCAATTAAATGAAGCATCACTTGCGAGCACGCAAAATCTAATTCCAATCCTTATACACTCAGTAGAACCGTTTCCACTTTGATCTATCAACTGATCGTAAATTAATGTGCGAATTATCTGTCATGCCATTTTCACACCCATCATAAGATACTTTTAGACATAAAAGAGGAACAGGAAGTTCTAATAGTTTAGTGAGAGCAAGAAAGTTGAGCATGGTGTCACGGTAATATTTTTTCGGTTTTGCAGTATATTCCAAATGGTCTATATAGCGCAGTGGATAGAATTGCACTACAGTACGCATCGAGCGCATCATTGGTTCTATCACAGATTCTGCGCTCATCAAGCTCATAATCCCTCTAAGCTCTCCAAATTATTGACGAAATTGGCTGAGAGGATAAAAGCACTGAATCGAAACATCGGTGGGCTACCACAAGCGATTGTATAGACGAATTTGCATTCAACACTTAATGAAGGCGAACGTTTGTCGTGTCCTTGAAAGATCGATCAAAAGCGAAAGTATCAACCTCCCATTGTTTTTCTCGACAGTCTATTTCGCCTGCTTTGCAGGAATAAAACCCATATGACATGACGCATCTCAATATCACTCATTGAATGATTTTAAACTTCTTAAATCGCAGACAAATTTTGCTTTTTTGAGAATCTTCAAGATGCCCATGAGTAATTTCTCTCTACTCAGCTTAAAAGTTTTTAACGTTTATCGGACATAATAAATCTGAACCTGATCTGGTTACTGATCATTCATATGTATACACACAGTCGCAAAGAACGACCGAAAAATAGAGTTTGGACGTTTATCACTCAGACAAATGCACCAAACCTTCGACTTGATCAAGCAGCGTTAAAGGCGGTTTGTCTTGTCTCCGCGGTAATCTTGGTGGTCCATCTGTTTATCAAGTCAGTGTTCATATTCTTCTAGATAAGTTTGGTACTAGTATATATATATATATAATATATATATATGTATATATATGCATCACCTGTATCACCTGTCGTCCCGCTGATCGTCAAGTGACTCGAGCGGGTGCCAGCAACTCTTCCATTTTTTCCTATCGCGTGCAAGAGTAGCCCAGTGGATTCTCCTCGCTTTAGGGATTCGCTGAGCATCATATCTTTCTTCTATCGCTTTCGTGAAGAAATTGCACTAACGGGTCAGTGGTCTTCCTTTAGAGCGATTGACGTCCCGAGGAATCCAGTCGGTAACGGCTCTTGTCCATCGGTTGTCGTTGAAGAGCATCACGTGTCCGGCCCACCTTATTTTCGATATCCTGGCGTGTAGAACGGCGTCTCTAATTTTCGATCGCTGACGTAGGTCGGAACTTCGGATCCTTCCTCTCATTTGCAAGATACGGGATACTCCTAGCATCGACCTTTCGACTGCGCGTTCGATAACGCCAAGTGATTTTTCATCCTGCTTACGTAGCGACCAGGTTTCTGGTGCATATCTTAGGTCAGGGATAATTGTCCAGTCGAAAAGTTGGGCACGGAGTCGGATGTTCTTTGTCCTCTTCACTGCATCCTCGATGCTCTTAAACGTTCCCCAAGCCGCTCGTTTCCTCGTGCTCAACTCTGGAGCTAGGTCGTTCATAATACTGATTTGACGACTTAGATGGACGTAACTGGAGCATTCGGAGATTGTCGTTCCGTTGAGCGTGAATGGAGCATTCAAAACCCATGCGATCCTCATGAACATCGTTTTCGTTAGATTTATTCGAAGACCAATCTTTCCACAGGCGTTATCAAAATCGGTCAACAACTGTTCCGCTTGGCTAAAGTTTGGTGTTATGAGAACGACATCGTCAGCAAAGCGAAGATGGTTTGATTGTCGACCGCCAATTTTCACTCCCATTTCGTTCCATTCTAATGTTCGCATGACGTTTTGTAGGGTGGCAGTGAATAGTTTTGGCGAAATTGTACCGCATTGTCCAACCCCTTTTCTTACGTCAGTGATGATATTGTTGTAGAATGGAGATATTTTGGTCGTGAAATCTTTGTAAAGCTCACGAAGGATCATTATGTACCGAAGAGGGACGCCCTGGTTATCAAGAGCCTCTATAACATAAGCAACATGCATACATATATGGATATATGAATATACATGTATACACATATATATATAAATATATATATATATATATATATATATATATATAAAGTTTCAACCGATTATTCAGAAACATCGCCCATAAATACATCCGGACAACATACTTTAAGCCTTCCATGTGGTCCGTTATGGCACTTTCTAAGTAAGATAGAGGACCTTGTGAAAATCTGGTATCAGTTTACCGACTCCGGAGGGTGTGCATTCCACGACACCTCAAATTATAGCGTTACTATTACCTCTAATACATTTTTCACATTCCCATTCTATTCGCAGAGTTAGTGGTGAAGAGCGGATGTGCTTTTGGTTATCAACTGTTTTGCAGAATTCAGCCTAAACAAATGCGTGCCTTGCCTATCGCTGAAAAATCTGATAGCAGCAGAATGCTCGAATTTACCTTGAATGGGATGGCAAATGACCTCATATTATATTTGTACTTTTCAAACTACATTTTTTGTGGAGTTTAGAAGTTGTAATGAATTAACCAGGTAATAGATGTATATGTGACATCAGTGATTAAATAATCAATTGTGATTTGAGAAAAATCATGATGCAATTCATTCAGGAGCTGGAGAATGTGGAAAGAGCACCGTTTTAAAACAGATGAGGTATGGAGCCGAAATTCATCCTTAGATTTTTTGTATTTTGAAGGCGTAGTTTATTCGTTTTCTCTGATTTAGATTGAATATCTAAGTACATTCATAAACTATTGTCACTGCAGAATTCTGCACGATCACGGTTTTTCTCAAGAAGAAGCAGATCAACAGAAAGGTGTCGTCTACAACAATACCGTGCAAGCAATGGCGATGATTCTACGAGCAATGAATACCTTGAAAATTACATTCGATGATCCCGCTAGAGAGGTAGTTGCATGAAATTGACAACCAACCCATTTCAATTTGTAGGAGGAAAATCGGGGAACAAACCTGGAACTGGGAGTGTGTTCGTGTCGTAATACTTGATTTGAATTGACAAAGACAATATTTCCATCAAATTTTCGGGATTGCCACACAAAGTGTCAATGAAACTTTCATAGTACTTTCGCTAGCCATTGTTCTCAATCACTTAGGCCCATTGTACTGAGAAATTCATAATACATATATATATTATATATATGTGTGTATATATGCATGAATACTTATGCACATATGTCCGAGGCTGCCGCGTTCTAATCTGTAAAACAGCTGTTCATACACTCACTTCTAACGATACTTAATATAGTCGAATGTGTGAATTACCTTCAATGGTTAATCAGCTCCGAGAGCTTTACTGATACCTTTTTAACATGAAGTAATATTAGTTACCTCAATAAAATTTGCCAATATTCCACCTCATAACCTATTCGACGGAGAGCTTGAGTTTAGGCAGATGTTCGTGTGATTCTGGATACAATCAAAGCCGGTCAAGAGTCCGAGCCCTTTACTCCAGAACTCACGCAAGCGCTGAAAAATCTCTGGGCCGATTCTGCAATCGCAAAAGCGGTAAGCCGTGGCAACGAGTTTCAGCTGACGGAGAGTGCTCCACAGTGAGTTATCAATCAAACCTGGAACTCGATTAAAAACAAGCCATAAGTGATCCGATTGCCTTGAAAGTTTCAAAATTGAAAGCTCGCATCATTATTTTTGTTGAAGAGTTTCAGCCGTAACTACATACATCTTTTTACTATGTCTAGAAATTAGAATCAAGAGATATGAAATAATCGAATCATTTTTAGCTTCTTGAGTTCAATAGATCGTATCGCTGCAAAGGACTATATTCCTACTGAGCATGATATCCTGCTTTCTCGAATAAAGACTACTGGTATAGTTGAAGTGAAGTTTCAGATGAAAAACGTGGATTTTCGGTAAGTTTATAGGCCACGATTTCCTCAAAGATTATTAGTCTTTCACCGTAATATTTTAGCCCTCTAACAACCAATAAATCTCAGCGTGGCTAATTATCGTGTAAAAATCAGCATTGACTTAACATAAGTTTTTAAAGAATACCGAGTGACATGCAAAATTTGAGGCCTCACCCGCTAGTTGAACTCGCACTTCACTCTAAACGAAACACGTGCGGCCACTATACATGTGACAGTAGGGTGATAACAGAGTGAAAGAGTAAAGGTAAACCGAAAACAGCAGTGGTGCACTAGTAGTGGACGCTCCTGGTATAGGTAAAATGCGGGTTCAACTCTCTCCTGAATTTACGAATCTCTGTATCGCTCAATATCTCAGAGGTACATGATCAAATCATAAAACTCAAAATAGCGGAAAATTTGGGAATTTTGTACATCATGTTTATCCAGTAGCTGCTAGTTCAACTAGGTGTAAATGCCGATATGTGCTCACCAGACCAAATCCGATTGACGGTTAATTGTTAACAACGTTGGTGCATTGTGCTGCAGAATATGTGATGAAGGAGCAGAAGCCTAAGTATTGTAGTGGTAGCATGCCCTACTTCAATGACTGAGACACGTATTCAAGTCTCGTTTGAGGCTCCAAGCTTTGCAAACCACTCAGCATTCTTGGATCACCAACACCAACTGTCATTCCAATCACTGTTGAGTGACTTCGACCTGGTGTAGTAAAACTCTCTCTTTCTTCGTTGTGTAAAGGAGAAGCACAATGAGTCCCTCTTATCGTAGGGATTAGTTGAGCTTCATATCTTTCTTCTAAGTTTTTGATGGCGGACCACTGGGTTGATGGCCTTTCTTGATAAGCATGATATCTCGAGGAATCCTCTGGCTAACGACAGTCGCCTATCGGTTACCATTAGAGTGCATCACCACTTGATTACCCTTATCTTCGATATAGCGGCGTGTAGAATGGCATCTTTATTCCCTGGTCATTTGCAAGAGTGAGAATTCCGAATCTCTTCTCTATTTGCAAGATACAACATACTTTTAGCATCGACTGTGCTTAATAATGCCAAATATCCTTTGTCGTACTTATGTAGCGATCACTTTCTGAGTCGCATGTTGGGACAGACATAATCGTTAAGTCGAAGAAATGAACACAAAATCACGTGTCCATTATATTCTTCACCGTATCCTCGATGGTCTAAAATGCTTCTCAGGTTGCCCGCTTTCTCGTGATTCTCCGACATAGATGGAAAGAACTGGAGCATTAGAAGGTATTCATTCCGCTGAGCGTAAATGGGCGTTCGAGATTAATACGTTTCCCATCAACATTATCTGCGTGGGATTAAGTCGGAGATTAATTTTCTACAAGCGTTGCAGAAGTCTGTCAACATTCGTTAAGCGTAGTAGATGCTTAAGTGCTATGAGAACGATGTCGTTACCAAAGCTAAGATAATGTGAATTGTTATACCTTTCTTTTCAAGTGTTTTCTTGAGACCACGCTCAAATTTCAACACATCTCATAAATGTTATCTGAGCCAACTTGTCATGTGGTCTGTTAAATGGGGTCTTGTACGGCCCGATACACGTGCTGCGACCTTGCACCCTCGTCAGTCGGGCAGAGCCTTTCGTCTTTTAGCCAATCCTTTGTGGATGCTCCATTCCCCGCACTAAGATTTTGCGACGACGAATGATTTACAGTGCAATGCTGTCACGTGGAATTAACTAGAACAGCAGCTTTGTACTTTGTGAATGTTAATCATCAATTTCGCTTCCATGTCATTCCATTCGAATGCTTGCAAGACATTTTGAAGGGTGTTGGTGAATAGTCTTAGTAAGATATTATTACCTGTTAAACCACTCTTCTTCCGTCGATGTAATATCGTAATAGAAAATTGATGCTTCCAATCTAAAATCCTCCTATAGTTTACGAAGAATTTGTAGCTTCAAAGAATCGCTAAAAAAAGATCATAATGTAAGAAGAGTAGCCGTTAAGATCGCAGCTGCAAATGCTAAGAAGAACATCCAAAAAGCTTACTATAAGTTAATCAATACCAAACAAAATGATTTCACTCTAAGACTCTGGCAAAATCGACGATCACTACTCAGGCCTTTTCAATAGTCACGTCACCCCACGGTTATATGAAATGAAAGACGATGAATTTTTGGCCCCACTAGCTCATTAGTCCGAAATTCGACACGTTATTTCTCAGTGAAGATTAAAACAGCCCTTGACCTAAACTTGATAAAAGCGGAATGCCAGAAGAACCTTCCTCCTTATCTCATCCAAACTGGTCCGCCTTCACGAGTTACCTGTAAAATTGTAAGGGTCCTAGTCAATGAAATACTAACAGAATCGTGTTATTATTTGAAAATGGAGACTTCTACGACATTGTCAGCCATCTCCCAATCTTGAATTTGATATCAGAAAAAAATACTGAATTACCTGGAGTTCAAGTCATCTTGGACTCTCTTTGAATAGACTTGAAAACATCTCCTGAATGTAGATTAGACTTTCATTCAACAAATGCGGCTCATAAAGAAATACTCATTCAGTAGGAAGCGAGACTGAACTAGAAGAGGTCATTTCCTTTGCGATTTCCGGAAAATTTCTGCTTTCACGTTCTAATTATGAAAGTGCAACGAGCGTTAGGCGATTTTAGGTTCGTTCTTCTGCCCCATTGCCGAATTATAAGAAATTTGGTTGTCATGTTTTTGTCCTTCAATAGAATTAACCGACTCAACTCCTGACTAAATCATTTTATTCCGATCCTAACCATATTAGGTGGCACTTGCAAGGAAAAGCATCAACATCCTGCATTTCCGCATTGTCATTAATCGATTCTAATGGCACGAGTTGATAGGGTAATGCCTTTCTTACGTAATCCATCCTTGTTTCAATAAGAAGATATTCTTTAGTGGCATACAAAAAAGCTTTGACATTAGCTGTTCCTGCTCTCCAACACATTATCTTGAATTGTAAGGCTTCATCTAAGGTGTGAACCTTGTAATCGGTCACTTTTCGACTACTCGTGATCGTACCATTCAGAGGAATCTATGAAAAATTGTGAAATGTCTCTATCTCACAGTGAGGTAGTTTTCCAAGAAATCAAAGTATTCTATAAGATATTAAATAATGTGTTGTCAGTTGACAACAGAAAAGCTGGAAGCTTTGATAAATGTATCTGTTTTTCTTTTACGTAATTGTTAGGTCGCCTCTGATAGAGTGTTCACTTTGTTTATCGGTCCTTTTCTTTTACGTAATCAACATTTCAGAGTGTTTGACGTTGGTGGTCAGCGCTCTGAGCGAAAGAAATGGATTCACTGTTTTGAAGATGTCAATGCTATCATTTTCATTGCTGCCATTTCAGAATACGACCAAGTCCTGTTTGAAGATGAAACTACGGTTTGTTTTAAAGATTATTCTAAAAATATCCAGTAAAAGTATAGTTAATGTCACGATTTTTTTCCGAGCAATTTCAATCACTGAAAGATAGCGGGTAACGAAAATATTTCAGATGAATTTGATCGTTGAATTCAGAATCGAATGATCGAATCGATGCGGTTATTTGAGTCGATTTGCAACAGTCGATGGTTCATCAACACCTCAATGATTCTGTTTCTAAACAAAAAAGATTTGTTCGCTGAGAAGATTCAACGAACAAATATCACAATAGCTTTTCCTGACTACAAAGGTTTTCCATTGTTTTCTATTACTTGTTTTTTTGATTATCTAGTCTTGATTTGATTAGACGTGCAATATAGTAGTAGGGAAAATCTCTTTGAAGACAAAATGTAAAAAGCGAAGCTGTTTTGACTTCTCAATTCATAGCAATTACCAAGTGGATCACAGGTAGCAGAATACACCGAAAAAAAGAAGTATATCCTGAACACCAGGTAATCCGCTTTCTAACTCACCACTTTTGTCCACCACTTGAAGAAAATCTGAAATGATCTTGAAATCTTGGACTTTTTGAAATATGGTTATTACAGTCGTGGTAAAATTGTTATGCCCTTTCATATATAATCATGACGATATGCCGTTGAGACTGATAATGACACGCCGTCTCCATAGTAACGTCGGCCCTTCTATGTCGTTTCATTTCCTTGTATGCAAAACTTTGATACTCAAAATCTTCTCAAACACGGAAAAAAGCGATAAAATTGGTTGGCCAACAATATTCACAATTTTTCGCTGATGGAAGAAACGAGACGTTTCGATTAAAGAGTTGGTAGGTTGTAGAAAAAGGTCTAGAAAAAATTTATTTGCACACCAGTTGAACTCAAATAAAACAGCAATTATTTTGGTGGTCGGTCAGTCGGTCTCCTTCTTCAAGGAATGTCTTAAACCAACGCTGAGCTGTACGAACATCGCAAATTTTGTCACCATACGCCTTGCAAAATTGTCGATGAACCTCAAAGACGTTAACACCAATTTTTTCCTTGTAAACCCATTCTGAGTTCTGTGTAGGCAATTAATATCGTTCCATGCGCAAGAAAAAAAGTTTTCTGATGAGCTCAAATTTGGACAAAATGAAATTGAATTTTGAATGGTTCGTCATTGCGAATATTCATGCGGAGCATGGCACATTCCTCATTTAGATAAGATTCGCCATTCAAACAGATTACTGCTCCGCTGATAATCAGGATATGATGGAAATTCTTTTAGAAAAAGCGGTAGAATTTTAGAAGCTTGAAAGATTAGAAGTTAAGGATTTGAAAGTATACTGGTTAAGGGTCTTCGAGCTGATCCTTAACGGTGTTCAAGATTCATAAACTTCTGCAATTCATAAGAGCGTGGTCTTAGTGCCAACGACATAGTGAAACGTTGTTGACGTAACAGTAGAAATGTCGTTGTGTGAAAATATCGGTGAATATGATTGCCATATATATTTTTCAACGAACCAACGCTACTCTATGAGGCTGCAGTGCTTGGAAATTAAACAGATTGTAGGGAACCTTGTTCAGTCACTGCGATAACATTTTTCCAACTTCAATCAGATCTTCATAAAAAACTTGTCATTAAAAAATCCTTGGAAAAAGCTAATCTGAAGTCTCTTGAAGCTGATGTAAACATCAACAACTCATTGTCTTTATTTTGAGTCTTTTATTAAGACCACATTCAAATTTCAATGTATCTAAAATTATTATTTGAGCTAACATGTTATGTGGTCTGGTTATGGGGTTTTGTACAGCCCGATATACGTGTTTCGACCTTACAGTCTCGTCAGTCGGGCAGAACCCGTCGTCTTTCAGTCTTTTTAGCCAATCCTCTTGGGAAGCCCCTATTCTCTCTATGAAGAAGAAGACGAAGTTTGGTAATAATTTTACTCAACTTAAAGTTGAATCGTTCGTTTTCACTACCTCTTTATGAGGCGAGTAGGGGCTCCCAATAGGATTGGCCAAAAAGACTGAAGGACGACGGGTTCTGCCCAGCTGACGAGACTGTAAAGTCGAAGCATGTGTATCGGGCTAAACAAGAGCCCATTATTAGACCACTCGACATGTTGGCTCAAGTAATCATTATGAGATATATTGGAACTCATTGTCTTACATCGTATCATGCTGGGTCTCAAAATGAGAAAAAAGTAATTGGTTCCCGGTTTTTAGAAGCTTACCACCTCACTCTTACTCATTGCATAGATTTCAATATCGGCGATATATGAGGTGTGATAGTTTTTAGCATAACCGATAAATACAGGAATACTGACATGAGAGCAAACTTCGCTCTAGTTAGGCTTCAAATCCAAAATAACCCTTTCCGAGTACTCGTGTATTATCCACTGCACTAGAATAGCCATTGCTGTCTCATCGTACAGCGGGTAACATGTGAGTTTCTGAAAAAAGCAACATTGAAGCCCACTTGGGGCATCGTGGTTTGCTCGTGTGTCGGCATTCTTGTGATTGTATTTCGCATCGCATGTTGCCATGAAAAGGAATCAGGCGGTAAACAAAAAATGAAGCATGATCGTAATTTATCGTTTTGCTAAGATACGTGCGCTTCAGCTCCTGGATTCAATTCTCAACCGCTAAAGTTAAGGTTGATGTGGTTTCTGGCCATCTTTAAACTTTAGTGCAGTTAGTGGGTTAAAAAAGATTTCATAAGAATACGTGGAAATATTTCAGGTGCGCAAAATTACGAGGAGGCGACTGCGTTTATTGAGGAGAAATTCGAGGGACTAAATGCGAATCCGGAGAAGACGATATACATGCATCAGACGTGTGCTACCGATACAAATCAAGTGCAGATCATCCTCGACTCCGTCATAGATATGATCATTCAGGCGAATTTACAGGGTTGTGGTTTGTACTAATCAAGGCCATATCACGCATTCACTCCTTTTCGACAGTATTGACTGTTCGCGCCGTTCACAAAGGATTTCTATTTTATCGTGTTGCCTTCTCGTTTCATTGGATTTTCGACGTCACAAAGTTGCGGACGTCACTTTTGTGAAATTCTTTATTTAATACCGTAGAGTTTACTCAGATATCTGACCGTTCTGGCGCTCTATGACTATCCACCAAATCTCTGTCTTTTCTATCTTTTATGCGCCTCCATATGGAAAATTCAAAAGATTTTGCTGGTTTTTGTTGAAAGATGTTACGTTTTTCAAGTTTCCGTCCGAAAATTCGTATATACTATTGTGGAAATCGCAGTAGAAGACAGATAAACGGGATTATTTATGTTGCCGCCTGTGTGCAACATCGAATTCTGCTTAAATGAATGTCTGTTCTAAAGTTATGGCATCATGTATAGTGAATTTCATACCGTCACCTGCTATCCTCAAGAAAAACTGATCCACGATTTGTTGTCGGTTCAGATTAATATTTAATTGATGAAATTAACTTTGTCAATCGTCAATGTTCAATTTGTCATTTTTCTTTGCTTTTTCTATCAACATACTTATTAGATTTTCATAAATTCGTGGTAAAGTTAGACAATTGAAATTATTTCATTAGTATAACTCTGTCGAAAAGAAAAAACTCGTTTCCGATGGAATTCATACTGGCATTGACGACGGGGGCGATAGGCGATAGAATTACCGTATTTGTGGGGATTATCGTCATTTTCTTTCTATTGTCCTATGTAATCTCATCGATATAGGCTTGCAATTGGACAAAGTAACCCAACCAAAAGAGCTACAAAATCCTTTTCGCAGTTTTGATAACACAAATAACCACTGCAAAAAGTTGCGTAACAAATCTGAATGTTGTGAAAAGAAAGGTCGATGTTTATTCAATTAGAAAAAAAGCAGAAACATTGGCCCGTCTAGATTTCATTGAACAATCGATCAGATCTGTCGGTTGAAAGAGGAAAAATTTGGGAAGATTTGAATTACCCTCGCGTACCTAATCGTATTATCCGATGATTCCACTAAAAGCTATTAGGAGAAGTTTACGTTTGAAGCTCTCAGTACACAGTTACTCTTAGTTTCCTTGTTTGACAGAGGGCACCAAACATCAAAGCCGATTCCATAACTTTTCTCACAGGCGTTGAAGCGACTGTAGGAGAGTTTTTCAGTGGCTGACTAATCATATTTGGATCAATTACCGAGATGATGAGTATTATTGCGAGATTTTGATTGAATCAAATCTCTAAGTTGCGAAAGAAATATCAAAGCACATTTTCTTGCTCGTGCTAAGCCATTTACTATTGTCAAGGAGAGTAGTCTAAACTATTTCGATGTTAGTACATCAGTGGTTTACGCACATTCCGAGGGCCAAGCTCGCCTCATCAGAGTCACACGCCTTGAACGCAGGTTCCCAGGAGGAACGTTGTTACGGTGAAATTTATTTTCATCATCCCATGGGTGGTGTACAGCTGTTACCCAGACAACGCTCCCTACATGAGACTGGTTTATAAATCTCGTTATGAACTTTCAATATTGCCAAGGAGGATGTTTCAAGCTATTTCAAGGGTATTCTCAGTGGCTCATGTGCGTTGCGACGGTTCTCAGGTCCCCATACTACGTAAGGGGGAGCTTTAAAGGGAACGAGACCACCGAAACGTACGTAAGCCACTTACGTGTTAACCTCGGAATGGCTTTAAACATACTCTTTGACAATATTGAATGTTTATAGCGAGGTTCTCTAGACCAGTCACATGTTAGAACCATCTAAACTTTTCATAATCTCTGCAATACTTTGACCATTACAAATAGAATTTACTTCTGATCAATGAGTTACACTTATGCGATATAAACTGTAAGAAAATTTAGAGGCTTACCGAGGTTGTTACATTAGTTAGAGCCATACTCGTGTTTCGGAGATATTGTATTTGTATTGTATTGTATTGTATTCTTGCAGATGTATATTGTATTTTTCATCAGTGGCTCACGCCTCACACCAAGCCCTTCATTGAAGTAAGGAGGGAGACGTATATGGCGAAAGCACAGCGTACAATGACATTGTGTTTTCACAATCTTTTCACTAGACGGATTGCAGCTGGTAGATACCAACTGATCCACCTTGTCGGCTGTTTTTATGGCTCTGACGCAACAGTCTCGGTAGGGCTTTAATGTTTATTACAGATTATACTGAATATTCATAGCGAGATTGAAAAGCATTCGATGAGGTGGATCAATTCATATCTACCAACCGCAATCCATCGACTGAAGTAGTTATGATAGCACAATGCATTGTACCTTGTGCTATCACCACATACGTCTGCCCTCCCTGCTACAAGGTAGGACTCGGTGTGGGCTGTGGGCCACTGATGAAGAGGGCGATACCTCCGAAACACGTGTATGGCTCTGACGTAACAAGCTCGGTAAAGCTTTGAACAATCTCTCAGACTCTACTGAATGTTTATGACGAGGTTGAAAAACAGTCGATGAGGCAGATCAATCAAGTTACACTTATTTCATTAAGTCAACTACAACGAGTGCACACCATAGCAACGAACTATTCATCAATTAGAAACGTCTTGAAAAGAACTCAATTATCAACGTAATAAGGATGACGAATAAAGGACAAGGATAGGGATAATGTGCTGTTAATGAGAAAGTTGTAAAAAACTTCGGAATGTGTTGAGACAACTAGCGATCTAAATTTAGATTGGTCAGCTCGAAGAGGGATAACTAGAACACTATGCGAAACTTTTGTCGTGTATGAGACATCAAAAATTCGCCGGAGAACGTTCTATTACACATCACTTCGTTTAGGAGAGACCAAAAACTGATTCTATAATTCTACATACATAAGAGGAATTCTCTGCCCATGTTCAAAGTGAAGATACGGTGTATGTATTAACCAAGTTCTATTCCGTCGCCACATCTCAATCTAAAAATCATAGACGTTTCCAAGAGCAAGCCCAAAGCATTCGATGGCTATCAGCAAACATCCTCCAACGACATTGACCTAGAGAGCTGGAGTCGACATAAGCTTCAGCCAAGCCGCGATTGTGGTCGAAGTCACAGCTTTCTGAACTTCATTCATACTTATCTATAATTGATGTTAATGTCAGGGTACGATGTGAATTATAACAAAAATTCTAAAAGAAAAAATCTCGAACTGACCGAAAGCGCAAGGTAAAGATAGAGCAAGGGTACTGATCGTGCAGTGGATAGCACCCCAGCAAGAGTAGTCTTGAGCTCGAAACCATTTCAGGTTACACGTTTTGCTTAAATCTCAGCACTCTTCTGGTTATATATCACACTGTGCCCTAACTTTAGATTGAGATGCTAAAATAAAAATAGGAAGTAAATAAAGTCGAAAGTTGAAACTAAATAAAGTTAGAAAAATGGTTTTGTCTTGCAGAACCCTCTCAAGCTTTGCAATGGTTGTGTAGATGTAGCAGGGCAAAAACTTTTATGACGTCATTCTTTTGCTGATAGAAAGTTGTATGGCAACTAATAAGGCTGCAAGGTCAAAGCTTGATGCATTGCACTGATTAAGAAAACTCGAAAGGGAAGGCATAATATTTCACGAGTACCACCTGTGAGCAATCGAGTGCACAATACTATCCGTTTGGTGATTTTATCACTTATCGGCGCGTGTAAAACGTTCGTTGTCGACTCTTCTGTGTAAGGGGTAGATCCACGAGGAAACTAGCTGAATGAAATGGCGAGGCTGCAAAGCTGAAGCACGTGAATTGCACTGAATAAGTGTTCATAACAGACCACATGCATGGCTTGAATAAACAGCTATCAGGCATATTGAAATTTGAGCGTGGTCTCAAGAAAGACTCAAAAAGAAAACTTTGCACTTTTTCAAAGCAGTATGACTCATATCGTTTTACTCAGTTCAGTCTTTCATTAGCACGCTCATGAGTGCTTGCTGCTGAATTCTTTAGATGTTTGGGAGCTATCCTGATCGAAGCAGCTGCTGCATGAGTCTGTACTGGACAGATAAGATATTGGACTCTAAAGGAACCTTCTGAAAGAAATTCGTCTATTCTAGAAAGAAGAGATTTATGTGGTTATCCATGTGTAGAACTCTTGATTATGATTCCCATTAGCTTTCTGTATAAAACGAGAATTCCATCTCGTTGTCATGGAACGATCATAGGAAACCTGTAGATGGATAAATTATCGACAAGCACTACCATATGTTTGTTGAGACCTGCGTCATCAACATTACAGCTTTTCTCTATTCAAAATCTTCTTTTCTGGAAGATCGGCGGTAAATTTGTCGTTGCCTTTGATTTGTGAGATTCGCAGGCTCACCTCAGTTTTCCACAAAAACTATATGCTTTAATATTCTCAAATTCCCCGCACTCTCACAAGAATGTTGAGTCAACCCAATTTTTTGTCGACACTGTTAACAACTAAGAGAGTTGAGTGGTGAACAAAAACACGGCCTCAGGCGGGAATCGAACCCACGTTTCATCCTATCCGGGGATATCCTGTATAAGAACATAATAACACTGCGAAAAAAGCAGTGAAAATACTGTAATTTCGAAGTATTGTTAACAACATCTTTTTTTTCTACTTTTTTGAAACACAGTGTTGTATCCAATATTTCGAAGAGCAATGAGTTTTAGATTTTGGAAGAAAAAAACTATTAAGATTTCGAGGCTAAAAGTGCGGCAATGTGAGAATACAAAAGCTCATCATAACACGAACCATATCGGAGAGTAACGTAGACAACGAGGAGGGTAAAGTGAACTGATCAACCTCATCATGTCAGTGGGAATGCTTATAACGAGCTGTCACGCTCAACTTTATTTTCCAAACTTCGTAGTAATTTCATGCTCAGAGAGAAGGCATCTCATGATAATGCTTGGCATGCTTTTATATTAACGAGAAATCGGCACCCAAAAATTTTGACGATGAGCAGCTTGAATGATTCGAAACGGCACTGAACGTTCAAGAATCATGATCCATTACATTGTGCGCTTCAGCAATATATGTGTTCAATATCAAAAAAAGTGAGTCGTTGGAATTAACTTTCTGGAACTGTTCTTATACCGCTATAAAGGGTAAAGAATAACGCTTTCGGTGCTGATCAATCCCTGCATTCGTCTTCAATTTTCAAATTCCTTTGAGGTGATTGAATGCATAACTGGCCTTTACAGTGACTCGTGTTGGCCTCACGGTGATCCGAGTCAGTGCTGCTTCTCCTCCCAAACATGTCTGAGACTAGTCTGATACCGATTTACCGACCGCTGAGGGATCGACGGCTTGGTGAACCATGAGCGCGAGATCGAACCATTGAACCTCATGCGCAACGCAAAGCATTTCTACCACTGTGCCACATTCGCTCTTTGCCGCCATTTCTCAGAAACTATTATTCTCAGATATTAATCTCATTATGTTTAGCACACTTCTCAAGAGCTTCCAACGAAAATAACTATACCGTTCTTTGTGATCCATTAGGGCGCTTATTAAAGCAGTTCGAATTGATTACGTTGTTCCAGATTCCGGAACTAGAGAAGAAACAAACAAAAAGCTTCTGAATCTCATACCACACCCCATTTTTTAGTTTATAGATGAAGGTTGACTACTGCATATAGTGGCAGATTAAGAGCACCTCTATCACTGATACTGAGGGAATTCAAAAAAAATGACACCGCTCGGTTATCAAGCAATCGACTTCCGCATTCAGCTCACAAATGCATAACATTGAGAGATTAGATCATAGACGCTTAGATCACATGTGTTCACATATCGCTTCTGTCACAAACTTTTGCCAACTCGTCTTGATCTCTTACAACCATAATTCCCATTTGACAGAGTTGTTTAGGTTCAAATAGTCCTCTGTTTGTGTTACGTCAACTTCTGTCTTTGTTTGCGTATTTAACGTGGTTATCCCTACAAACTTACAGAAGCGCTTCTGGATCTCTACTCCTAGCTGGCTTTTGTGACTTGCAAGAGAATTTGCTAACCTGTGAATGGGCTTCTCTCAGGACAAAAGCGATCTCCATGACGGCAACGAATCGCACGATTAGTCAACAGGCGGTGCAATAGGTAAAAAGGCGAACTGCGAAGTGAAGGTACCTAAGATTGCTTCGGATTTGCGGTGAATGTCTGTAGCGCAGAACAAAATAATTTGTTGAGTAATTATAGCACTAGAATAATAATTCTCGAACAAAAGTAACCACTCTTTCCCGAAGATCGCTATTTACAGCACTCTCTATCCAATCATACTGCCAGAAGGTGGGAGTGAAAACGCTGGACTCATTCCATTCTGAAAATGTGGGCGCTTATCACGCAGAGCTGTTGCGCAAGTCTTATTGCACAGTCCTATTGCTAGTATAACGACTCTCAAAAGCTTTGTGTCAAGTTGGTATCATGAGCAGAGCGACAAAAACGAACAGAAAATAATAGTAGATCAGATGCGAATCAAACAGCACACATTAGCACAAGAACGGAGATGGTAATGAAAAGCAGCTTACGCAACAGGCACTTTCCAATGATAGCTCACTTTGGAAGAGAAAAGAAGTCGATAAGATGTGGAACCACTTGAAAATGGAAGAATGTTATTTTTCAAGTGGTCAGAATTGCACAGGTACAATGTATTTGCCACGGTGAAGCTTTTATAATCGCATTAAGATGTATCTTTTGTGATAATAGTCTGCTTTGCACAAAGACTCGATTCAATTATAACTAGATAGTAACTATCTCATGGCCACTAAAAAAATCATAGCTCAGGTGTCATCATTAATAGCTCCGATTGACTTCGTAAATGCTGTAGCTCGTTAAGGAGAGCAGAGGAGTGCACAATGACTTCTGTAATAAGTTCGCGTTGAGTGGCGTGAAAATCTCTTCAGAAACTATCTTGATGTCCTAATGAGCTCATTCGTCGACAGTGGTCACCGTTAGATTTATCAATTAATACTTGCCAAATTAGTTTACTTTAGGAGCATCTCCGTTAGTGTCCTTGTGGAAAACCTAAGATGATTAGTATATATTGTATCTTTATTATCGGTGATAGTCATTTTGGAGCCATGCATGAGGTCTACTAAGGCCATATAGTGCAATACACGTGCTTCGGCTTGTAGCCTCGTCAGCTGCACAGTGCCCTTTCGCTCAGTCAGTTTCTCGGGGATCCGTGGCTCAAAATCAATAGCCAAGAAACACTTGAGACGAAAGATATGATATTTCACGATTATCAGTCAAGAGCAATCGAGTGTACAACAGTGTCAGTTTGGTGGTTATTATTACTTGCCGGCGCGTGTAAAACGTTCGTCGTCGACTCCTCTATGTAAATGGTAGGTTCCTCAGGAACTGACTGCCCGGTAAGGCACCGTTCAACTGACGAGGCTGCAAGGCCGAAGCACGTGTATTACACTGTGTACTCATAACAGACCACATGCATGGCTCAAAAATAACTTCAGGCGTATTGAGATTTGGGTGCGCTCTCAAGAAACACTTGAAACGAACGCTACATTGTAGCTTCATAATACGTCGTTGATATCTCAAGAAAACCATTCGTGATTACCGAAAGCTCACGCTATTCTGTATAGTGTATCGTTAACGACCGTCTACTAGACTTATGTGTAGACATGTGTGAGGGATTACCCCAGAATTTTCTTCGCAATTCAAAACTTGTGATAATCCAATTAATATTTATCTAAGAGATCAATTAATCAGCAATATAATCACCATTGTGATCAATAATATGAGTCCATTTGCTGGGCAAAGATTGGAGGCCTTTGTTCCAGAAGAAATCAGGCTGGCGACCAAAAAGTTGGTGAGGTCACTTTAAAGCTGATTATGACCTTCAAATTTCTTGTAACGAAGATTGCTTCAGCTCGTGATCGAGACAGTAATCCGATGTAGCAATGTCAGAGCCACAGAGTGGATATAATACCAATGTTCAGCCCAGATTTTCCAAACTGTGGCAAGTCGACTTTGCAATGTGAGGTCAATGCATGAGGTTAACCAGGACATCACTTTGCAGTAGCCCATTTCGTATATACGTAAGAGAATTAAGTGGTGAGCAGAAAACGCGGCCTCAGGCGGGATTGAATCCGCGTTTCATCCAATTTCGAGTATTAGAAATTTCAAGTCATAGTTATTACGATGGCTGTCAGCTCAACTGAGTTTATATAACGAAATCGCATACCCGACCATATCTGTCAAAGGTTGGAGGCTGATAGCTAACGTAGAGATGCGAAGAATGAGTGGTCCCTCAAATATGCCTCGATGGTGTGGTGGTAGTAGCACGCGTTCCCGGTATGGATGAAATGCGAGTGCGATTCCCGTCTGAGGCCGTGTTTTTGCTCACCACTCATTCTCTTAAGTATATACTAAACATTATAATACTGCGACAAATGCAAGAAAAATGCTAGAAATTTTGAGTAGCACATTCATCTTGATGGCGAGAAGTGGTGCTACGGCCGTATCCAGGTGTCTGGCTAAACCTACTAGAACATTCTCCAATCTACCACAGCCTTTTGGCAATAATCCGATTTTGATGAGAAAAAATAACTAAATAATTTGATGCGAAAGAATCTGTGATCCAGCCTGATATTGTGACTATAAACTTCCTATGTCACCCCCTTGGAATGAACTGTGATACTACATTATTGCTCTATCGCATAACTTCATTTATAACTCTGGCCACAGTTTTGAACTTATTAAGCTTCTAATCTCTCTAATATGGCACTCTTCAAAGCAAGACGAATAGTAGAGGTAACTAAGTAAGCTTTGAGGAATCTCTTGTCTCTCTTTTGACGATTGTCTTACTATCTCCACAGAACAATTTACCATCTATTCTATCTCCGAGTTTGACGGCAAGCTCATATAAATGCGCGATTTGAAAGAATTGTATGATCTTTCCTTGCAGCATTTACGCTCAACATAAATAATCTTGGTCATACTGCTTCTTTATCCACAGTTACTTATGGAATCAAACCGTTGGTATAGCGGAAATCCTGTCAAACTTTAATATGGTGCGATGACATGGAGTTTAATCACACAAAGCACAGTGAAAGCTTGGAAATTTATTCTACGGTAGTTCGACCAGGATAATATGCGAGCATTCGGTTTCATATTGTAGCCAGGAAAATGATCTGATATGATATCCAAAAAC
Source organism: Parelaphostrongylus tenuis (assembly GCA_019055375.1). Lineage (NCBI taxonomy): Eukaryota > Metazoa > Nematoda > Chromadorea > Rhabditida > Metastrongylidae > Parelaphostrongylus > Parelaphostrongylus tenuis. The sequence continues at coordinate 243,583 of JAHQIW010003685.1, forward strand.
AAATATTGATTGTGACGAAATATGGATTCCGCTATCTTGTGAAAATGTCTGGTTTGTCAATCGATCCAGCACGATGGTAAGAACACGTGGAATACGAAAAAATACGATGATATGGTGGCTTGGAAAAAGCAGAAACGACCTTCTCTTCATTTTTGACTTTGTCTCAATTTTGTCTAATTCACTCTTGGCTTGAAAATCACACATTGTATAAAAGAAATCTGTAGTAAAAATCGGTAGTTATGCCAACTTGAGTAAGGCACTTGCTTTCTCGTTTTTCTAGTTGAAGAAAAGCGTCTCCAGCGCAATGGTAGGAAATCTCCCACAATACTTGTGCTTCCTGATAACTTTAGTGATACGGCTGGAAGAATAAGTACAAGAGTTTCAACATGATAGCCAGTTGTTTGGTATTTCTCGACTGCACAGGCTCCTTTTTTCCTAAATCAATGAATATCGTCCCAAAACTTATCTATGCTGTTTCCAAACATAGATATTGGATCCTGCCCAAGTCTATTTTGGAATCGGTTTTCTTGTTCGTACGATTTCCAGCACTGAGTTATGATTTTTGGTGTTTTATCGCGCTATATCGGTGTCTGTATGTAAGTGTTTTAGCGACAGTAATTCGATTATTCATTAAGAATTTGACAGGCCTTTGCATCTACTCACTTTGGCTATGATTTAAAAGTTTCACAAAGCGTTAAGTTTGAAGCTTGGCCTTGATTTTTTGTAGAAACTGATCACCATCTCTTCAAAAACCTACTATCACTCATCCTCTTAGTGAGTGATTAATAAAATTTTTTGAATTGTTCAGCCTGGGAGAAGCTACCTTGAATCAAATTTGTATAGGCTGAACATTTTGAAGAAATATAGTAATTGATATGTATTTTGATAGATTAGACCAAGGACAGAGCTTTTTCATTGGTTTAATATGTGCCCCTCATTTGAGCTCAACTAGCAATTATGTCTGACGATCATTTGGCCTTGAAACCTATGATTTGCATCGGATTTGTAACCAGGCGTTACTCTATCTCCGATCAGAACACATAATCTTCGCTCAATTTTGATTTGTTGTTTCATCATGCTCAAAACCACTACTTAGCGGCGCAAAACAGAAATAGTTCCACAAAACTTTCGATGAACATGACAATGGCTTACCTTCTACTGCTTCTGGCTGGCTTAGGCTTCTACCATTCATGTTCAACGAGACGCAAGTCTCCCAATATCCCAGTAGGGAAGTAGACAGAATGGATATGCTAGTTTTGAAACGGGTATAATTAAAAGAGCAATTTGAAGAGTACATCAGGAAATTGAATGGAGAATTATGCAATGTAGTGTTATTTTTATAGAAAGTCTTAACGTTATGAAAGGTTTGTATGATTTCAGCTTGTGTTCTTGAAACCGCTATCGAACAAATGGTGTTGGAAATGTATCATTTTAGAAGTAGTAGGAAAAATTCTAGGTTGCAACTTACTTTGATAATCGAACTACAGAAACCCATATGCCGCATAGGTAGAGTCCAGAGAAGTAGTAGATAATTGAATCGGCGTAGGATCTAAAGTGCAAAGCAGGAAGACCACAAACTAGAGGAACAGAATTCTAGTCACCATCCTAAAAAACATTACGTTCTCAGTCTGACTTTTTATTTGTCGCTGATAATATTATTTAACGTCAGAACTCAATCATGCATCGTTTAAGGCTTTAGATGCATGTCCAACCTCTACAATGACTCGCGGTGGCTTACCCGAGTGTGATGCCAGTACTGTTGTCCTCCCAGATAAATCTGTTCTGAGTTACCGACCCCGAAGAAATGGAAGGCTCAGGAGCCTAGAAGGTGGATTTGAATCATGGGTCACATGCGTGCCTTAGGGCACTCTAACTACTTCGCCAAATGCTCCTAATATAAAATGTAACCACAATAATGTTGAGGTATGAGCAAAACAGGCAACTCGATGCTTTTGTATCATGGATTCGAGCAGCTACTATGACTGTTCAGAGCAGTAAATAAAGGAAAGAGTTGGAAAGTCATAGTGGGTCCAAAGTTTATAACGGAAAAAGACTAGGTTTTGAGTTTGGCTCATATCTCAACACTATTTTTATGGTTTCTCAGCACTTCAATCCTCTAGAACTCACTTAAAAACTGTGGAGCGCAACAGGGGGAGATGTAGATCCTGCTAGTGCTGCCTGCATCACTCGGTGATCATTTTAAGGACAGATTAAGAGTATTTTGAGGAAGTGAGCATGACTTCAAAAAGCGACTTATGAAACGCTGCAATGTGACTTGATTATCCATCGTTAAAAGCTCGATTTTTTTTATTCTTTTTTGTTCCTTTTTAGTAGTGGTATGATGTTGAAATATAAATATCTAGAAATGTTTATTGGAATTCAAAATACACAACATCAGGAGGGAGATTCACCATATACCACTGCCGCTCTATCATACCATTGCTGAAAACACAAAAAAAAGTAAAATAAAGAGATTATGATGTCTAATATCGGTCAGCATAACTAGGTTTATTGCCAATATGTGTTTACCACGCCAAACTCATTACAGGTTAATTGCTGACAGCTTTCATAATTTACACAAAATTGTATAGATAAGGCCGATCTGTGCTGGAAAATAGAGAAAATAGTACTCAGTAGTAATTTTGGCAATTTTAATGGTTGTATTAAATTACAAGTCCTTGTTAAACAAAACTTCTTCATTTATTTATATTGTTTCATTTCATGTTAAATGTTTCTAAAAAATATATCATTAGAAAAGCAAACGTGTATGTCTGTCCTTTTTTGCAGGAATAAAGCCGCTCTTATCTTCGGAATTTTAGGGTGTATCGAAGAAGCAATGGTAACAGAGCGTTGATATTGATAATGTAATGGTAGCACACGCCTCGATGAGGGAGAAACGCGGGTTCATTCCCTTCTGATATGAATGTCATGCATACTAGTCAACATCCTGATTATATATTTGCTGAATTTTGCTTGAAGTTGCTCTTTGCAAATAACAACCTTCTAACCTTGTTTTATAAATAACTCTGTTCAAAATTGATTCCACGTGAGTTGAGATGTAAATAAAGGGGAGTAGCAATCTCCACGATCGACTTTCTATTAACCTCAGCCTTGACTAACTAAATCATTGCTTTTTGATGAACAGCATGGACGTGGAGGAAGCTATTTGTTTTACTCAAGTAAATCTCTGTACTGAGTTTTTGCCTTGGTTGTCAAAGTGTTTGACTGAGTAGACTGCGTTCCAATCTGACTATAGAGCTTTGATGAAGACGAAACTCCAAAACGTCAGCCAGTGTTACAGTGAATAAATCATGATAAAAACCCCTTTTTTGCTCATTAAAAAAACAGTGAAAAGATGGTAGCAGTTTTACGACACACTGGAGAATGAAGTCTTTGGAAAGGTTAAATTCAGCTTTTCCCATCAATGAGTAACGAGCAAAATTGTACCAGGAGCTACAAACTTCTCCATAGCCCCTAGCGATTATTTTCGTTCATCTCAAATAAGCTCAATTGTTTTGTTTACCCTTGCAATAGTGAACATGCCTTTGACATCCGAGCTCGAAATTTTTCACTACTTTTTTTTTGTGAACAACCACATGACGGCAAGACTGTGCTACCTGCTTTTTCATTTTGCTACATAGCATCTCTCATCCATCCCCAACTATTAGCACAAGAGCAGCACGAACTGAAATTTTAAGGTCAAAAAGTCGATGGTGCTTGCGAGTGTTATCTTCTGAGTAACCGTAAGATTTTTTAGATTTTTTTGTTCTGACTCTGTTAAATATCGAGGCGTCCCCTCTGTGAAGCTCACAATTCTCAGAGAATCAAACTAAGTAGATTTTACCGATATACCCTTTCTTGTATTTTAACAGACGCTCAACTTCGCCTGTAATTTTTATATATCCATAATAAGCTGTACTGATATTTGATCATTGGGTAGTGATAATTAGCTTAGAAACCTGATTTACCAAGTAATATCCCCCAAATTTCCACTTCTCATGCGTGGCCCGTATAAAACTCTGGTGCGTGAAATGAATCGGGTGCCAACATGGTTTCCAAGAGATTAAACCCACCATTCCGTTTATGGCTAGAAATTTACTGCTACTGTGCTCTGTAATCCTGATATCTATGTGTATGTTTCTGCTTGAAAGCAATGCTTGCAGGTGATAAATGTCATTATTTGAGTGGCAATTTTCGTTTTTTTTTTGCATTTCTCAGTATATGATATATTTGCAAGTAGTTAAACATGACATCACAGGAGTTCTTAGTCAGACTTTGTTAAATGCACTTCTTTTTCTTTGATCCCCGATCGTGACAGCCATAGCATCACATCCACAAAACATATTGGTAGTCCATTAGGTATTTATGATGTAAAAAGACGTGAAGACGAACAATTTTTTGTTCAAATTCAGAAAATTCAATAGAGATGGAAATTATACGTAGTATACTAGCCTATTAGGCTACTCATCAAAAATTTTCAGGATTTTCTATTGGATTTGCTCAATATTTTAGTTTATCAGAGCATTTGGGGAACGTCTACGGCAGCATCTGTTGGATTGACCCAGCAGTCGCCTACTGGAGCATTTAGCAAATGTTACCAGGGGCATTTATTGCATGTATCTTTTGTAAGTGACTTCCTTCGTCTAATATTTATGACAATGAGATTTCGCTGTGGTTTTACTGTAAAACAATTTTTGATGTACAGCAAGTATGATTATTAGAAAGCATCTGCTTCTATCCCGTGATACTTAAGTACCTTAAGTCCAGTGCTTGCATCGATTTGCTAGGGAATGATAAAAAGTGGGAGCATTTTTGGAATAAGTTCTGTCTGAAAGCCTAAACCAGATAAACTGAGCTTCTCTGAAGAAAAAGCAAGTAATCAGTTGATGAAATCGTAAAACTAGTCACGTTTAATGCTAACTATACACTGAAATACGAAAATGGTCAGTTGATGAGACTTTCCGGTGATAAGCTGAGCTCTCTTTCTATGTACACTTCCTGGCTACTAGGAGCTCTGCTCAAATGCTTTCGCAAATATAACTCTATACCATCTTGTTACTTAGTGATTGCAAACGAATCCATTAGTATGACTTCACTAGAGCACGCTCTGAAAATAAGCGGACACAATCAAACGATGCTTTATGCTGGAGAACACTACAGCTGTGATTATTTCCAAAAGCAAGTAAAAAGTATCAGAGACGTAGAGGGAGATCTTCGTGCTAATTTAGAATGAATCCCTGGCTGGTCCATTTACGGTTTCTATGGTAATTCAGAAATCATAACGGTCCTTGTACAATATAAGGCGACAAATGATTATTCGGCCCCATACGCTGGACAAAAACTTTTCACAACAGTGTTGGTGATCATTCGTAAGCTCAAATGTCTGGCTAGCGCGATACGTTGTCGGTTTCTCAGAAAACTTTTCATAACGCTATAAAATTCAAAGCAAATTATGTTATGCATCTGCAGTGCAATCTCACTATCACTTCTCTGGATGCACGAAAATCGCATGGACGTGTAGAGAAAATCTTTTAGTATCAGCGTCATATGTTTGATCTGGTGTTTTTGTCGAAGTGAAGATAAAATTCCTAATCGAATGGCAAAGATCACACTTCTCCGAAACCACAACCAAATCGTGACCGACCGTCGCATGAAATCTGCGGTCACCAGATCCCCGACCTTAGATTAGCCTGTAAACGAGCAAACCAAGTATGGGTAACTCGATCTTGTTTTCCCTGCTACACCACAGACAAACGTTCTTTTCAGAAAATAAGCGCAACATTGAAATACTTGAACCGTAGGCTACCGAATGATTACTAATAGTCTTAGGAAGGAGCTCTGTCTTGCGAGAAAAGTGAGTGTGTGAAGCACGAAGGCTTTCCTCCTGTAGCAAAATTGAAAAAAGGTTTTTTTGAAGTAGATCATGTACTACGTTAGTATGAGATTCATACTTCCGAATAATTACTAACACTCTTATGAAAAATTCTTGCCGAGCGAGTGGGGTCGAATATTCGTTTATCACCTTATAATGGACAAGTGCCATTGGCATCTATATCATCTACAATTTTCAGTTATCGTTTTTCCTGTTAATCAACGCTAAACTAAAACGGTCATTGATAATAACATTTTACTTCGACTCAATGTTCTCTAGACAGGCACAAAGGGCCCAAAAAGCACCGGAATCATAGTGCTAAACCTTCCTACGTAATTTTGGTAAAAAAAGAACCATAGGACCTCACAATGATGAATGCTGGAGATGTAAACTAATATTTGAGCTTTCAAATTGGAACCTTGAACTATCTACAACGTAGAAATGGATCTACACGCGCTTCAAGCAGTTTATCACCCTCCAACATTATGAGGTGATAGCTGCTAAGATGCCTCGAAAATAAACGTGGTTAATCATAAGTGTGTTGAAAGTCTTCCGCGATAAGTAGAGCATTTTTTTTGTGGAAATCCATTCTTTTTAGTTGACAATAATGGTGTGCGTCCGTCATACTCGTCGCTTCATTAATCAGTGCTTTATTCCTAAGTATTATAGCATCTAGTGCAGCTTTCTAGTAAATCTGTCATGTTGCTCCACATTTGAACAGGCTGTGATTATTTCATTTGGCTAAAAAGCCTTCGGATTTATTTCCAATTTTCTCTGGTGAAGCATAAAGTGCTCAAAGATGATTAAGACCTTGTCATCTGTACTCTTCAATGATTTGATGACTTATTCTGTAAGAATGAACTTCTTTTCCAGAAAAATCTTCAAAATGCGAGTTTTTTTTTATCTTTGATTACGAAGGCGACGCAACATTATCTCTGACTTTGAAGACTTTGACATGGAATAATGATATGACACTCTCGCAACGATTGGCACCTTAATTGTCATAATGAAGTAGAGGTGATCGTGCGACACTCAAATGTATATAACGTTCTTTTCAGTGGTTCATTTTGGTGCACAGAAGTTGCTTTAAATTTTCCTTAACCATAATTTATCCTCATGGAGACAGCCATTAGTGTACAACAGAGAAAAACCATGGGCAATCACTGCTGTGCTGCCAATTTTTTATTGTAACCAGTTTTTCAAAACCGCAAAGCTTCCTCTCGTCTTTGGCTAGATTGTGACACAAGTCAAATGTTCGCAAAGCAATCCCACTTTGTCCTTTATTTATGCTCCTAGTTTCTATCACTACCTCGCAACTTTGTGCAATAATGCTAAACTTTTATTCTCTAAAATTACGTGGAAAGGTGACTATGAATCAGGAATTGGTAATCATTCTAGATATTTTTGCATAACAGTCCGTCGTTACCTAAAAACTTAAGGACCTTTCTCGCATGCCATGGTAGTCCCAGCATAGCCTTGATTCGTCTCTTGTAAACACTTGCAATGGAGCTGCCCAAGTTCGAATAAATTCTCTTCAGGATAGAGATCAACTGTTCTTCTCCGCTATCACTTTACAGGAAACCAGGGAAGCTGCACCAGATTGTTCTCAAACATTTGTCAGGCCTAAATTGGAGGAAATTTTGATACATTTCCAACACGACATTCCCAAGACGACAGCGATTCCTACGATTAATTGACGGATTGCTTGAAGGCGATGTGACAAGCGGATTACTGCGTTAGTCTAAATGAAAAACTTGAAACTCAGCAAGAGCCGTGCTTTTTCAGGTTTTTTGCTCGGTTATTTGCATTCAGATCATGACGCGGTGAATTCTCTTGTAGAAATCTTTTCCATAAGGTCTCCAAGAGTTAAGCAAATCGTAATAGCTTCAACTTCTATAGATAAGAGCGGTGTTGGTAATTTTTAATTCATTTTATCCTTGCTTTTTGTTTATCTCATTTTTTATCTTTAGTGAATATAATTCCATCCTTTCTGACACTATCCTGCATAGCTTTGAAAAAGCACTGCATGATGCTGAAAATCTCTATTGAAAGCGATTTTACCGGCATGAGTAGAAACTGTAATGACCAAGTAAAAATTGAAAATATAAGTCAAATTGCTGTTACTTCTGCTGTCGTTTGATGTGCAAAATAAAAAGCGCGTTTTTTTCGTCCTTTTTTGTTGCAAGAATTAAGCCTCTCTTAATTATCGAATTTCATGGTATATTTCTAAATAATTTTACCAATTGATTTAACTACTCAAAACATTGGGAATAAAATAAAAGGTGGATTTTTTATGATTTTTTGCTGTTTTGCTTCACAATGTTTGAATTGCCATTTTATCACGATTTTCGAACGCACTACGAGAACTATGGTCCGCTTCCGACAATGTTTGCGATTATCACTCCTTGATCTATGATATAAATTATTCGCTGGTGTGATTGCTCATTGATGGACTCTCATATTCGCTTGAGGGGAGGCCATCTACTGCTGCCTGTCTATCCTTCAACTTATCTCTATATTTTATCTTATCTAGCAATAAATCTTTTATTTTATGCAGCGAATCGACTCTGTGTCTCGCGGGCGTTCGCCATAGTCAGAGCATACCACCATGAACAACGACTGAGCGGAAAGAAACGAATGAAACCAAATATTTTTACTTCGCTCAATAATATGATATAACTCTACTACACAGCTACGCTATTCTCAGAAGATGCTATTTCAAGTGGAATCTTGAATTCCGACAATGTAGAATTAAACAAGTAAGCTCTTTGGTCACAAGTCACCAAGTGACTTCTAATTGTCTGTGCTCATTTGCAACATCACGACAATTTCAAAATTAGAGAATTCTTCAATTCAACGAGTATGGCTAATTCCTTTGATACTTTTTACAAGACGAAATGCTTTAGCATGTTGATTGAATGTAAAAATTTCCGTAAAAAATGAGATCTTGAAGACTTCGCGGAACACCCTTCATTTCCTTGTCAAAATCTGTAGAAAGCTGATTTATTAACCTGATAAGATCGACCACGCTCATTTGGAGGGATTTTCAATATCTTTGACCACTAGGTGTGAAAAACTAGTGTATTATTTTTTATCCGTGATATTTGCTAATTTTACTTATATCAGTGATATAAATTATAAAGATTCACTCATGTGATTTTTCATGGCTTGCATCATCAGGCGAAATAATGTTGAGTTTTCCTAAAAAAATCCTATGTTATGGGGCCCTTTACTAAGCTTCCCAAAACTATCAACTCTGATCTGTAGAAGCACTATCAAACATTATTTTTAGTCTCTAATGTTCACATTAATAACATCGTCTTAACTTAAGCGCCGGCAGTGCAACGGTTCAACACGCGCCCCGGATAGGGTGAAATCTGGGTTTCAATCCCCTGACACACATGCTTTTGCACACTATTCTACATGATTGGGTTATTGTGACATCATATCGCCGCAATGGGCGGTCAAATAAAATAAATTCTAACTGATCGTCTCAACTTTTACGTCTTCTTTATTCTTTTTCATTGTCAAACACCCAGGTTATGCATAAGATTAGACTACAATATTCAACACATCCTGGGGCATTTGACATTGCCGCATAGTTCTGAAAGAGCAATCAGTGCGCAAAACCTTCTCTCATCACTCACATTCTGTTTTTTTCGCACATAAGTGAATCAATTTGAACCTTTTTCGAAGCGTAAACAGACCACGATTGTCGATGATTTTCGTCAATAGTTGATAGCTAATACCACACTTAAAAATGCGCAGAGAAATTCATAGCTGTGGTCTTGATGGTCCGATACGTAACTCGTGAGCTCCCGAATGGGGTGATCGCGTGTTCGAAGCCACTTCAGACTCAAAGTTTTGTTCATATTCCAGCACTCTTCTAGTCACATCTCACATCCTACTCTATCAAAAAAAATGAGTAGGTAGTAAACAAAACCAAAAAATTATGCCTAGATTACAGTCATTAGTATGTCTACACAAATGTAATTACTTACCTATTCTTCATTCAAGGGCTAAATCATTTTGGACAAAAAGCATTGGGTCGTTCCATAAGTTTTGGCACTAGAGCAAACACCGGATTTTCTAACAATAAGTAAATAAGATTGCATCGGATTCGCATGTTACTCATGCGCGAATGGCCCGTTGAGGAAAATGCTAGTTAAAGAGCGCGCAAGTTTAATGGAGCTTCCTGTGGACGGGCCAAGCACAACTGATCCCTTCAGACTGTTTTCTCAAGATTCAAACATCGCGAACCATTTCGTGACCGTCCTTTTACAACAATACAATCGCCCCAAGATCCATTAATCTTGCGCGCGGCGTTTCTAACTTTTCCTCTACGTACCATTCGTGCTTGAGTAGCCAGCGAATTCGTACCCACGACAGCTCCATCTTGGAGTAAATATAGGCAATTTCTACAGCTAGATGTTCTCAAGAAAATGCACAACTGGAGGATACCAAAATCTTGCATTTTCAATTATTTCTAGGTAATAAATTCGGTGTTCATTGTTCCAAAACCAAAACTCATGGGGCGACCTAATATCTTACTTAAATATAATGTTTACTAGTAAAAGACAACTCCAATAATTTCAAAGTCATCCGAATGAGTGGTTGATAACAACGTCTTATTAGCTTGAAAATAGACTAAAAAATCTTCTGGAAAATGCAGAATCACAAAACAGCGGGTTGATATTGAGTAATGGAGAAAATGCGTGGAATATATGAATTGAGCATTTCCCGAATTCCAGAAAGATTTTACGAAAATGTTGCCTCTACCCGACGATTTGCTCATCCGTGCCGTAATTTCATTAAGAGCTATTCTGGTAGCGCTTTAGCCAAAACTCCCTCTCCCACCGCTTCCGTTGCCGTGCCGAATTTTCGTTTCGATCGCCTGATTCATGTTTACCACTAGGTTGCACGCTTACGCCCGATAACCCTCCTTACGTCAATCACCACAGATTTCTCGTTTTCCCTTTCAGTTAGCTTCTGATCACCAAACCTTCCTTCCTTCATCTCAATCTCATTTCGATATAAGTGACTTCAAGCTGTCCTTGAAAACCATACGCTGTCCACCTTCTAAAGTTTTTAATGAATTTTTTGAATAACATTTCTGTATCATTGTAAAAGTCTATAGATTTACATGTTTTAATAGTCGGTTTCTTATCTACATTATGTGATATAGCTAAAGAAAAATCTATCGACAAACGCTAACAATTTGATTGAGTTTTAGCAAGTGCTTTTTGATGTCAAGAATTTTTGTTACAGTATCTCTTCTAAGAATCAAGCTGAATTAGACTAAAATCAGCAATTGATTTCTTCGTTCAAACTTACTATTGGAAAATTTTTGATGTAGTATTATAGTTATATTTCTGCAACTGAGAATAATGAATATCCATTGAGAGCATAGTTGGAGCAAGTGACCCAAGAGCTTTTGATTTTCACATTTGTTCAATGTCTACTCCTTCACTCCCGATTACTGATTCTTTTAATTGTCGATGTTTTTAGTAGAAGTCCACTTATCGGTTGCTGATCGTTTTTAGGATATGTTAATACCAGACGGATGTGGCCAATTCCTTGGCAATACAAATCATTCGTATCCGTCTGTCATCCCATTACATTCTGCGCCATTATAGTGGATGAACGACATTGACGAGTGGGTAATCAACGGCGAAGTCGCTCCTCTCACATAGTTTATCTTCTTTCGCTACTTTTCTTCATACTTTATAATCTTTTTAGAAATCAAGTAATTGAATTGTCCTATGTAAACAACTATATTTATCGCTAGTCACCTGAGAAGTCTTCGGAAAGCTTTTTTGCTACTTCCTTCCCGTCCACTTACTAAAAATTCTGTTTCCGTGTTAACGTGGACTCGTTCTCGTTAAATGAAACTATCAAACGCTTGAATCTTCTCTTGTTCGGTAATTGTGAATTTTGTCAAGTACTGACCATTGGATTTATGCAACATACTTTCCACTGACTTATGCGATTGGAATTTTTTGCATTTTCCTCCAGATTAAAGCGGCACCATTTTTGTGGATAATTAAGCTCACCATCATAACTACTTCCAGTAGGAAAACGTGAAAACGAAGGAGCATAGTAGTAGATGGGATTTTACTAGATGAAGGTTCAGGAGCCAATATGAGGTGCAAAAATATCTTTAGTCCTTTTTCTATAATGACGTACGAACGATAGGACAATAATGTGGATATGCGTGATGTGTTTTTTTTTGTAAATTGCATAGTCGCTATTTCACATCTTGACGGTGGCATTATACTTTTATGACTATTTGAGTCTCTAGCTTTGAATCGTTTCAGATGAGTTAGGATGGCATGAATATACATCAAAGAATATCAGGCGGCGTGAAAAACATCGGACTCCAGACATGAGTCGAACCCGTGTTGGCCCGTGCCGAGGCGCATAGAGCCACTACACCACCACTATCACCATTTATAACCACTCTTTCTTAGATATACCCTCTCGTAGTTGTTAGCAATCAACCTTACATAACTACTTTTTCTACCGTCAAGGATCGTTTTTTAAATTTTACGACTCAGAAATCCTGCTGAGTGATTGTACTTCTTGCCAGAAACTCATTTGGGAGTCCCGTACTATTGAGCCAGAAACATGTGTATGCATATTCACTGTGTATGTAGCCAGAGCCATAAACATCAATTTCCTGCATGGAAAATGGGGAATATTAGTTGATGACAATCTTTATTGATGCTGGACGCCAGCACGTAGAAACGTCCAGGTTTTAGACTATACTTGACATGAATCGCTCTCGCAAGAAATTAAATCCAATCGTATTAGATTCAGCACAATCTCCTTCTAATTATTTATTTGAGACTGGATAAGTTTTCATTTTTCTGATGTCTCAGGATAGCCGAGTAGGATTTTTACAGGTCGTCACTTCATAACGAGTGGCTTACAATTTCAGAGATTTGCGGGATTCTTGGCACTGGTTGATTCCTCCTAATAAAAGTGTCACACTCATTCATAACTTGAAAGACGTTGTGAGAAAAACGAGACACTGCTGTACGTAGTAGTTCGACAGCTAGAAGCTCCCATAATCCACAATAATGAGAAAGGTGTGGAGTGTAGCTGACATATAATTTCATTCTTGTCTTCTCTGTAGAAGGTGTAAGCCAACTGGAGGTCCGATTTTTTTGTGGGCCAGCTGATGACTTCATTTTCTTCTGAAGTCCATTTTCACTACGCAGTGAGAACTCTAGTTGCTTTGAGATTCATGCGTCTTAGCAAAATGTTGAACATTTGCAAAGGCTTTCGTTATTATTTTTGTTCATAATATCAAGAATGTGATCTGTCTAGGAAAGAACCTACCGTAGTTGGAATAGAACGGACATAAGCTTTGGCAGAATAAGTCATCAAGCACTTTAAGCTTTTGAAAACAAATTGTTGTTATTTAGACAAATAAATGTCTAGTGTACATAATTTCAGCTTGTTTTTCAATTTGTCAAACCCTATTTTTCGTTCGTGACGTTGAATTTTGAAAATGAAGAGCTCAGATTATCAACCCTCAGCGTATTGTAAGCACATCATAACGCCCACGAACACGGTAATTATGGCACTCCGAAGCTATTTTATAAACTGCAAATTTTATTCTAAAACCTCTTTCTTATTTAATGAATCCAACGATGTAATGCTGATTTCAAAAAACTGCAGGAAACCCTCACAGCACGTGAAGGTTGATTATTGACTGTCGAATTAATGCAGCTTTCAATCGCGTCCAATCTGTGTCAATGTCACAAGAATTCATTTCAAACTTATGTAAACTATCTTTATTGGAAAGTACCAAATTTTCCTCCAAGTCTCATGATCTAATTTTGCCCCTCTTTTGATTTCGCTAATAAATCTTCAGATCTGCTCGCGCTAAGATTATTTGGAGAAATTAAATATTTGAAATCTAATTAGGTTTATATGATCTGCTCCAAACTACCCTATTTCATGTGATGTGTAAAATATATGTGGCAATGGCACTGAAATAACCTGCTGCTGACTAAAATTTCCTTCACCCCTTTGTCTTCGTTTTATGCCTTATATATTTCTTTTTGTTGGAGAAATTGTTTTAATTTCTCCAATTCGGACACCTTTGACAGTCCTATTGTGGCATATTTTTCGCTAAAGAGTCTCTACTTGATTATTACCGATGGCAAATATAACTCGATTCCCATATTTTTCCATATAAATTGCGTGCTAGTGTCCTGTTCCTTGGTGTAGTAGTTCTGTGAACACCAATATGTGTGCGAGCATTCAACGTTCTTCCAGCAATTATTTTGGGTTATGCCTGATGATGATATTTTGAGCCATACTCTAGGCTGTCTAATAATTAAACGATAAGACTCTCATACATTCTACGAACGCATAAACTATAAGCTGACATGATAGCGACCGACAGCAATCATACTCATCCGTAGATGACAGCGATAAGAACTACGGAATATACCTTGCGTACCTTACTTTCTCAAAAAAGACCATCGCCATGGACGACATTTATGCCAGAGAGATCAGAATGAAAATCATGCTGAGACTCGTACTACCAGTGCAAAGAGACCATCCAAATACCAAGTTATTCATCACGCTTCTGATTAATGTGAAAGGCAGAGATGCTAAGGAATTTAAATTACAAGTGTCGAAAAATTTCGCTCGCTGCTGTTTTTCTGGAGTTGAGGAATTTCACATGCTCGTGTTAGCGGAAATTTTATCCATATTCAATAATCGGCTCTCAGATATAAGGAGACATCTAGATGCACTTCTCAGTTAAGGACTGGTTGAACTCAAAGCAAGTGGCGGTTTGAATTTATGTAAGGAGGAAGTCTTCTCAACATCATGTGCAACAACGATTGATTTGCATAGAACAAAAAGTCATTTAAATTTTTGGAGAAAGGGGTGGATAACGCAATGGTGATGGTGACCATTTATTGCCTGTGAGCTTCTAGCCTGATCCTACACGGTTAACAAAACCTCTAATCCATCCAGAGTCACGAAATTTGTGCGAGACATGTTTGTGATCAGCTGCCTTGGAAAGAGTTCGTAAAGCCTTACCTCGAAGAGCTCTGTAAGTTCCAGTGCTGAAATGAAAGACCTTTGTAGAAATAAATTTTGTGGAACCTTTCTTTACCGCTTGTTACTATGATTTTGCTCTCTTCCAAAATTCAAAACCACTACTATTCTTTGGTTTTGAGTTTTCCAAATGAGGGAATAATTTCTTAGAATCGTGGAGCAATGGTAATTGTGACAAAAGGTGATTTATTGCACTTTAGAAAGAGACCCTGTCGGTAGGTTGTGATTAATCTTCAGTGATATGCAATATCGAACCTCCAACGCGATCGGCTAACATCGCACAACGTCGTACTCCACTCTGAACTTTTCTCTTGTGTAAGGGCTCTCATGTTGGTGAGCGGAGTGTTCTATCGGTTTCTCGTAAAATTCGTTACGCTGCATCTTTTGTAAAGTATATCCTCTAAGATGTGTACTTGGTCAAAGTCATTCTTGCCGGACACAATTCATCAAACACGCGGTGGTCTTGGCCCACATTAGACCTATTAATCTGAAATCCACTAAATTTATTTTAATTTGTATAAAAAACCATTTCAAAACATTTTTGACAGCGCGAGCGCAAATCTGTTCCTTTAATTCCTTTTTTGTTCTCCTCTTTAACATTCTATTAAATCAATTTTTGTTCTTTCTCTAACTCCGTCTTTTTTCTCATCCTTCCTGCTTAAATCAATCCCTTGAAGTCAGCCCAACAAACCTATAAAGCAGAGTCGATCTTGGTGTTGATTGTATTCTCTACACGAAATTCTCCCTGTGTTATTCAAAATTCCTTTACATCCAAATTCACCAATAGCCCAAACTGATTTAAGGCTTTTTCTCTTTCAACTGAGGAAATCGTCATTTTGACCGCTTCACAGGCTCCTTACCACTGGCAATAATAGAGCAATTTTCTCCATTTGCATGCTTCCTATGAATGAGAAATGCATTCATAACATCCTGTTTTTGAATGAAATTTTGCAAAGTAGTTCAGAGTCTCTTTCTTTAGGGCTCAAGCGCTCAATAAAAGAAAATGGAAGTATTAGGTCCAAGTTTGCCCCCGTCAAACTGTGCTTAATATAGTCCCAACCAAGTGTTGATCCAATAAGCATCATTCAGCATCGTGTAACTTTTTCCTTAGGCTAGTTATTCAACTTTGTAAATGCCGACGCCTATCATAAAACATTTTATCATGGGAAAAATGAGATCCGGCTCTAATTCTTTTCAGATAAAAAGACCACATCAACAGACAATGAAAGAGAGAAGTCAGCCCCGCTAAATGAACTTTTCTGTGTGACAGATACGTTAGCAAACAAGCCGACGAAGGTCCCTCAACTCAAAAAATGAAAAAATACGCAAAATTCATTCTTTACTAATATCGTTAAACTGATAATTTTTTCCATCGTTTTTCATTCCTTTACAAGTCCAATCACAGTGTTAGTATAATTTGATTTTTCTTCAGCTTCTAGAGTACGACGAGCTCCCTTACAGTGTTGTGGAGGCGGTGATGTTTGCCATTATTTCGAATTGTTAATTGCTGAGCTGTGCTAGGGAGCGGACTACGGTTTCACTATGGGAACGTTGTCATTTCCCAGCTTGATTTAGTAGATGAGAGTTTGATGAAAGGTATTTCACTCTAGTCGACGGCCGAGCATATGGTACGCCACATGATCCGTGTGGGAACGGCAATAAAGCCGACGAATGAAATTGCTAGTCGTTCAGATGTATCTCTCCATGCAACATATAATTTCTGAAAAGCAGCAATGTGTAATTGATTTCTGTGAAACACGGCCCGTCTAACGTTTAACAATTTATGTCGATTTCCATTTCATCACTAGTCATTTTTCTACGTACTATTGTTGGATTAGGAAAAAAATCTTATTTCTGTACGTTTTTGATCTATTTTCGAACAAGTTCTCTGGTGAAGAAATTGTTCCAAATGACACACACTTTCTTCTATATTATAGATCAAAAGAATAAAAAATGTTTTCGGGACGATTGAATCCATTTATTCAAAACCTTTGAGCAAGACTGAGGTTATTAAATACTTGTAAGGCCTATAAAATGACTCACACCCCCCTAGCGATGGGTTAAGTCATTGGTGCTATCCTCCAAGAGAAGTCTGGTATCAATTTGCCGACCTCAGAGACATTGAAGGATTGATGAGCTCGGGATACGAGCTGCACCGACAATCGAGTGCATGACGGGAACTCTCTAATCACTTTACTATTTCGATTACTTAATTAATGCCACATATAATCTGATAATATATTTTTTAGCCTTTCGTGAGTTCTTTTACAGGTCCTTATATAGTGTGAAACACATGTTTCGGCCTTCTAGCCTCCTCAGTGCACGGTGCCTTTCGTTTGATCCAATCTCTATAGTGGGAGAGCCCTTTTACATAAAAGAATCGTCGACGAATTACCACACTGCCGCGTGTAAAGCGAAATACACTTCACACACGGCATAGATAACATATCACTGCATGTCCAGTGACATGATTACCAGAAATTGCGGTGACTGACAGTCAATTGCTCAAGGCTGGTATTTTTGATAACACCTCCATATTCAACAATTTCCTCCCACTCCTCGCTCAAAACACTATAATTTGACAATGTATTTTTGAATATGTTTTTGATAAGTGTCTACAAAAGACCTTATGAAAGGCTCAGAAAGTCATATCGTCAGATCAAATTGTTTTGAGCGAGGTCTCAAGAAACAATCGAATATGAAGCTATTACCATATAGTATCGTGTGCATTCAAAAAAGGAGTTCAATAAACGAGCAGACTGGTAATCTAATACTAGATGGATATAGTGACAAAGCAAAGCTCCATACATGGACAAGTGCATTAGTTACCTATGTTATTTGCTTTCAGGACGAATTTTTTGTTTTGCTTTGCAAGCCAAATGCGAACTTGTTAGAGTAGGATTAACTCAATAAGCTGACGTTTCGGCGCTTGCGCCTTTTTCACAGCTTGGAAAAAATAGGTTGCCCAGGACCCAGTTAGCAAAACACTTCCGTTACTTCAATAGAAAAATCACAAAGAAGCATACCTTTTCTGGCGACTGGTTTTTTATAGACCCGCTCAAAATGATATAATCTGATAGGGATACAACATGTTTTGAGCTGTCAGGTCTAGTGCTATACAGGCGCCTGTTTCGCCCTATTGGGACCATTCAGTGACACCCCTCTCTCGGTTCAGCCGATCACTGAGGCTAAATAGTTCTCTATAAAGATGTCGGAGAGGTATCATTGTTGTAAAAGCAACAAACTTGACTAATGGTCGCAACAATGCCAGGTAACTCCATCATCTGACTTTCGATGATTTTTTTGCTCGGCGTCGATTCCTTTATGGAGGATTATTTGGTCTCAGGGATCGGCTGAACCGAGGAGGGGTACTACTGAAGAGTTCCAATAAGGCCAAACAGGCGCCTGTATAGCACTAGACCTAACAGCTCATCAAGACGTATTATATTCTTATCAGATTATATCACAAAGAAGCTGTAAAGTTGAAAAAGTTGCTTTGTTTTTGATGTGAATAAAATTTCTGCTTGGTGTTTTCTTTTCTGCTGAAGCAATGGACGAAATTGGCTGACTGGGTTATGGACAATCTGATCTTTCCAGCCTCTGAAGAAGGCGAAACCGCGGAAACGTCAGTTAGTTTATCGAATAACTTGTGCTGTAACAACCTTGCGCCTGACTTATAAAGAAAGACAAGGAATTGTTGTCGGCATGTCGGCAGTTCGCCTTCTTCAGAGCCTGAAAAGGTAGAATTGTCCGCAATCCAATCAGTTAAGCCACGTCCATTACTCCTTCATGAAATCACCAGACCTAGATATTAATCGCATCAAGCACAAAATCATTTCTCGACTCTCAAGTTGACTTAAGTTGAGGGTTGAGTGCTTGATGCGATTGAAATCTACATCTGCTGTTTTTTTCAAAGGAGTTATGGAGGTGTTTGACTAATTGGATTGCGGCAATGTGACCTTTCCAGGCTCTAAAGAAGACGAACTGCTGAAACGTTAGTTGTCAAATAAAGATTAATGTAACACCTCATGTTTGGCTCAAAGAAGAAAATCAGGAATTACATTGAAGCATGCCGAGGTTAATAAACAGTCGGTCTTGGGAATATTTATTTTATTTCATTTCATACAATGATCCGTCTTCAAAAAGTTTTTTCCACTGCGCAGATCCCAGTACTTTTAGCATTCAATTCGTTTTTCGCCTTATTATTGGGCGTCGTAGAATGCTGGTTGAGCGAATACCCTTGCATTCTCTAGGACAGATTGGCTGTGCCGTTCCATAACGGGTTGTTGTTAACTGCCGGAGAGTGTTGGAGAGTGATCGGCAGCGCAACCACTTGGCCACGTCGCCACCGATATTATTTATTATCAACAATTGATTGCTATTTTTATATTTATTTATTGACAAAGCATATATGCGTTTTGCTTGAGTTCTGTTCGCTTTAGGTTACGAAGGTTGTGTTTGTTTTCTAAGTGCAAACAATTAGACAATGATGTTTTCGCTGTTGTTTCTCACTTAGAATACACGCTCTAGATTCATCGGAAAGCCTACAGGATATTTCTTCTTACGAAATGACTTTTTTTGATGTCTATATTTTCTGCATGAGTGAAAAACTTTTCGAGCGCCATCCATTCTGTTGTAAATTGTCTCGAATTCATTTCAGGTCTCAAATCATTATGGTGAGACTATACGGTGGCCAAAATGCACTTAGCCTTTTTGAATGAGTAAGGGCTATCTCCATGCAAGACACGAAGAAAAGGGCTTAGGTAACTGAGTTCTCAAACATTATTTTGGCTATCACCCTTATCTTCCAGTCTCGCGACAATGCTGCCTAAGACTTTTGCCCGAAAATTCGAAATGCACGATATTACGCTG
The DNA here is from genome assembly GCA_019055375.1 of Parelaphostrongylus tenuis. Lineage (NCBI taxonomy): Eukaryota > Metazoa > Nematoda > Chromadorea > Rhabditida > Metastrongylidae > Parelaphostrongylus > Parelaphostrongylus tenuis. The sequence goes on from JAHQIW010003685.1 coordinate 263,411, forward strand.
CAGCTTTGGAGTCCTTCGATCTTAGTCGCTAACGGCTCTCATGCTATCATTAACATCGATATGATCGAATATTCCATTTCTTGCAGACCAATTACTCTTCTTTCATGAAAGAAGCTGCCCGGAATTCAGAATTTCGTCGACCACCCGCAGGAATCCTTAGAATTTCACCATCAATTTGATAACGTGGTTGAAAGTGCTATGGCCTTCTTCTTGTGCTTCCGAGGAATACGCATACGGTCAAATCCATGAGGTCGACCAGGCTGGAGCGTAACCTGATCATATTTTCTTCATCAAGTGATAATCTCAAAATCTTCTTCAAGCCTCTCCGCCCCATCTGCTCATTTTTGGAGCATAGTCGTTTGCTGTGGGTTTTTTCCCTACTGAGTAAACAATTGTGGGAGCCATCCAAAACAATTTTGATGAAGGCTCCTGTGAACAAGATTGCCCTCAGAGCGTGCACAAAATCGATTTTTTCCTTTTGTAATGAGTCTTCCAACATTCCTTCCATTTAACTAATATTGATCTAGATTATGATTAGTGTGTATTCAATCTAGCATGCTTGTTAATGACGTCATTAACAATTACCGGAAAGTTGTACATTTTCTCGCGCCTTTTCTTCCTTTTCGCAGTTTCTTGGGATTTTTGAGTTGCCGTAGACCAACGCAGAACTCTCGTCCAATAAGTAATGATGCTTACCTGTATCAACAATTACCTACCACTTTCACACTGACTAGGAACGTTGCGTCCCACCAGATTATTAGTAAAAGCGCTAGTGCTGATGGCGATAGGTTCTCTAGAAATTCAGTTGTGACATCACTGCTACTAAGTGGTATACATTCTCTTTGATTTTCAATTATACCAAATGCGCACAGTTGCTGAACTCATTCGATTGGATAACGTACAGATCTACTACATTGCACATCTGGATGTAGTGACTATTCCGTCTGGCAGACAGCAGTTTATAAAGGTAAAACCATAAAAGTGCTAAGATACAAGCAATATTTGGTGCCCAAGGTGATTTAAGTTCTGAAATTACACTTTGCACTACCCGATGAAGTCCTTCGCTCTGCATTTCTCTCAGCCTCCAAAAGAACTATAAACAAAGTTTGTATTTAGTGAAGTCCCGATGCTCTACCTATGCTGTTCATCTGCAACCAGTATTGCATTTGGTTTTTTTTTTTTCATAGGTCTTTTTGCGACATCAGCTTGTATGGTGGAAAGTAGATCGCTTGTGTCTTGCAAAATTCACGAAACCTATGAGCCTTGGAGTTGCTTGAGACAAGCATCTCTTATTTATCCTAAAACTCTTGCCTTGGAGCTACTGGATGAATTTATCACAGTCTTCTTGCCAATCGCAGTAAATTCCTAAAGCTGTCTTAGAAAGAGAATTGAATTTATCATAATCCTCTTGCCAATCGCAGTAAAATCCTAAAGCTCTCCAAGAAAGTGAAAAATGGGAGAAGATGCTTCTGCAGTATTTTTGTGCTGTGATCTTTGTGAATTTTTCTCCTTTCTAAGAATCCGAAATGATGAAAGTGATTTTGTAAGCAAATGTAGATCAACGTAAAAATGGCATCACAAATAAGTAAATCGCTACGATTTCTCAGGTTCGTTATTTTTTGTGGTATCCAACGGCTATTTAAGAGCTTTCACGTCGAACTGTCAAGCCTTTTCTAATCGTAAAATACACTGAAATGTCTTTGCTGTATTAATTATTAAGGCTGGATTGCACTTAACATTTGTATAATCAATGACTTTTCGTTTTTTTTTTTTTTTATTTGATGAGCAACACGACGATGTTGTCACTCAATTTTTTTCCAAAAGTCGACATTTCGACAGATTTTTCCTTCTTCTGAGCTTGAAAAAATTAAGTAGTCTAGAACTTACTGAAACGAATAACTCCATAAGACCAACAAGAAAAAATTACGAGACCTAGATTTTGATAGCATTAGAAGTGCAACAACTTTTCCATGCACTCACATTTCTCTATGAGTCTTTTAGTGTGTTTTTCACAAGGATCTACACTAGAGAGCTTATGTGAAGTACGATTGCACCTCCCTCATGTCGGAATATCATTGCTGAATATCGTGTGTGATCATGTGTGACAAGAACATTCTTCCTTGCTGATCATTTTTGGATGTCTCTAATATATACGAAGCAATCTTGACCTTTCACAGGCTTTCTGAGAGATCAAATTTACTGAAACATCGGCTGTTGTCAATGGATTGTTCCAATGCATTTTGAGTCACAAACAACTTTCTCGCTCATTAGCTGCATTTCAGTCTTCGACTTAGACAAAAAGGTTCTCAAATGATTGATGAAAGCACTCGTGCTTGGCATAAATTGATGTTAGGTTACAGATGATGAATGGTTACAAGGCGACATTAGTCTATTTTTTCAAACATAGGCGTCCAATTGCTTGATCAATCTGCCAAGGGACGAAGAATAATTGTGCTGCCAAAATTTCACTACTACTGAGTTCTTAAATAATATTTAGTAAAATTCTGTATTGAATAATTCGTCTATTTTATCATAAAACGGGTTTCAGCTCGCGGACTTCTCGTTTCATCCAGTCCAATGACGGTGTATTTAATCTTATTATCTTATTATATTGTCATCAGGTTTATGCAGATTCCCTAATGTCGTAGCTTTCATGGATTCTTGCTACAAACTCACCAAAATTCCTCCTAATTTAGATAATTTTGTTTGTGGTTTCAGCCGCATTACCACCCTCGTCGTGCTCAGCTTCTGGTTACTATGGCTGTTCTCCCTCGTTACTTTTATTTTTTTTTTACTGAATACATTGAAACTATTTGAATTATCTCGTTTGACTCCTACGTTTTTGGAAAAAAACATATTCACCCCAGAGAAATTATCCTTATTGTACGGCAATGCTTTTACAAAAGGTGTTCATGAGGTTCTGCGATAGGAGCATCCGGTGGTTATCGACGGTTACTAATAGCTTTTCAGTTGTCAACCCTGCATGTTATTCTCTGAGCACGCCCATTATTCTACTCGTTCAATGGTCTTCACTGCACAATTTTGGCCCATTCAGTGTGCGATATACAAAATAGATGCTTGTATCTCTTTCAATCGCTCGCCAACTGTCCTCCATGAAATGACTGGATTCATGCTTGAGTGTGGCTTCGCCTCAACAGCTATCACATTCCGTGCACGCTATCACACACCTCGCTTAGGTGGATATTTTCTAAACAAGACCTAGTTAGAAGCTACCTTATCGCTGCTAAGAGTTCACTTTTTACCATTTTGGAGTGGATTCTTGCAATTATGGTCTAAAACAGACCGATTTCCTCTAGAAGTAGGCCTCATAATGAATTCTCATTGGTTTAACACAGCCCGTATTCAAACCTGATGTAAGGATTCATCACTTCTTGCACCATATTCGTTTCCACGCACGTATCACCACAGAGGCTTTCTTCCATTTCACGAGTATATTCAGATGCTGGCTTGATGATTGTCGGCATTTCAATAGATATCATTGAATGCTGGTTGAGAAAATTTTCTCTGGAGTCCTGGAATAATCGGTATAGGGCACTCCTACTCGAATTTCAAAGAGCAAAGTGCTCCCAGACAAGTCTGTCACAAATATCCCGGCCACAAAAGGAAGAAAGAGGAATGGCAAGCCTGGGACGTGATTCGTCCAACACCGGGCTCGTCATGTATGGCGTCAAGACACTGTACTGTTATAAATAGACTAGAGATAATAAATAATAATTTATTGATGTCAAAATGGGCGTCATCTCAACCAGAACTGATTTGTTTTCAACACGTGTGAATTTAGAATTTGCTGAAAATGAATTATGGGCAGCTGAATTGTGACACCTCTTGCTAGTTCAGAAGTGCTCACCCTCTCGAACAGTTGTCTACCACCTGGTCTCTAGAAATACGGATCACTCTCTCACATATTTGCATATTCTTTTCACCACCTCAAGTCATTGCAGCTTATGCTTTTGACCAGTGGTAAACATTGCCTCCAATATTTCTCAACCATCAGTGCATTTTCCTCACAATCTCGATCATAAGTTTTGCTTAATAATACTCTGATCCTATTTTTTTTTACATTATATTAGCAACTCAATCTTTTATCTATTTTTTCAATAAACATTTGAAACCACACAAAATACATCAACACTTCTGTAGGCTCTTTGGAAAAATGCTTATATCTCCTGATCTTTATCCTGTTAAAGCCCATCACATCACATACTCTGTGTGTTTTTTCATACGGATTCGTGGCTGTTAATAATCGTGTTTATTGAATACATTACTAATGCTGCACAACAATGATATATTGGCAGATATTCCGGCGACTTTGCCCTCCCCGAAGATTGGGCAGGTAGAATTGATTCGCATTCACTACTTTCATAATATTAAAGTAAAATAATGATAAATAATTTCACAATCTTTCTATTCGAGTTTTTTTTTCGAAGCCTCACTCAAAATAATATTATGTGATAGCATATTTTCAGCCTTTCATGAGATCTGGTATGCCACTTAGACGTACATTTCGGCTTTCATGTCAAGCCTGGTCAGTAACACACACGTTTCGGTCAAACCGAGCCCCTAGATATAAGGAATCGGCGCCAAACATCTTACACTGCTTTGTTTACCAACCATTGAGTAATAAATTGTCACTGCAATGTTTGGTGATTTTTCCACTGGGCGTGCAATGCAACATGTTCGGCACCGAATACCTTATACGTAGGGACTCAATTGAACTGAAAGGCGTGTGCTACTGATGAGGCTTGACGTGAAAGCAAAGACGTATGTCTAGTACTATAATGGCCTTGTCAGCCCTCATGAAAGGCTTGAAACATGCTATTGGACCTTCATAATCTTAGCAGAGAACGTATTAAACAAATTATTTGAATTGGAATTTGAATAGTTAAAGGCTTTTTTTCAAAACGCTCATCGTTTATTCGTTTTTAAGCCCATCACTTATTTGTTGGAGACAAACTGCTCGGAGTTTGCCTCGAGTAAGAAGGACCTGGCCCAGGTCGGAGAAATTAGATTTACTTATGATACGAGGTCACGCGTAATTACGACGCGCTCCTCTTGTGGTTCATTTCTGAATATTTTACGTCTGTGCGATGAAATTCAGGAATTTCCACGCTAATGTTTCGGCTTATTGTGTTAGGATAGTGATTTTCATCTAAAAATCTGCTCCGCTATGTTTTTTTGTTTCCCATACGTGCCTAATGATTTTGTATGACACTAGAATTACCACGTAGCTGCTTTTCTATACGGGCGCACAGTGGTCTACCCGTTTCGTCAATGTATTCGTTCCCACATGCCTTACAAAGGGCTATGTATACCGTACCAGATCTCATGTAATTGCCGACTCTACTGTTAGGGCAGATTTTGCGATTTTCACTTCGTAAAGGCGGTCATACACATCGGCCACGGGCCACTTGGCGCCTTGGGCAGAAGGGGTTGTTCCAATCACCTCTACCGTAGGCCCAAGCCTGGCCCTTGGTAAACAATATATGAAGCTGTGTTCACTTCATTGGTTTTGAAGGGCAAAATGAACGGATTCTCGTTTTCAGCAGACTTATCCTTTAAGGCTATGTTTTTTCCATGAAATCTAATCCGACAAGCTCCCACTTTTTGGTAGCCATTAGTAAAGGCTATATTTTGCGCCGTTTCCTTATGCTCTCTTACTGAGCACACACTGCTAGCTGTCGAAACATGTTTTTCACAAGTGGGCATATTGTGTGATGGATGAGAGGAAAGGTAATGAAGCAGTATGTTTTTTTACTTAGCTTGCAATCGCACTTTGTGGTGCAGGCGTTTTTCGGATAGTTGACTTGCCTTAGCTTTCTTTCGGGTAAATTTTACATTCACTAGATGTTTATTTAACAACTTTAAACATTGCTCATCTCTTCTTGTGTGGAGCAGACGAATAACAATCATTCATTTACCTATAGTAGAGCATTGGCCGGCGACAGATTAATGGGGCTTCACTTTCGACACATGACTTGTGGCTAATCTGTGTCTCACTGCCAACCCCTCTTGTTTATTTGAAATAATTCTCGGACCATCAAAAGACGGAGCAGTTTAGACAATTCTTTGAGAGGGCCATGTTCTTCCTAATCGAGAAGCCATATAGGTCTATAAATCTTTCGTGCCTCATGAAGAGCACGCAGATGACTTGCATGCGGACTCATTCGACACATCTGTATAAAAGGCAGCCATCATCATGAACGCGTTGTTGGGAGACGCGTTACGTAAATGGCTCAAGAAAATATGAGTATTTGTCAAGTGAGCCGAGATGTGTTTTAGCAGCTGTATTAGTATGAAGTCTATAAGCCATGTTATTCTGTACGTGAGTCCGTATACACAAGTGAAATAGGCCTATTGAACTTTAGTGGGTTGGTAGACGCAAGATCATCAGTACATAATTGTTTATGAGTTTTAATAGGTAAATATAAAATAGAGCAGGATGATAGGTTTTTTTTTAATGAGAGATAACTGATAGCTTCACATCGGCCGAGCTTTCCATTTTGACCTGCTTCGAGTTCACGGTCTGGACTTCTAGATTCTCTTTCAGATGATGAATGATAAAAGCGTGATATCTACGACTTGTGTTTTCGTTATGTCAACATCTGAGAAATTACTGAGGACTGAGTAATCACTATGAACTCTCTGCTTTCTCAATAATTGATAGTATAATAGTCCTTTGTTTTCTTAGTTTCATTAGCTCGCAACTCTGTCGCACGCCACTATTTGCGCTTTTATGAAGTTGGAACTGAACCTTTTTGCGCGTTTGTGATTAAGGGCTTGTGAAGTTCTCCGGAAAGAATGCGAAGGTTGATATTTACATCACCGTTAAAGTCTTGCTGTCTGAAAAACGCTCGCGATGAAGGACGTGATGGTAATGCTCCTGCTTTTAGTCGTTCATACTTAAGAATAATTTTAGTCTATGAAAACTCTAGTTTCCTGTTTATCCTTTCTTGAGACTCATGAAGACTGCATGCGTTCTCATTTCCATTCACATATTCTCATGAGTTTCTATCTTAATATCACTGTAAGACAAGTGCCTTGTCGACTCATCGGAACTACGTTGACTCCATGCAGGCTCACCAGCAATGCGATTGAGCACGACTTTTCTATCTAGCAGTTGAACGTAAAGTAGCGTTATAAGTTCCCGTCATACGTGGAGAAAGTCATGAGATTTCAATGACATTGAATACTACAGTGACATGTGAATCACTAGTAACGACTTCGTAACACCTTAATGGGAATCCTTAATCCTCCCCAATAAGCGCAGTTGAGAGAGCGGCAAAGATATCGCGAAGATTTCCTGATGTTTGAGAAATTTTTTTTAAAGTAACAAATAGTATATACGGCGTTGAACTGATTTTAATTACATCGATGACGCTCACTATCAAAAACCATACCTTTGCGAAGGCAAAAACATCTGAGGAATGTGTACGCTCTCTGTTAACCTTTGCATCGTCAATAATTCACTGTCTTTTTCGCGACAAACAACCACTATTTTGTAGTTGTACAAAATATTCACACCAGCTGACGCTTTGTTGTATTTCTCCTTCATCAGAGTCGCTTTCTGTGAGTATGCCACTGAATATACCATAAGAAGCGGCTCAAAGAAGATTCGCCAAAATGTAAGCTGCTGTGAGAAAATCATATGGATATGGTAACAACCTTGTGCTTGTTCATCAAGAAAAGCTTATTAATGTAGTGCTATTTATTTGACACGCTAGGAAAGATTCGTACGAAGAAAATCGTATTTCTTTTTGCAAACAAACTGTTTTATAACTTCATTTGCTACACAGAAAATCTAATTTATAGAAAAGGCATAGAAATCTCAGGAAAGGCAATAACGAGAAAGGCATTAGATGACGTTCAGTCGTTTAGATCAGTCCTATTGCAATGTTAAGCATTAAGTCGTTAATTCCGATTGTTTACTCCCCCGTGAATAATAGGCGACCCGAATGACCATCATCATTCTATGCTCAATGTTGATTTATTAACGCATATTCTTGTTTTTATTGTTTGACATTTATTTTCTACAAGAAAAATTGCTCTCGATACCAAACGAAGCATGAAACGACAATTATCGCAAATTGTTCCACCTATTATAGTCGTTGGTCGATCACGAATGGTTTTCCTTTTCAAAGTTGAGTTTCTGTTGCTAGATTTCTATAAAAATATTCTGAAAGGCTTATTAGTCTCTTCGAAGTTTGCTATGTCAGTACGTACGTTTTGGCGATGTTGCTCGCATCGCCAGAGCCACACGCTCCACCGTCAGCTATTCTTACATAGTAGAGAAGGGGAGACACTTGACATTGAGTAGATTTCACACGTCCTCTTTATAAAAATATACGTGGCTATCATCCAGAAGACATTAGATGTAAAGTAAACGTCATAAACAGTGACATGCACTGAAGTGATAATGCGTGGATTACCCGCGAAATCTATATGTTTCCAATGAAAACGTTTTTGTTACAGAAATTTGGGATGATTTGTTGGATTTTCTGCTATTATATTCTCAGTTTGGATACTTGAATGGTTTCGCTTCATGTATCGTTTGAGTATTATCTACTTCCTACACCCAATTCATTCTCCTGTAGTCATGTTCCATAGAGGTGTTTCGATGTGGGATCGCCTGTAACTTGAGGATGTGTGGACTTTTCTCCTTATTGACAAGCTGAACGTGGTCGCACGTGATTCTCCCAGGAAACCTGAGACAGCCGAGCCAGGGTTTTCTCAGGTAGTCGGTATTCCTTAGGTCGGCGATACATCAGACTAGACCCGAATTTTTGAATCGAGTCTTCAGAATCTAAAATAGCATATTATACACATCTGTATTAGATCGAACTTCTGATTCATTTATCCACTTTCGCGGTTTCTTCTCCTTTCGTCTGTGAAATCCGTTTTTACTTTTTTTTGCTTTCCTTTCTCACTATACAGTTGTCAAAATACTAATGCAATTGAAAAATCTGCCCTGGACCGGAAGCTGCTTTCGTTAAACGCGATATTGCTAGAGTGAACAAGGGCATTCAAAGCTTTTGAAGTAAGCTTTTCGTGTTTCATAGTCACTGAAGCAAGTATGGAGAGATTAAACACGATTCCGGATGAAGAACATAAATTCTACTGCACTACGATTTATTGCTCCCAGAAAATGAACATATTCGTCGAATTTACAACGGCCCATTACATTTTATTGAGTTGCTCTATAATTTATATCGTAATTCGACAATTTATTAGCTGTTTATGGACGATGAGGCGTCTTTCGACCCCTCAAGCTGTCCCCCTGTTAGGATGGCTACGAAGATCTATGAGCGCCTCCAATAGAAATTTGGTGATTAGAGGTCTCAAAGAGACATTGTCCTCACTAAATGATGGATTATTACTTGGGATGGTCTTCTAAGGATGATTTATGTAAGATCGTTGCCTTTGATCTCTAAAATCTCGCATTTTATATAGAGGAAATCACATCGTTTCGAAAAAAAAAACATTTTCATCTCTTAACAAACATTTTTTAAGGATATACATATTTTGAGCCATAGGTCTAGTGCTATATAGGCGCCTATTTCGTCCTATTGGGACTCATCAGTAGCACCCTCCCTCGGTTCCGTCGATCCCTTGAGGTTAAACATCCTCTAAAGGAACCGACGCCGAGTAAAATTAAGCACCCAAAGTAGGATGATGTTATTACCTGACTTTGTGGTGACCGGCAGTCGAGCTTACGGCTTTTAAAATGAACTATACTTCTGCTATCGACTGCTTTTTTACAGACCCGCTCAAAATGATTTAATCTGATAAGGATATACATATTTTGAGCCATAGGTCTAGTGCTATATAGGCGCCTATTTCGTCCTATTGGGACTCATCAGTAGCAGCCTCCCTCGGTTCCGTCGATCCCTTGAGGTGAAACAATCCTCCAAAGGAACCGACGCCGAGTAAAATTAAGCACCCAAAGTAGGATGATGTATAACATTTAAACATTTTTTATATTTCAAGTTTTTATATACATTAGATAGATTAAGAGACTCTGATTTCAATACTATGCTTGGTTCGTGGAAAGATTTTTGTAGTACTTTTCACTAATGAAGGAAGATAACGTTTTGCAATCGGAGTTGTTTTTCGATCTATTAGTGAACGGAATTTTTGGTATTATGTAATGAGATTTTGATTCCAGGCAAACTTTGCCGCTGCATTAAACACTTCTGCAGGGATTTTTGAAGCCTTTTTTCTCGTGAAAATACTCCGTTATACCCTTGGAATCTTTCCTTCTCACCGTTTTAACTTAATGCGCATGACCAGTGGAAAAGGTTCCATCATTAGTGATCTTCATAGTGAAGTATAAGTCGGTACGCAAGAGCTAATACGCATAAAACGATGGGAAAAAGTCTTTTGCATATTTCTATAGAGGTTCCAACTTCTGAAGTGTCAAATTAATCGGAAATTTGTTGATCGCTCTTTATGAACAAACAGCGCTATAAGTGCGTGTCATTTCTGACAAACATTTCATAATTTTGTGATTTTTTCGCATGTCTCAACTAAAAATAGTCTCATCGAATTCTTTTCTGCCATATTTTCTCATTCGCCTGTGATGAATCCTCTCTTAGCGAGGATAAAAATCTTAATTTCATTAGGAAACGACCACATTGCCATTGAACCGCTCCCCACGAGTGCTATTCGTAATCGTCCAAACCGCCCGGAAGCAGAAAATGGCCACCGTCTGCGAAAGGTTGAGTCAATTGTTATTGATTTGAAGAAATCAATAAACTAACAGTTAAATTACCATTATGATCAATGTTATGTAAATTTTGTGGGCAAAGGTTGGATGCTTTTCTTCCAGGAAAAATGAGGCTGGTGATTGAAGAAAAGGTAAATCTGAGGTGGCTGTGATCTTCAAATTTTTTATCCCACAGATGGCTGCTTCAGGGCCGGGCAAGGCGATGGAGCAAAGCAGAACTATACGGTGGATGTGGTACCGTGATCCAACCCAGTTGCTCCCAAAATACGGCGAGTCGACTTTTGCACTGTGCCGGGTCGAGCGTTATCCTGAAGAGGAGCGACATCGAGTCGTTTTGCACATTCTCCTCTCACTGTTGCAGCCAGCTTTTAGAGCTGTTTCTCGCAGACGTCATAATGATTATCTGCCTTATGTTTAATGTTACCCAAAACAGCATACCTTGCCAATCCCAGAAAAACGAGGGCATAATGTTTCGAATGGAATTTAAACCTTGGTCGAGCTGGCAGGTTTTTGCCACGAGGAAGCCAGTAGGCGTGGTGCGTGTCGTACTCGTGTAGACTCAAGATTCATCTCCAGTGATGATCGACTTAAGAAAGTACTGCCTATGCGCACGCAGCAGACTTTCGCACATGGTCAAGCTTGCACTGACGTTGTAGTCGTTCGGTGCAAGAGTTGTCATTGAGGCATCACTTTGCGGTGGCCCGTTTCTTTAGATGGCAAACGATCGTGCTACGGCCTATTCGTCTCGTCCAATCCGTGTCCAAGGCCATATGCGAACGGATCCGTTTCTAAGTGTCTGGCTAGAGCTGCTAGAACTTTCTCCAACATACCCCAGCTTTTAGGCAATAACCCGATCTCCAGTATAAGAAAAACTGAATAAACAATATTGAGAAAGAAATGATGGAACAACGCAATAGATAGTGAGTTTAGAACTGAGAACTGCTCCAGTATATGAAGTATGACCGTCGTAGCACAAGTAATGTGTGTTACTTTGACGTCACTTTCTTCAACTATAAAAGCCTTGCCATTACATTTTAGCGACAATATCCTAAATCAACAAAGTTTTTTCTCAGTAGTAGACCTTATTCTGTACTTATCAGTAATTCTAGTGAGTTTTGAAAATGATGCGAGAATAAATGACCGATTTTGTTGGTGCTCTGATATATATTACGATGGAAGCGCGTTAGTGCGATTACAATCTCAATCAAGCAATCCTCTCTCGACGAGGAGGTTTGTAGGATTTCATGGGTAACATGTAGTGCATATCTGAGAATTTTAAAGTTCCCGTCTTAGTATAATTCTAATAACGAAGAATTACCGAGCTAACGGAGCAAAGTGACGATGTGCTCAGATGGTGGGTGAGACAGTAAACAACAGCCAAAGCGTCTACATATAACCCACCATTTAGGAAAATTCATGAAAAGAGTTGCATTTGCTTTGTTGGAGTACCATGAACTTTTCTTTTTCCTTTTTTTCTTTTTTCAATCTTTATAGTTGTTGCATGTAATTGTGTGGTGGTGCTCCTCATCTATACTTGCACGATTTTCCAATCAAATTTTGTTATTCAAAGCACAAACGGTGTAGCATTACTATCTTTGGTAACGAGCTGAAAGCCGTTTTCCATTACGGGAGAATTCTAGGCTTCAGAGATACGTGATTGCTGAGAACTCTTTCTAACGAGTACTAACCTTCTCCATCAGTGGGAAATTCTGGCTCCAGAATTAATGTGTTGTTGAGAGCTCTTCGCAGTGAGTACCAGCGTTTACATTAGGCGGAAATTCTAGGCTTCCGAAGTAGCTCAGCTGTTTACAGCGAGAGTTTGTTATGGCCTTTGAAAAGATAATAGTTGGCTGACGGCTGATCCAGAAAAATCTGCCTAATGAAGCATAGTTGTGTAGCTATATTGTTCGTACTTTTTACATTGTTAGTTTTGCCCATGTGTGGCTAAGCGATGTGATGAACTGGTTCCTATGAACTAATCAATGTGGTTGTTGGACCCTGTCAGCATCTAAATAAATATTCCTCGGCGATGGCACTCATGCCAGTTCTCTGCCTCAGGGGTTTCGTGAAGACTTGAAAATTGTAATGGATGAATCTTTCTGTCGACCCCATTCACTACAGCTCTTCTTGACCTTGGAAAGTACTCCTTTTCTATTTATCAATATGCTTGAATGTTATGAAACATTTGATTCAGATAGACATTCTGCCTTCAATCTACAATCGTCAATAACAGCTAGTCATCTTCAGGCGCCCTAAACGCGTGGCCATTATCATCACCACTAACACCGCCAAACTATCATTTCCGCTTAATTGTGGAAAGATGCGGGCAGCACGCAACAATCAGCATTGTTTCCGCAAACCTGCACAATCTTGAGCCGATAGCCACAAATTTCGCCGGTCGTTTTCCTTCTTTTTCTTTAGCTTTCGCCGATTCGAGTGTTCACGTTTTCTCTCCATGAAACGGCGAGGAATGAGCTTTACCTATAACAACATGTTGATGACAGTCAAAGGCTAACTTTAAGGCTCTTTACCTGTGTCAGCGGTAAGCCGTCTTCTAGAGAACAGCGGGCAATTTGGGTTCTACCAAGAAATGTTAATGTCAGAGCTCTGTCGGTCGCTCGCTGTTCTGATTGCACGTCAAAAGACGAAGTGTGTCGTGTTTATTCATTGAACGAAGTGAATTATGCGAATTTTCGATTCCTTTGACTAAATATTCACTCAATACCTTATAATTTTCTGTAGTGAAAAATTTTTGGTTAGTGCTTTCTGTGAGGTGAACAAACGCGGCAAGTTGTTAATGTGTTTTCGCCCTGAAAACGGAATAAACCGATAAAAAAGATGGAAAATTTTACGTTTGAACATATTCTTTCTGTCTTATACAGATTCGCATTAGAAATTTGCTAATTTGATCAGTGACCGTCTCAAACATAGTTTATAATTTGCTGATTTGGAAAATACTATCAAAGTCAGGTCTATGTATTCGAATGACATTACATCTAAATACGAAGCTATTCAAGAAAGAAAATACAGCAGTCAACTTTAAAAGATTTTGACTTTCGTGATAAACCCAGTGGGGACAATTTGCATTCACTGGAATGCAAGCGATATTCTTAGAGTTTTCGCCGGAATGACCTTTTTCATTGTACCTTTGCTAATCACTCATAGATTTAAAAAACGGCTATTCCAATAATGCATTTGTTTTCATAACGTCTTCTTATTACATTGTAGCAGCGAATATAAAATCACGTCTTACACTCAGCGTGCCTTTTTTGTTTGACTAGGACTTATGGATGGCTTTTCACTACATTTGTAGTAGTCATTTGATAGCACACGTTTCCACAATTTCAGTGCTAAATTTTAATTTAGGATGACCTCTAATATGTCTCACACCCGAAGTTGTTACCCCGTTGCTTGAGATTCATAGCTAATTTATGTGGTGATATAGAACGAAATCAAACAGCTGGTATTTATGGGACGTAAGAGAAGCTTTTTCTACAATGAACTTAGAAAGAAGTTTCCAAAAGGGAAAGTTAGTCTTGTCAAATTACTGAAACCGTACATCTCTCCGAGTCGCTTTGCGCGCAAGAAACATGAACTGCTTGAAAAAGAGGTGATTTTCGTTATTCAATTGAGGAATTTTCCGCAGTTTCTAGAAAATTCCGAATTTACTTTAGTATTCTGCTACGCTACATATATCAGTCTATAATAGCTTTGGTGCTAGAGGAATAAACATTAGCTTTATTATCCATAAGTAAATGATACTTCTAGACAACACTATTCAAACTATGCACCAGTCAACCTAAACACATTTCCGCCACCTCTCGGGTAAAAAGAAATTCCACTTTGTGCAGAATCAACCGCGCTTTTCTCATAGTACTAAATTTGTCCATGCTTGCCGCATCATGGCCTCATGGCGAAATTCGGCAAAGAATGGAAACACTGTTCGCCTGGACACAAATTCTTGAGCCTTTGCACGGTCGATGGTCTCGCAGGCGATCTATGCATTGCGTCCGAATTCGTGCTCCGTAAAGTGGCAAATTGCGATAAAGGCTTTGTTGAGTGGCCATGATGCGACAAGTATGCCCAAATTTAGTACTAAAAAAAGCTTTGAAAATTTTTCACAAGGCGGAATTGATTTGTTGCCTGAGAGATGACAGAAATGTGTTCAGGGCCGATGGCGTATACATTAAAAGTGTTGTTAAGCATTTTTAATGACTTTTATGCTTTAGTTCAAAATCTCATGAGCTAGTAATATAAGCAGGAGTTAAAGTCGCTGTTCGTATCAAAAGGCGCGCGATTTCCGTAATCTGGTTAGAAATTTTCTCTCTGTTTTTAAATACTCTCCAAAATTTCTTGACATTTTGACAGCACAGTTGTCTGTACAAGATGACATACTTTCGAACTATGATTTTTTGCGGAAAAAGTAATACCTATTCGTTTATGAAGACCTTTTAAGCATCAAGCTCAGTTTTATAACGACGTTTTTCAGGATATCGAATATGTATAAGAATTGTGGTGAAAAGCTATCCACAGGCTCTAGCCGAGTAAAAAGTGTGCGCTGATCGTAAAAGTAACCATCTTCTAGTTGCTGCAGCGGACTATGTAGGCCTTCTTAGAGCAAAGTAAACAACCAAAACTCTCCAAACTTAGGCTATCGAATATATGAAAAATCAAATGAAGAGCGAGAAAGGCTCGTGCTCGTAAGGTTAGTCTGATCACCTCAATTATTTGATGCTGTATTTCTGAGGGGACCGAGCGTTGCTTGACTTGCGAGATCGGGAATGTCTCCGTTCCGTCAAGTTGACCTTATCCAAATTTCAATTTTTGCTTGTGTTCCCTAGTGCAGTGTGTACTTTTTGCCATACAGTTAACTTTGTCCAGCCGCTGACTCAAAGTGGTTGTCTTTGGCGTCACCCCAGAAAAGCACAATAAAAGTGATTACTGCGATTAGAAGAGTTTAACATTGTTTTACCTGTTGTTTAATATAGTGAAATACACTCAGTCCAGTTATGGAACATTCATAAGCATGGCACTAAACCTTCCGCTCCGTTGGTCCCGATAAATTATTTAACAGCGTTGTCTTTAACTGCTCGCACAGCTGAATGCCCTTTCACAGATCTCATGATTGTTCACTTAGACGTAGGCATCGATTTGGAGCGAGGATTTGAATTTTGAGGGGAATTCAGGATTTCAGATATTGTATGTTCATCATCCTTCAAGCTCTATGAAAGCTCTAAATTGGGAGCAGATGCCAGAAAGCTTGCTTCATTCGTCTTTGAGACTAAGGAACTTTTTCCTGGTATGTGAAGACCAGTTTTCCCCATATCTACAAATGCCGTAACTTTCATAGGAGGAGGTTATGAGATGCTGTAAGTTGTCAGTATCTTCTATCTGACTTGAAAATATTCAAATGCCCTAATTAGCCTCTTTTCGTAAATGCAGAGTTATAGAATTAACCGTGTCGTGAGGTACGCTTATATCGAATTTGAACGTGATCATCAATTACATTTAGACAAGTTCCACCGCTGCATGTAATATTTTACCTTTTTTATCATTTCTTCCACATTCTTTTATCTTTTTCTTTTCATCATTGAAAGAATATGTGACGGCTTAAAAACGTCCTTTTTTAAATTATGAGTTCATATTTAGGCAAACGTTATGTTCGGTTACTTCTTATTGCGCCTTGAGTTTCATAATATTAATGACCGATCTTTAGAGAAAGTAAAGAAGTGAAATTTATAATTACTTACTTAGATACTTAGATGACTCGTCTTCACTAGTTGTGCAGACCCCAGCACATATTCCAAACGGTATATTGCTGGTCGTGCATATGATATTCCTCGGTTTCTTGACGTAACTTTGCAAGGGCATTTTCAGGTCTCCGATATCGATTCTAAGTGATGGATTGCGGCGATGGATCCTTGGCCGCACTTCCTCCTAGTTGATCCGGAGATGATGTAAGGCCGAAATCAAAAGCAGAAGTAGGAGAGAAAATAGCCGACCGCTCATATATGAAGTAAAAGCCGAAATTCAAGAAAAATTATGGAATTGAAAAATCAAGAAATCAAAGAAAGATAGGAATAACAATCAGCAAATGAATAAGCAAGAAGAAATAAATAAGTTAGAAATATTTGAAATACGAAAGAGAAAAAGTGATGAACGCGTCTACATGTAAATAACATTGAATAACTGGAATAATTAGCTAACGAGATGAAAATTCTTGATAAGGCAATCACGTGCCAGTTTAATAATCCAAGGTGATACATCTTATCATCATCACTCATTTTTTCACTCGCTCAACCCTATCCCGACATTATGTTCACTTCTTTGTACATACGGCTTTTATCAATTTTGAAATTCGCTTCAAAAATCATTTGTTCAAAGCCACCTGAATCTTTCTCGAGTCGTTTTCAATTGAAGACTTTGGGTAATGAAGAATAGAGCAACGTTCTCAAGAATTTACTTCACTGCGCCAATACTCAATACTGATTGCTAACTCATCACTGAATTTGATGCGATTACCAGCCACGATAAGACTGGTTGGTCGTGAAAGAGTCGACAAGTTATAAGAGAGCAAAATCTAACATTCGGGTCACAAAAGTCATTTGGACCATGTTTTTGATACGTAAAACTATTCTGCAGTGGTAGGTAACAACCCGGTGAGCGAATATCACTCTACTATTTTCATTAACGAAAACATTCAGGAAACAGTGATGATGTCTAATATTTTCCTAGAAATAATCTACAAGCTTGAGTGTCCACTACTGTATGAATAGTAGCGATCTGAATACCCCAGAGTATAACCCGGGTGCCTAATTCACCAGGTGTCTTTCTATATGTTTTATAAGACGAGCTACGGCTTGGAGATTAACAAGGATGATTAAAATAAGCCTGGCGCCAGTCGCTTCATTCAATGAACTAGTGATGAACTGATTACACATCATAAGTGCAGGAGGACACGCACATGATACTTAAACATATCTGTTCTAGTGTGTAGTCAGCCCCTTTCAGATCCAATCTGCTCACCAGTGTAAAGCAGCTATACACCTTTCATCATAGCTTTTACTCCTTGCAGTCTTGTAATCGGTTTTTTGCAACGCTCCGAGCTCATCAGAAAATAATTAATCAATTGGCGCGACCATAAATGAGATTTTCGTAGGAATTACGATAATCGAGGCTGAAGCTGAAAGAACTGTAATTATTTCTTGCGATAATCTAATATTTCTGCAGCGGCGTTACTCAAAAAATCCTGTCATTCGTGCAATGAAGTCCATGTTTTATTTATTTTCTGCACTCGCATATATATTACATATATTTATATTTAGACATATATAACGTGAATGTGGATGTATGTCCAGTCTGTGCTCTTGGAGCTCGAATCTCTGAGGCTGAGGTTTTCAGGATGACACAAATAGGATACCTCAGGGATGAGCTCATTGAGCATGGAACCCTAAGGCGGGTATGGATGGTATCCGTGTGGAAGTGTGTGTAGACGATGGGCGGTGCTCTAAACACAAACCAACATCCGCTCGTTACGGCCAATCGCACACTACAAGATGCTGACAAGACCCTGAATGGAATTTTCGGATACTTTGTTCAATCCCAGCCCAAAGACGATGAATCGACAGGGATCGACTCTATGGGTCGCTTTTAGTTATTATCCGTTACTACCTCTCAAAGTTTATTAAACTATCCAAAAGCCTATAAGAATGTTTTTCGCGTCTTTTTCTCTTGTCTTGTTCTGTAGAACCTTGTGGAGTGTTTTTGTCTACTAGAGAGCATCTTATTTTTATCTCCGTTTCAGTTTTAGACTTGTAAAGCTTATTATTTTCTCTTCGTCGGAATATTAGATGCCGGTGAAGCTAAGCGAAGCTGACTACTATAAAACCAGTTTTTATTGGAGTTATTCAATGTGGTCCTCCATGTCACAGTGTGAATATATTCGTGTTCATGAAAATTAATGCAGTTTATTTGCTCATAATTGAATATTTTGAATTCCTTGCGAAGTGAAGACCCGTATCCTAGATCGATCTTCAGAACATAATTATGTTAGCGCTTCATGCACATTTCATCAACACTGGAGAACTTTTCGTAATTCTTCTTCGCAGAAAAGATCTTTTTCTCTGTCATTTTCTAAAATTCAATTATACGTTTGTTATCTATTTTTACGCATGGCTGCCTGGGCAGCTCGACTTCACGAACAGTGCGCACCCACTACATTTATTTCTTTTTGTCTCGGTCGTCGCCCATGAGGTGATGTGCTTCAAGTGCGTAGACTTGTACAAGTATCATTAGGTCTATAATGCTCCTGCAACTGCAACCAGATCGTGTAAGCTTCAAAAAGAATCACTCATCTTCTAAGCTGTCATCCTGAGAAGCATATGCATCCTGATAGGTCTTCTGGGTCTTTTGAACTCTTGTTTTCCATTCTGATATTTTTCTCGTCCACCTTTTGTCGAGCGATTCTTTCAATGTTTAGTGGATCATCTTCTCATGGTTTAATAACATAGTCTCTTATACGTCGAAGGTGAGGTATTTTTCAACAGTCTAAATTCTGCAATCCGGCTTGATATTGTGAACACCCGTTGCAATCTGGAAGACATTGCCAAGCTCTCTGTTAGCGGTTCGCCAAATTCTCACCTTGGATGAAACTTTCAGAGCATTGCGGAGAGCTTAGAGGATTGCTGAGTATGAAAAGGTGGGCTCCGAGTTTTAAATTCCTCACTCCAATCGTAAATTGTTGAGAGTTTCCGACTGCTCTCATTTTTTGAAATCTTTTGAAAGCATCTTTGTATTGGCGGGCCAGCACATCTTAGTGTCATATGACATCTCAACAACAAACAAACCATTACTGCTTCTTATAAACCGTTATTTTTTTTCACTACAGTGTCAGTCAAATCCTTTTCTTTAGCGTTGTTGAGCTCCTTGAGCGTCGTTTGTGCTACAATGGTATTTCTTGAAAATTCGAACATGTTGTTAACGAAATCGAAAATTTTGATAGTGATTTCCTACTAATCCATAAATATGCTATATTTTAAAGAATATAATATGATTTATAATTCAATGGCGGGCCACACCATTCCTGATCTTCCGAGTGTCGACTGCGTGATATTTTTCTTCTCATGAAGCCACGAGAGAGACGCTCGAAGTGGATAAAATCAAATTCTTGACTAGTTAGACGCTTTTGAATATTCAGAAATAGGTTCGTGAATATGCAATAAGAAAGAGTAAATATTACTACCTAATCTGCGTAATCTTAAGTTCAAGTTTTTAAGTTAAATAGATTTACTTGGGCATGAAAACTACTCGTTTTAACGACACCAACTGGTGAAAGAGCGTCATTGAGGGTTTTCGTTAAAACGCTCTGAACCTTCTTGCCATGATTTTATGTAAAAGTTTGTAAAAGTAATGCCATCGATTTATGACAGAAAAGCTCAAATTTGAGAATTTATTATGCTTATTGCACTAAATGTAACAACGTGACGTCGAGTGTCAGCAAATATTTTCCACGAGTGCTTGTCCAAAGTTCAGATCGTTTGGAAACCCTTGAAAACGCTGAATTAGAGGGCAATTTGTAAACATTGTGTGCATTGCTTGCAGGTGTTTCGACTGGGCAAATCAGCTTCATCGGTGGCCCTCTCGAGAAGCTCAGCACCTGAAGGGACCTTTCACCAATGTGCAGTTAATTGTTGGCAGGATGTGGGGCTCTAATGGCTTTATATGTCGGTTTTCCCTGATCAACTCTTTTTTTATCCATTTCCACTCCCACCTATTATTCACTTCGCATTTTCATGTACTTCTGTACAAAACTTTGAAATCTAACACAAGAACACAGCTAAACAATTTTTCCTCTATTTTGTGCGTTCTAAACGAAAAACAAAAAGCCACTCCTCGCACTTTTGTCTCTTACAAAATCAAGCACCTTCTAAGCAAGACTAATTTTGAGGGAGCACTTTTTTGAGAGCCTTTTCCAGGTCCATTCTGTATGGCACGAGCACTAACGTGTCTAGACGGTATTTATGGCTCCTTAAAACCACTTCTTGGGCCTTTTTGGGCTATCTTTCAGCTCTTTTTTCTCATGATGAATCGAAGAATAAAACGAAGATTCTGAGAGAATAATTCGAGTTATCAAAATTGATTGAAGCACACTAAATCAATACCCACTCTAATGCGAAGTTGCGAACTAAGCGAATGGAATCGGTTGAAGAATTTTTTCAGTCTGTTGACTTCTCTCACCTCGTTTTTTCGCTTCTGTTGTAGTACTTGCTCTTATGCTCTAATGTCGAAAGAACCGATGTCGGCCTATTCCTCTTTCGCTGAAAAATGATCAGTCTATGACACGACAATCACGCCATGCACTGCTTTTTCACATAGTGAATTTTCCGTCAGTTGTTGCCAGATCAAGTGTAAAGAAGTGATGTCGAATCTCAATTGACAAACATACGGCGTATACGGCAATTATTGTGCTGACTTTCGGTGCCGTAAAAGTTCCTATTCATTCAGACATCCTCGTGATGGGTCAACTTGACCCATGAAACAGACGTTTGACGACTATCTATTTCTTTGCTTGTACACTGTCGTCAGGAGCAGCCTTTCTAATGTGTTTTCTTCAGAACAAGCGTCTGTCGCTCCAAGAGGTTATACAACCGGCACCAATCCGAAATCTGCGATTTTCTTCTCTAACTATGAGTGTATCCATTCTTGTTCTACACAGTAGCATTTGCCATGTTCTCTGAGCATTTTCTTGCCTGGGCAGTCGTATAAAGCAAGTACCTTTATAAAATGTCCATTTGATCAAAGACAGAAACATTAGTCTGTGTTTCTCACATTCATAATCATCAAATTCAGAATTCGAAAATTTTTGTCTAATGTTCCATTATGTTCGGGCAATTCTCGAAGAGCCACGCTGATGGGTGGAGGCTATAATTAGCTCTTCTTTATCTCGCAGAGATAATTTTAGGGCTTCCACGCAGTCGGCCGAATGCCATTTCGATTATTATCATTTTTCACCTCCTTACATTTATGATTTGATCATCAAACCTTTCCCTTTTATCTTTCATTATGTCATTTTGAACACGAATAAGCATGGCGTGGTGGAGTAATTTGGAGGATAGAATAAATTATAATTACTGAATCAAATAAACGAGATTGAAAGTGACACACACTGTCAGCACTGCGAACCATGCAATGTACTCCAAACGTCATCCTGACTGATTTCTTATCTTGAAGTGGTATTCGCAAAAAACCCAACTCGTGATTTCACGCTTGTTCTTTTATTTATTCGCAGCTAATGAAATCTTCTAAAATCCAATCGCTAATTTATATTCTTCACAAAGTTTCCTAACTATCAACATTATTTGTAGGCAGTAGGCTGTGCATATACCTTTTTATTATATGAATATTTTATTACGAAAATCTAAGGCGAGTGTAACGTAGTGCCATGTGCTGCTCGAATCTCGCGCCTTGAATCAATGAGTTAACAATACTACCAAATCTGCCAAATTAGTGACAATTTTTTGGGAAGGGTAAAAACAAAGACTTGATAGATTGTGAAGCCTTCGCAAGTCATTGCGTAAACCTGATATGCATTCAATCACCCGTACGATACTTGATTATGTCGAATTTATGGTTCATCTCCAAAGGATTAACCAACACCGAGCATTGTATCACTGAGAAGATTGTAGGACGATGTTAATAAAACTCTAGACATTGGCGTGTACTCTCAAAAAGCGGAAGCATTTTTGAGGCTGTAGAGTTAGACGACATTTTTATGCAGTAATGAATTTTGGGAGAAGTACCCCGGGTTTGAGAGTTCGCTCTCATGCATTTTTAATGCATTCGCCAATCCAAGGTGGGAAACCTAGAAGCGAAAGATATGTCCAGGAGAAAAGCTTCATTTGCTTTTGCGCTATTCAAAGGATCAAGTTATTCATAAGTGTGCGAGTATCTTTTGAGTGAATTTCACCGCTATACTGCAAAGGAAGTCTCATAAATCTGAGGCCATCATCTTATACAATTTCATAACACTATAGATCCTCATGGGTCTCCTTTGTCGCGTATGGCCTAATTAACTTGCTGTTCTGTCAATGATCGGGCAGCTCATATTGACAGCAGCAGAAATTTTTTATAATTTTATTCCAATTCATCCGATGGTTTTGATCTTTCTAAAATAAGCGTGAAGTTTTTTTTTGTACTTTGAGTAGACTTGTCGCCATCAACTCTTCAATAAATCGATCTCAAAATGTTTCGTCTTTTTCGATCTGAAGATCGGCTAAATGTTGCTTTGGTATTTAACGTTTTTCTAGAGTATCACATATTTCAGAGAAGTGGCAGACAGGAAATTTTTTCTCCTTTCGTTCGTTGGATTGAGTTAATTCTTTGTTATTCGATCCTGCTTATGTATAACTACGTGCTAACCTTGTTTAGTTTTTCGGAGGACATTTCATTACGTCTGCCCCACAAAAGGATTAGTTACTCTCTGTCTATTCCACTGGAATTTCATTTCTAGAATCTGAAAACCTGTTGGTCATCCAGTAATTCACTGATTTAGTAGTAGAATGTGTATTTCGCTCTCTTAGCTATCATAGTTATTTAGTGGTCCTCCTTTAACTGGATATGCGAAGACCATCACACTGTGGGTATGATTCTAAGTTTCATCCCTAAGCGAAGGTATAGGCTTATGAGTAGCTGGTTGTGCTTCTAAACAGAATTGTCGAGCTCGTTTGTAGCTTGGGTGACCATGATAGAGGAATGAACCTCCATTTTACAACGTACAACGTTTGTACATCCACACATCACTTTCAGCTTTGTCATGTTTTGCAAAATAAATTTTCAATGTGCTAAATTTCTCATGCGACTAATCACAATGCTCCAAACTTGAATAAGGAACTGAGCTTTCCTGTTCACAAGGAATCAAGAGAGCTATAGAAGAGCAAAAGCTAGATCAGTTTTCATTGGTGCAAAAATCAATGATTGACGAAGAGTCAGATTACTAGTTTGATGAAATGAAGACATTAATATTTATGTCAGTCAGATGAAACTGAATTTATTTTCTGACAATTACTAATAAAATGGTCGACATTTCGATGCTATTAGTAATAATGAGTTAAGTGATTTGATAAGAATGTTCTATTCTTCTGAAGATTATAGCGCTGCTGTTTTCACATGTTTAGGCTTCATATAATTGTTAACCAGCACTGATAGAATATACTGGCTTTTTCTCCCATCACAAATGAACTCCCATTTTCTGATTAGGGCTGGATAACGAGGCACTGGTGGAAAAAACGGCACAAATCATCCACAAAATGTGGACTTCGCTGTTGTTTACAGCTCGGAAAGTACAGAACGTGAAGAGTGACTTGTGTGTTTGACAATATCCATGGTTTCTCATGCCCTATTTCTTTGTACATGTGATAAACGCGAAGCTGCCAACTATTGCGGTGCATGCTGCTTAAATTACTTCGAGAAGAAAAGATCTTGTCAAAACTTCTACTGGTAACACATAATTTATAGCATAAAATACACTAACGGCCGCCCTTCTCAATATATCTATGAGTGTGGAATTCAGTTTGTTACTTAAACTACACATTTGATCAATACCCTTGCAATGGTCTAGCGCATCATTGTTGCCAAAGGTGATTCTGAGCATCCAGCTCCGATAAACAGTAGAAGTCTATTTGGAAAAGGATCTCTTAAGCAGAAAGAGGAGCGTTCGACATTCCTATCAAAAACACGACTAAGAGCAGATGTATGTAATCTGTAAGTATATATATATATATATATATATATTTACATGTATATATATTTAAAGAAGTAGTATATGGAGATTAAAAAAGCATGAAAGCTTCATTCTTGCGAAAAAAGGGCTTACAAAAAGTTTCAGACCATGTAGAATACTCTTGACATCTCTTATGACGCAATTGTACATGTCGGAAGAGACGGAGTCTACTCGCCCGTTCGCTTTATTTGATACTTAATTGGTTTAGAAATTGCACAGATGTTACACATTTCAGTCAAAGATGAAGATTATCGTAAAAATTTCTGCTTGCCATTACATAAGTCCAGTCAGTTTACGCTGAAGATGATCTTCCCACGTTTGAGTGATGTTCGCACCCTAAACATAAATCAAATTCACGAAAAAGCTCTAAGCAGTTTATAAGTTGCCTAGCTAACACAAGATAAAATCTGGAAAGAAATTTCATTATGTCATTTAAAGCTTCCTAGCTTAGTGCAAAATGTTCTCTCTAGTTAAGTTCGCTCTTGGCTAATTTAATTCATTAGCGATCAAGTGTACGTAGTAGTACACTGGCTTTTCGTGGTTTACTCGTCGAACAATAATTTTTCGCTACACTTCAAACAGTTAATCGAGAGCTTGAAGCATGGCTATTCTACCACTAGGCTTAGTTTAGAAAGGATTTTTTAGTGCGCTGTAGCCAGGAAGAGAAATTTACGTTCCGTTTTGGAGTGCATAGTAGTTTTGCACTCATGTTTATCTGGCTTTTTCATCGGATAGAGTATTTTGCTAGACTTTTAGCTGCCATTTGATAGCTTAGGAAACGGCAATTTCAAAAGTGCATTTGGTTTCTAAAAGACGTCTACAGTACTCTATAACAGCGAAAATAAATCTGCACTTGACACTCGACGCGAATTTTTTGCTCGGCTCAGGTTAGTGCGTAGCTTTTCATCAAACTTTAGCAATCATTCGATAGCTCAGGTCTCGGTGATTATTAAACGGAATTTTACTTTTGAAAACATCTTTACAGAGCGTTGTAAGAGCGGGAATAACATCACGTTACATACTCGGAGTAGTTGGCCCGTTCCTTGAAAATCATAACGTGTTTATCACTTGATATGTGATAATTGAACGGCCCGTCTTCACTTATCGTGCGAGCCCCAGCACAGCAGGAAAACGGTGCTTTAGCTGTTTTGTTTCTTAGAGTCCTGAGCTAAACTTAGCCGGGGCTTCCTCAAGTCGTCACCACTGAATAGTCGCCTGCCCTTGTGGATTAGAGGGTGATTACTACCTTGCGACTAATAGCTACCAAAAAGGCGGTCACTCCTGGTAATTCTTAGTTAGGCCTTCCGAGTAGAAACATCGGGCTCCTTCCCAGATTGGGTGGCCCTGCTGGAGGATTGAACCCCGCGATGAACTTCGCAGTCCGATGCCCAAGAGCATCTTCCAGTTACGATGAGACGATAAATCATCTGGAAAGAGCGGTTTATTGATAATATCACATATAAATAAAATCAAATATCATGGGGGCGGTAGAAGTTTATTCTGTAATCCCATGAGAGTCTCAACTTCTGAAGTAGTAATAATTAGAAAATTGTCAAGAGTTCTTCATCTAGTGACATAGCATGCAATACACATTGTCATTTTTGACAAACAATTCCTTGTGTTTCCAACTCTAGTTATTTTTTCGTATATAAGGGCTAAAAAACACCAAAAGCGTATGAGCATGTAGAAAAAATTGTGGATAATCATATTAATGAGAAAACCTGAACATTTCATTGAAGGGGAGAAAAACATCTCAAATAACGAAAATTGTGCGCCGCTTGCGAATTGCACTGCGCTCGCCGATCTCATCTGTGTTCCCGAAAGGGTTAAGCAAATTACTTACACAAACATGGAACACTTCCCACTGCTTTCATAGCAAAATTTTAGTCTGTCTAAATTCTCACCAGATCATTGCGTTTTGTTGTTGACAAGTTTTCCAGATGACACGGTCGTAGTCAATTGATATTCACCACATATTTACTGCTTTTGGAAACCTTGACTACATCAATTACGAGACTGTGGCTATACCGTCTCTAGCGCCTAAAGTTTAGCCCTTTCGATTTCACGTACTTTCTCTTATCTGAATACTGTGATGCTTCCTAGAGAAACACCTTGGTCGGTTCTAGCTCGAACCATTTCTGGCTCCTATTCGCTGTCACATGAGAGTTATTGTAAACATGAAGTTATATACTACATATCAGAACATATGGGAGCTGGCAGTTTCTATTAAAAGTTTTATTTCCTTATTCAATCAATTCTTTTACGACCAACCAATCCACGTGTGTGGTCATCTCACTGAATTTGTTTAGTAAGCAGTAGAGAAGCGGCAAACCAAGTTGAAAACGTTTGATATTCAATTCACAGAATGAAGAGAAAATCCACCTCATCGACTATTTTTTAAGCCTCACTTTAAACATTCAGTATAGTCTGTGAGAATGTTTATAGTTTTTTCGAGGTTGGTGAGTCAGAGCCATGCATGATAATACAATATCACGGGCTACCACCACAAATAACGTCTCTCTATCCTTGCTATAAAGTAGGATACAGTGTGGAGCGTAGACCACTGATGAAGTGAGCGACAAAGCCGAAACATGCGTATGGCTCTGACGTGCGAACCTCTAAAAAACGCAAAACATTCTCACAGACTATGTTGATAGAAGAGAGAACTTGTAAAGGTCTAAGGGGCTCAAAAGCGGTTTGGAAGGATTAAAATTAAATGGCCATGCATATTGAAATCTATATACGAGGTCATGAATGAGTTAAACGTACACTGCTTAGTACATCGTTCAACGACAAACGCACGGTAAAAGTTGGGAACACTAGGATTCGAGTGAAGCGACAATATGCTATTTATAGAGAATGGGTGCGAAAATTAGATGTTATAAGGACGTTGAAATAAAGAGTGCAAGATAGGATAAATATGTTTTCCCATGCTTGCCTGAGGAAAAACGAGCTAATTAGGGGCACCTTCTCTTATGTTCTCTATAAGTTCAGTCTTGTCATACGCAGTAGGAGTGGCAGCATGCTGGTAGATAGGAAGCCATTCTATTGAGTAAGCCTTCTGGACCTTCCTAATACCTTACATAACAAAGTAGATGCTGTACACAATTCTTTATAGACTATTTCACTATGTGCACTATGCAAAATTCTTTACCTGAAATACTCTTCAAATCACACGAGTACTGCATTGATACTCTAGAAGAAAAAAAAACCCTTTTTTGAATCAACTCATTAGCATTTCCGTCGAAGTAAGCAAAGCAGTCTTTATGGCTTTTCTCCCATTTATGAAAGAGCTTTAATTGCAACTTACTGAAACAATATTCATGGAAAGTTAACTCATCACTCACTTTTCCCTAACGTAGTGTTTGTCGTGTGCAAATGGTCCAGATTAATCCCTTTCAGTTGGAGTGTCAGTATAATTGAGAAAAAAAAAGGTAAGGTGGAGAAATTAATCAAATTTGAGATTTTATGAAAATCACCTCCAAATAGGAAGAACAAAAGAGATGATGCCTTCGTTGTTCTTCTATTCTCCGATGTAGGTCTGGTGGCAATTTGTTAGCCACATAGTAGTTAGTTGCTTGGTTAGGTATATGGGTGATTTCGAAGCAGCGCAATTATCATGTTTATCTCAAGGCATCTATTACCACTGAGTTAAGCGTTCCTGAAGTAGAAAGGAATTTGAAACACTAGTTCGAGACAAAGTTAGCAACACACCATCCTGAAAATACGTCATGGTGAAGTTATAGGAACGATTGGGGAGTTTCAACCAAGAAAACATCTGCCGAATGATTTCTTTCTCTCGAGATCAAAATGTCGTTATTTTGAGTTGTAATATTGAGACTGAACTGGAAGAGAATTTCAGAGAATATCATTTCATCCAAGATAAAATTAGTAGAAAAACTCCGTTAACGGTACGTTTCACCATTCTATGAGAAAGCTGAACTAATGAATTTTTCATCAAGTTTCAAACTGCATTGGTCTTCTAATCATTCGTGCTAAAGTAAGGAAAGTGTTGACTATGAACTCGTTCGAAGCGATGTTCTTCTCACTTTGTAGCTTTATTAGGTCGGAAAAAAAGTTCTGGGCACTTGTAAAATATGCAAACTTACTGCATGAATTCAAAACAAAGACTATAATAACTATTCTTTAACGTAAATTCCATCGTTTTCAATAACTTTCTGCCATCGGTCAGCCAAGTTTTCAGATTTGGTCGAAGTACTTATCCTTTTGATTTTGAATGAAAGAACTCTTTACATGCATCTTCAACTCCTTCACTTTATAGCACTTTATTTGATACGTCACTGTAGTGCTTTTTTTTTACTGTGCAGATCCCAGTACTTCTAGCATTCTATTCGTTTCTCGACTTCCTCTCGAACGACGTAGAATAATGGTCGAGCGAGTCTCCTTGCAGTTTCGAGGATAGACTAGCTGTGGCGTTCTATAGGGCGTTGTTGCTGACCGCCGGAGAGAAGTGGGAGGGAGGGGGGAGGGGTAAAGCTCGGCTTCACGGGGGCCGTGACCGACATCATAGCCACTCGACCACGGTGCCCCCTTCAACTCAATTGGATGATTTATTCCAGTAATATTGTAAAATTATAGTGTATTTTATATCTGTATTATAATGCATTCCATATCATATCTGTATTCCATATTGTAATGTATTCTATAACAAACTGTAACCATTCCATGACATGCATAGGAGTGCAACCGTGGTGACACATTCATTGCGGCGTGTTCTTCATAGACTCATATAATAATATATGTAATAACATAATAACATATAAGGATAAGAAAATAATGTCCACCCTCAACTTTAGATCAACGTATTTCGTCTCGTAGTGAATCTTATAGACTGAAAAAGAAACCATTGAAATCTGCATTGTCTGCAAGACAAGAGTTATCTTGTTGCTGCACCGAAATAATGTTCTGAGCTTCTGGAGCTATATGTTTCTTCTATCACATTATTTGAAGGTTCATAAATCAACAAGTGAGTAGCTCACAATGTCTCTCTTTTGCCTGCACTTGCCGCTCCTCGTTGGACATCTTTACAACTTAAGCATCGTTGATCATTGTTTTGAATGTTCCTTTTCGTAAACAAATTTGAACTAGAAAACACGTGTGAAAAAATACACGCGTGATTATTGAAACAAGTCAACGTTTCCTTCACGGATTCGTGAAGTTCTGGACTCCTGAAATACTTTAGTGATCCATTGTTTTTCCGGTGAATAGACACGAGGGTTTTTATAGCAAAATTTTTTCAGTGCAATAAAATATAGTAATCGAGAAATCGTTCTCTGTTACGAGAAAATATCCTCGTCGTGAGTGCTCTATTTGACCTAGTGAAGTTTTCAGGAAGCTTGTTAGTTCTCATTTATTTCGCAAATTTCCCCTACCGAGTTTTCTGGTACTGATTGATTTCCTTCTTCATTTACTCATTAATTAATTCAATCTGCTTGCTTTGGCTTGCGTTGTTCCGATGGGTGCTGTTCTGCTGTTGTATTGATGTTTTACGTTCCTGCTAGAATTTTGTTTGAACTCTCATCGAGTTGTGTTTAGTTCGTCATAAACTTTATTTGAGACTCTCGCAAAGCAACAGTTAGAAATGCTTTGCGATACACATGGTCCGCGATTCTGCCGAATCCCAGGTTCATAGAGGTTCTCCAAAATGGGCACTTTGGTACCAGACTTATCTCCGAAGATTGTAGCACTTATCCGATACATTGGTAGGCTATCGCGAGTCATTGTATAAGCCTGATATGCATTCAGTCACCTCAGTCGTATCAAACCATGCCTTAAATTTGGACGCATGGTCTGCTTCTCATTAACTGATCAATGCTAACAGTTTTATTTGCTATTCACTTATTCTACAGCGTGTCTGATGACCATAAATCAGCAGGAAAAGATAGAATCACATCAATTGAAGCTGCCTTCATGGATTCGACATATGTTTTGAGTCGCTGCATATTGACTGGGCTGCCACTACCTGTGCGGCAACGTTGTTTTCCAAATTTTAGTGCCGACCTACAATGGTCAAAGCTTATTAATTGCTGAATATTATTACTTATAGTACTAGTGATGCCTTGTAATTGCAATTAATGCGTTAGAATAACTACTAAATACCCCACAAACTATGTGAGGCATACTCAACAATTAT
This sequence comes from Parelaphostrongylus tenuis, assembly GCA_019055375.1. NCBI lineage: Eukaryota > Metazoa > Nematoda > Chromadorea > Rhabditida > Metastrongylidae > Parelaphostrongylus > Parelaphostrongylus tenuis. The sequence goes on from JAHQIW010003685.1 coordinate 294,086, forward strand.
CTTTCTGGTTTTCGGGTTTGATTTATTACGCATGAGTACACCAGAATAAGGCCATTGTTCGCATCAATAATTCTAGTGTGCTGCCGTAAAATCGCCTCAAATCTCGAATGGCTAACATTTTGATCAGCCTTGCTTTTTTCATTAAAAAGGATAGTAGTCTTAGGTATTGCATCTAATCTCACGAAAATGCACTGTGATATTCTTAGAGATTTTCGAGATCGAAGACGGACGTGGAGCAGCAGTCAAGACGCTAAAAATATTTGAAGACGGCAAACATGAAGGCGAAAGCCACTCACTCGTAGTTTTAGTGAGTGACTGTGAATGTACAACAGCACTTGGACTGTAGTAGTTGTTTGTCCTTTCATCGGTGCCGCGTTGGGGTCGCTACTTAACATACCGTACGAGTCTCGTTCGTCTGTAAGTCTCTTCTGATAACTGGTTGTTGCGAGTGTGTTTGTGGGTTTATGTCGTTGTTCGGGTACTTATGACGAGAGCATCGCCTCTCACTCTGAGCCGTGCGAGCAAGCAGCCTCTCCTACCTTCACCAAGTGCCAACAGCTTCATATTCGCTCTTCTAACCATTCATAACAGCTACAGTTGTCGATCTCGTTGATCAGTATGTTGAAATAAGCTAATTAAATGCTTTTGTAACCATAAAACTGAGTATTTAGATGGCTACATATCTAATCAATAATTCTACTAAAATTATTTCTATGACGTTGAATAGTTCCTCGACAAAGGCACTTTCACTGGATCTGGTCGCGCTAATTTTACAGGTGCTGATAAACTGATGATATAAATAGGGAAATATATACTAATATTGACTTATCTAGTTATATTCAATTTTTTGCACCATTCAGTGGACTCGTTCAAATTCATCTGAACATGACTCCTCTTTGTAAACTCTATAGCTTTACGACATTAATCGATTATTGTCGAAAAAAACCCGCTGCTTGACGATAGCATCTAATATCAACTATTTTTTGTTATGCTTCAATATCACGATCACACTGATGTAGCCAGCAGTAAATTTGCAACAAAGCAGAGTTTTATGTATTTTTGAAAATCAACGATAAATTTTGTGCCATTGATTTTGCAATTTCTTTGGCAGCCCATGATGGTCTCAATTAATGCTGATGAATGTGGAATGTTCTATTCTTTTCCATTTTTTAGTCACTCAAGGATTATCTATGGGAATTGAAATAGATGAGGCAGACGCGTTGAGAATTCAGTTGTCGTTTTTCGCTATACTTTAGGAATTCTATGCAGCTGAATAAATGAATTACAATATGCTATTGCTCTATAGCAAACCACGAGCACTTGCTCTTGTTCAATCGAGAAAACTCATGAACTGTAGATACGCATTGATGAATCCTAACTCCACCGTTGAACACTCTTTATGTTCTGAAGGCTCGCATTACCTCTGATGGGTTTGCGATATGATGATGGAAAAGCACAAACCTCAAATGAACTTTTCTTTTGTGCTGATTGCCGTTGAAGGAAAATTTGTGCGGCAGATACCTCATAGGGAGGGGAGCGTGGGATCCAAGAACTTGCTCACAGTGCTGAACTCGTTCTGCAAGCAGTGCTTGACAAAATAGCACCTCCTCGTCGATGGCAGTTGAAACTTTGGAATGATAAAGAATTCTTGCTCGTGTTCGCTCTCCATAACTGGAGAACAGCATCGTGTTGTAGACGTAAACGCTGTAATGTTATGTAGCTGTAGTGTTTGCATAATCGGGCCGCCTGCCGAGTGATGCACCACAGCAACAATCCCAATGTCTCATTACCCGTAAATCGTCAACCACTAACAACCACTGCTCAAACATTCTCGCACCCAAAGACATAAGAGGACTCTATCATTCCATCTACCCTTTTACCCCAACTACTCTCAAGCTTTCTAGACTTGCAGTTTTTTTGCTACTCAGTAGATAATGCTTGCATAACGCGAAAGATTGCAGAGCTTAGTGGTCATTGATCGAATGTCAAAGAGCGATTCAAAGAAGAAGAATTTACCCGGAATCAACTTTCTGACTATTTTGGTGCAACATTCTTTGTGTCTTTGCTTCTGTTTGATTTATTTGAAGTATAAACTTGTTTTTTTTTCAGAATCAAAGAGCGTAAAATTCTATTTGATCTGCTATCTAAGTCAGATGTCTTCGAGCTATTTCCGTTCTTTCACTCCAATAGAAATTGAATTGAAGACTGCAGTGAAGGAAACAAGTTGTCGCATTTTGACAACGTGCTTGTTTGCACTCAGCTGTCGATCCTCCAGATCTCATCATCTGAAGGATCGATTGTCCTCTTGGACAATGTGGTTTTCGCTCTCACTCACTTCCTCTCTAATTCTCTCTCTTTCTTTCCCTCTCTCTCTCTTTCTCTCTCACTCTCACTTTACCATTTTTCTTCTAAATGCTGTTATCTGTTCATTAAATGACTAAACTCACATTGGAGACCCAATGTGCTTTGAGCAGAACGGATTAGGTGCAGATAACAACACTTCAGAAAAAAGTTTGAATCTTCGCTCGCTAGTACAAGTGTTCTTGCTTTGAATTAAAAAAATGCTGTTCTTCACCAATGAGCACTTTTAGATCGTCTAAGCAATTAAGCAAAAGGGATTTCAGCAAGTTCAACAAAATGGCGATCTCACAATCTTAGCTTTTATTGGTTGCTTGATTTCTATTCTAATGGCAGAGTACTGTGTGAGTTATATCTACAAAAATGCTGAGATACGAGCGAGACTTGGAAATTGACGTTTGTGGGTTACAGACTCTGACCCACCACTGCATGTTACCGAAGGAGCGCGCACTGCGGCGACACCAACGAGGCCCTCGTTCTTTCTTCTCTCAACCTTGTTTTAACCTAATCAGTGGCTGCTAGCAATCACCCTTACGTGACTGACCTAAAAAGAATAAATCAGGATTGATTCTAGCAAGCAAAAGCTGTAGTTGATATCATAGTTCATTTTCTCTTCATTTACTACCTAATTCTTATCTTAATGGCAAGGTACAATGTGATCTTTAACAACAGAAATGCTGAGATACGAGCAAATTGTGGAACTCAATTTTTTGTGTCATGAACTCCGCCCGCGATTACGCCTTTGTAGAGCAGCTCACGCTGGCACGACACCATCGAGTATAGTAATCTTCGGTGTGACTGTGGCATTTCCAGACGCTGTGCTTTTGAATTTTCATGAAGTTACGCTCAAGTTTCTCAATAACCCAAATTTTAAATGCTCAAAATTGCAAGAAAGCTTCATAAGAAGTGCGCATTTTAGGGTCAAGTCCCCTACATAAATCTGACTTTTAGGAATCTTCGATGCATAAATGAGTTGATAACCCCTCGGGCACTTTAATCATCAGGCGTCATCAAAAAGTAGTACAGGGTGTTGTGTTAGGCTTAACGTAATTCTACTACAACTACGAAACCTTACTGAACACTATCTACGTTTTTTTAAAACAGAATAAAGCTGGTATTTTTATAATATTGTACCTTTATCTCGAGTGTTTTATTAAGACCGCGCTCAAATTTCAGTATATTTCATAATCAATATTTGAAACCAGTGAAGCAGATGAATGCATATCTGACCTTTACAATGGTCCGCGGTGGCTTACCGTTGTTTCAAATTAGTGAGGCCAACCTCCCAAGCAAGTCTAGTGCCAGTTTGCCAATTCCGGGTAAGTGGAAGGCCTGGTGACCTTTAGCGAGGGACGAACCATCAACCACATGTATGTCACAGAGCACCTCTGACTACTGATCCACACACACCCCTTCTCTTCTTATGGATTTTTTCTGCACTTTTTTCAACATTTATCTGGTACTCCTACTATTCCTGACATTTGGGTATATAGGACGTGACTGAAAGGATTCAATGACAAAATCGTGTAGTTATGTACTTGACAACCAGCACTGACACCTACTGCATGTACGAATTGGTCCGTCATATATTCTTCGTTTGGTGTGGATCCGCTCAATATACCGATCAACTGAGCATGTTAGTGTTTTTTATTCATGCATCTGAATCCTTGCTTCGTTTGATCTTCCACTTTTATGGTTCTGTTCATTTTCCTACAGCGAAGCTGCCCTTGAAAGCATCTGTTCGCAGTTTTTATTAGCTTATGTATTTGAGAGATCCAAAATCATCAAGCTCAGATGCCTTTGTCATGAACAGAATTCGGTGAACATCCTCACAACATTATAATCCGTGTTGCTTTTTCTTGTCGCCATTGCTGACACCAGTCATACGGTAGTTATTTACAATGAGGAGAAATTCTAGCTCTGCACATTGTCGCGTGATATATAAATTACAGCGTTTTCTCGTTTTTCGACAATTTTCTCATAATATCATATCTTCCTTGTTATTTATTGTCTTTCCTCTAATACGAGCTGCTCAATAGAACAGCTAAAATTTTTGAGCCAAATCGGTCTGATTAAATTCTCGCCAAATAGCATCAATGACGAAAAGGTCTAATATTATAATGTAATAAAGCCAAGATGGAAATATAAAGAATGATTAACTATGTAATTTTTTCCATAAAATCCTGATTCCTTGCGTACCTTGAATTAAAGTCCATCTGGATGCTAAGTAGTTTTCTTTCCACACTCTGTACTACCTATGCTGGTGCCTTGTTACCAACGGTGATGCGGAATGTTCAAAGTATCGTAAAAGCTAACTGGTTAAATTTGATCACATTTTTTGCTAAACTCCTATTAGTTGTGTCTTTTTGGAATCATGAGTTTTCTTTTTGATTATTGCTTAATCCGTTAGCTCGCAGTTTTCTAGTCCCTTATAGTATGTTGTCCACGATTCAGTTATGTAATAGAGGTACTTTTTTCTCGACTTGGCTCTTATTATGATGGCCGTGTCATCCACTAATATCTTTTTGTTGCGAAAGCTGAGCTTGTAGTTTGTAATGTTTCTGTCTACTCGTTTTCAACTTCCCCATTCACAACATCTTTGATTCCGGAACTCTTTGCGATACAAAAAGATTTATTCAATGATGTAGAAAAAGTCGTTTCCACGGCTACAATTATCTATCTCGAAATTTGCGCAAACACTCTATAACATGTTTTATTGTAGTTCGCGAGATTTTGGAAAAGAAACTTGGAAACCACCGTGCTATTCGAATTTTCATTGCAGGGTTACATGGCTCGACTAAGAGCCACCTGGCCTATGGCCATCGTGGTTATAGTGGCCATGATTGACTCGGCTCAGTCCACCAACTGTTCGGCTGCCGATGCCACCAAGAACTGTGTCGATGGACTCGTCGTTCCCATATGGTGAGCACGTTTGCCATGGCCTCAGCTCTAAACAGCCAATTAGACACTTGCGAATAATCAAATGCCATGTCAACAGATGTTGGCTTCAAAAACAAATCATATTCATAGGAGGGATTTAGTATTTATGGCGCTGCTAAGTATCAATCTGAGAATAGTGTTACTAATACGAGCAAGATCCAATTTATACTCACTCTTGAATAAAGACTTGACTATTCAAGCATGCATTGAATTCAATGAATTTTTTTCTAGAGAAATGTTTTCAACCTAATCTTCGTTTTTAACTCTATACTACTGTATATCAGATCACATCAAAAAATTTATAATTGAAATAAAGGGTAATAGCATCTATCAGTTCTTGCCCACAGGAAAATACAAATCCCACTATGCAGCCATAGTGAAAACTGCGTTTTTCCGGAAACTCACGGAATGAGCTTTTTTTGTTGAGCACTCATAGTTTGAACACCAAAGGAATAAAGCGAACACAATTCTGTATGGTAGCACATGACTTCTTCTCAACGTATCATTTGATTTTATGGGTGTGCGCGAGCATTAGCCTCCTCATTTCGTTCGTTTTTGAAAAATTTTTATTTTGAGGGGATTTGAAATTGAAGCAATTCTTTCGAAGGGTACATACAGAAAAAGATGAAAGGTTTTTCTATAGGTCTGTGAAGCTCAGCTTCTCAGTTGTACTAATTACAGAGTAATTATCATAAATTGTCGAGAAATAAGTGCCACATGTTATGTGTTGAATAGAAAAGTGGAAAAATGAGAAGAGTAGTGGGAACTCTGTGGAGTCAAGTTGCATGATACACTTCAACTTTGGATTATTCATACAATCCACCGTCGCTTCCTTCTTTTGTCTATGTAAAACAAGCGAGCAAATAATCCACTGTCAAAAAACAAACTCTTTTTCGAATGAAATGTAGATTTTTACTAGACTTGCAATTGTACCAGTGATTTTTTGGAATATTTGCTATATCAATTACGAACCCACTTGCTCAGTTCGTCGTTCTAAAAATTGTAAAGACTATATTTTTGCTTCTAACTTTCCTCCATCTGTCGAAGGTCATTTGTTTTGGCTCCCGGTGCACTTGAAACCATTTTCCTATCAATCTGGCATCCTTATGGCCCATATAGATTTTTTGTTCTTCTCACTTGCACTTTTGTTCATCCAATACGCACTTTTATCGTAATTGGTGTAGAGGATTATTTTTAGTGCACTAAGCAGTGGATGTCGATCTATCTGCCACAACATGGTGAAAAACACACATTTTTTATTCCTTTAGCGTATCACACATCAACACAAGAACAAATCAAGCACCCCTCCATTCCACAATTTTTCACAAATTTCCAAATGTGCTGTTGTGCTCAGCACATGCTTCTATGCTCTAGGTACCTGCTTTTCAAAAGGCGTTAGAGAGTCAAAGCTTGAAGATAAACTGCTTCAGAACGTTTCGATCACTTTCTGTCAAAAATTCAAACAACCAGAAATTTTTAGTGCTTCCATGCTCAACAATTTGATTTACTCCACCGAGTGTGTAGTATTTAGCACACTGGCGATCAACCTAACATCGTGTTGAAATGGGCGCATTGATTCACTAAACAAAAAAAAAAACTTAAAAAACTAAAAAAAAAAAAAACTAATAAACTAACTAACTAACTAATTAAAACTAGTAACTGATAGTTGAGTTACGTTGAGCTGGGTTTCTCGAGATCCGTTCTGTTCTCCGATTTTACCGATTAAGAAAATGCCCAAAAAGGGCTTAAAGCACTCTATAAAAATCAAAGAGCTATAATTACAGTACCTACGAATACATGGTAGTCAATGTGTTAACATAGCTGAGAGAGAATTCGCTTGGTATAGTGGATATCACATAAGCTCGAAGCGATTAATCCTGGGATCGAAGCTCATTTGGACTTGCGAGTGTTGCTGATATCCGTAGTCCTTGCTATTAATTAGTATCTAGTTTAAGACGCTTCTGAAAAATGGTAAACTTTGCTAATCTTACCACACCAAAGAAATTAAAACCGGCAAAAAAGGTATTTTTGCGAATCCTAAAATTCGATTTCTTGTTAACCAGCTCTGACAAAACCACAGCTCGTTGATCAGCTCTGAAAGGTGCCAGAACCTCAGTCTTTTGTGGGACGTTTTCGCGACTCTGATCTAACAAGGGCACGATGTTGACAGCCTGTTTTCTTACGTGCTCGCATAGGCGTATTCATAGCAATTTAGAAGCTTGGCAATAAACCCACGTAATCTAGATAAAGCACGTGAATAGTTTTTTGGGTCTTTCTTTCGACTTGATCACGGCACGAACTTATGAATCCTTAAAATGAGTGAAATATCATGATGTAAAATGCATGAAACTTCTTTGCTGTCAATAGTAATTACGTGGTGAAGTGTGTGCGATGTGATTCATTGAGGGTAAGATTGAGTAGACTGGTAGATGACGTGATGAATAATTACGAGCAATACGGTGCTTCAATTCTGTATGGTCTCGCGGGGATCCCGTTATGAGTGGGAGCTTGTCAAAAAGATGCGACTCAAGCTGTAGTTGATCTAATTTTATCTTAATTCACATCGCAACTAAGATAATACATACATATGATAGTTCTCAGATCTGATCAATTTCTATCAGCTCAATCCTTCCCATAACGAAATCATTTAGCTCAGGAGATTTGCTGTCTTGCGCGTATCATGCTTGTTGAAACTGACAAAGAGTCGGATGAAATTTCTCTGATTGACAACTGACGAAGTGCGGTCGTTGTTCAATAAATCGGTGGTGTCACGACGCCAATCAACTTTACTATAGCCTTGGGGTTTTCTGAAAACAAAAGTTCATTTGCTTATCCAATGAAAGTGAAAATATATGGTTTTTAAGAACTAGGTTAGATCTCTTTTATTAACTAGAATGACAGCGGATTCAGCGAATTCACTGAAGGATTAAACGGTATGGATGCGCGAAGAAATATTTCTTCTATAAAAGTTTCAAAAACAAGGGAAAACTTTGGAATTCAACAGCGTAGGAAGATTAGTGATTTTATCAGTGATTTATTTGAGAAAAGGTGGAAGATTTATGTTTTGAAATGAGGAGATCGAAGCTTTTTCGAGCTAAAACTGTTGAAGAACGGGCAGAATAACTTGTGAAACATTCAGGCGCCCGTTTATGGATCTGACTCCAGGTGACAAGGTCCTTCGAGGTGTCATCTACTTCATTGTAATTGCATACTGCTTTCTGGGAGTTTCCATTGTAGCCGATCGCTTCATGAGCAGTATTGAAGTCATCACAAGGTATGAGTAGATCGTTTTTTTTTCGTCACAGTTCATCACAAATTGGCCGTGAATTTTTCCTCAAGTGCTCGGAAGTACTAGAAGTTGAAATTCAATTATCGAAATTGCTAGATGTATAATGGTGAGTAAAAGTACGACCTCAGACGTGAGCCAAACTCGCGTTTCATCCATATCCATACCGATATTGGAGAATGAGTGGTAGTGCGAATGTAACTTCGGGTGTAATGGTAGCACGCGTCCCCAGTATGGATGATATATGGGTTCGACTCCCGACTGAGGTCGTATTTTTGCTCACTACTCAGTTCTCTTGGGTTATGGCTATAGAACGTCTGATATCAATTAACCTCATTAGTTTATCACACGTCTGAAAATCGCAAGTGTATCAGGCAACTCTTGGAAGATTAATGTGTTTTCTCCCAGTTGAAAGAAGTTTTTCTCGCAAGATTTATGGAAGCATCATAGAGCAAACTCTAATGATCTTTACTCAAATGTTAAGAAGTACTCAGAAATCAAAACCACCCACAACCTCAATAAAACCTCTATCTTTTAATTCAACCTTCAGATGTCTACGATTGACATTTTATTGTCAGAACAGTTTTGAATCGCCAATATAACAGTTTATAAGGAAAATCTTCCAGCATGGAGAGGAAGATCATTGTTAAGCGACCAGGCCTCGATCCCCTGGTAGTGAACGTACGGATATGGAACGACACCGTATCGAATTTAACACTAATGGCTCTTGGTGAGAATTCCTACCAAGCCTGAGAAATAATTTAATTCCATATGCCTGATAGTTATTTTTGAGCTATGCATGTGGTCTGTTATGGCCACTTCTATAGTGCAATCAATCAATATCAACCTGTGAGGAATCTCAATGCTCATTTAACCATATTATGCAATTACTTTGCAAATTTCCATTACAAACATCAGAAATTATTTCATCTCTTATTTGGAAAAGCACAAAAGCTTTTCTTCTTTGAGGAAACAATTTTCTGTAGTAATTTCCGCTGTAGTAATTTTTCATATACTCATTCAATTAGTCTCAAGTTTTTCTACTTATCCATTTGGATATCAGATATTTTCAGGTTCATCCGCTCCTGAAATTCTTCTCTCCATCATTGAGGCTCGTGATTGTCTTTTTCTTTACTCTCGCAAAAATTTTTGGCTCTATATTACATAATAAGTTTTTTTGATACCACTCAAGACTACCTCAGCGACCTATTTCTCTGTTTTTGGAAAAATTTCGAATACTAAAGTGCATGAGAAAGGACATAAAGTCTACTGAGCAACACAACAGAGGAGAAGTTCTATGAACTGTTTGAATAATCAAGATTACAGGTTGTTGCGAAGAAATTTGAAGCAGGCGATCTGGGGCCGAACACTATCGTCGGTTCTGCTGCCTTCAACCTATTTATGATCATTGCACTTTGTGTGGCTGTCATTCCTCCGGGAGAAGTACGTAGACAAAAGCATCTTGACGTCTTCTTCGTTACCGCCACATGGTTAGTGGTCTGCTATCTCCATAAATGTGCAAGTTTCTTTTGCTCTGAAAACATCGCCTAAGCCAGGCAGGTTTTCGACCTCAAGATTCCTGTCCAGTCTCATACTTAGAGCCTTTATTTTTAATTTTCGTCACATAATCTGGGGAAGTCTGACAATGATATATATTGCTTGTGCGACTCACGTAATGTGGGTTGACACCTATATATTAGAGCCCCACAGGAGTATGAGAACTCACGAGGGTTTAACACTGCGCATAAATCATTTTGCTCGCGTTTTTCCACTTGTCATCAATCAGTTTGTAATTTTTATCAATAATGGACACGATCTCATCTCTCATCTCAGTCTTGCTACATAGATCCCACTAGTAAAGCTGAATATCTCATCCAATCTAAGGGTAAGACAGGGTAATCAGTGGTGAAGCAATCATGGTATTGTAAAAACGCAAAAAAAGGGACTCTCTCAAAAGTGCGACCATCTGTACTACGACATCCTTGAGTAAGTAAGAACATGACCCTCGAATAGTCTTATCTATGGATTGCTTTAAATTCAACTCAAAGCTACACCTTCATGGCAGCTTTGATGAAGATTGTAACAAGGAACTCTTTGAGAGAAAAAAGTTTTCGGTGTTGATCAATCACTGAAGGCTGCGTCATTCATTCACCCCATGGAGCACGAGTGATTGCAGGCAACTTGGCTGCAATGTCGAAGAGTCTTATTGACGTATGAAGTTAGCAGCACATTTATTTCGAACAAATCTGCCAGGCATCGATCTCTAGGAGATCGAAGAGGTAGTTTAGGTTGAGATGAGGGACTGGACGAAAAGCCAGTTATGAATTCTAGGATGCTTCTAGCGAGTGCCATCCTCTGTGCTAATGATCACAATAGGAATTTGCAACGTGCTCTAAAGTATATTTTTTTCAATCTCTTGTGAATACTGAATTATGTTCATATAGCTATGAAACAGCTTTTTTAATCTCATCTAAAAGTATTACTTCTGTTAACTCACTTCGCTTCATTCAAGCACAGCGTAGCTAGCTCTTCATTGCAACCTTTTGAAAATATTTTTATGCGCATCGAAACCAACACTTATTTAGTATTCAGCTATCAGTAGACACGGGCGAACTGATTTTTTGATATTATCGTTCTAGTGTCTCGCTCCCTTTTTCGGTTTTTTTTTATTCGAAAAGAAGAATGTATTAGTTTGAAAGGAATGAAAACGTTGAAAAGTGAAATATTGTGTTAGTTATTTTGCGCATGTATCGAAATCGGTACACATGAATGTAAAGGATCCGAAGTGTTATAGAGTGTCCATATGAGAGAGCGGTGATAAGAATGTGATGAAGTAAACTGTGCATAATGAAATTATTCGAACACATCTGTCACACTAAGTATCAGGTTGAGAGATCAAAAATTAGTGAAAACGGTACTGTTCTGTTATGGCGACTCCACTTAAGGCCTTCAGTAAAAACGTATTCTTTGCTGATATCTGATGTATGCATGATTATCTGATAGCTTGAATCAACTGAATTTCAAAGGTTCATTTTATTTCTCATACTGCTTGTTATTAACGCCATACCAGTCAAATTGAGATTTTCTTTCACATTTGAAGATTTATTGCCTGATAAAAGTTTTTTCGAAACAAAATTCTAACCATTAGATAGAGCAACTTTTTCTGATTAAGAAAACGTGTTTATTCTTTAGAAAGAACTTCTGTACACACACCCTAGCCCATTATGTGCTCACTGGGTGTGAAACCCAATATTCTTTCGGTCGTTACAAAGCTCAAAGAACTCCTTTCCGAAAGCCAATTATACCATTATAATCGAAAAGATTTTCTTCATCTAACGATGAAAGTTTATTACAATAAAGCTCTTATCCAGTGAGAAATCTTCGAATGAAAACAAAATCTTATTTTGACTGGGACGCCACCAAAAATAAGCTATCTGAGGAACTAAGCATGTCATTGAAATCACTTGATTTGAGCTACCGATAAACTACAGAAACGTTTTGCAAAAGCAAAAAATACGTTTTTACCGAAGGCCTCAAACGGCGCTGCCATAATGGAACAGTATTGCCATAATGAAAACTATTACGATTGCAATTAACTTAAAAATTTTTATGAAAATAGAAAGATGACACTAATTGATTTTTTAGTGACTTCAGACATTTAGGTCAATTTTCGCCTACATTTGGATGTATGTGATACTCGCTGTCACCTCACCAGGAGAGATCGAAATCTGGGAGGGCCTTCTCACATTCGCCTTCTTTCCTCTCACTGTTGTAACCGCATGGATTGCAGATATTAAAATCATTCAGGTTTACAGATACTCAAAATACACGTTTCTAAGCAAGTTGTTTGCTAGTTTTGGACTTATTTTGGATTGTTTTCTTCGTAGCAAGGAATTCGATAGCTAATGTCCTCAGTTAATCATTTTTTATTGTCTCTTCTCTTACTCGAGCTATGAATTCAGACGCGCTTCCTTCCCCGCCGCTATCGCCGTGGTTCGCATGGAGTGATCGCAACCGAGGGAGAGGAAATGAAAATGCTTGAAAGTAATGGAATCACTCATTCTTATAAGGATTTCACTCAGGTGCTACTATCCTCTTTACAGTTCCTCTTCACTACTTTTTATGCGGAGTTTCTTCTTGTTTTACTCCAGCATTGAGTCCTAAGTTCAAATTTTAACGCTCGGGTTATATTGTCGACGAAATGGGATTCAAAATCGTTCAAAATATGTGCTCAAAATCATGTTTTAGGCGGATTTAGTGGATCCAGCAGTGCGTGCTTTTGAAGAGCATCGGAGGGAATTCATAGAGCTTATGAGGGAAATTAGGAAAAAGAATCCCCATATGTCTCCTTCTGATCTCCAGAAGCAAGCTGAATACGAAATGATCACGAGGTTCGCTAATGATTCCACACTATATGATCCCAAAAATCCTCAAGCGTATGTACATTGAGTCGTTCGAGAGGAAAAAAATGTCAAGTGAAAACGTATCAAAAAAAATATACGAGACAATCGGTAAAGGAAGAAAAACTGATAGAACGAAAAAACCTCCAGGAAGAAACAAACTAGTCCACGGCAAAAATGAGCTCAATAATCTTTGTCTACGTACAACTAATGTTATCAGCTCTTTAGAGGTCCAAAATCTCGGGCATTCTACCGAGTGCAAGCCACAAGACGTCTGGTTGGCGGTGGTGACATTGTGAAGAAGAGAATTGATAAAGAACATAACAAAGCTGTCGATATGGTGGGTAATTGCAAACATCTTACTGCATGACCTTCTCACTGCCTAAATTCTTGATGCTCACACATTTTTCCGGATTGTGATCCACACAGCGTGGATTTGAATCTTAGAAAAATGAATGGTTATCGTCTTTTTTGGTTGAAAATGTTGTACATCTGAGCTTGAATCGTTCCAATAATTTCAGCGCTTTTTCAAACGCTTAGAAATATGCAGACTCCTAACATGATATAGTAATAGGTTGGAGAAAAACTTCTCGAAAAATGCTTGCAACTCTTTGGGTGTCGGCCATTATTCGTGTTTGTTGGCTCATTTGAAAGCCCGTTTTCTCCCGTTTTGACTGGTGTATAATTTATCTACTTATTTCAGAATGGAGTTAACAAGCGAGCAAATAGGTTGTTGATGATGCACGAATGGCTGTTGGGTTTAAATGAAGTTGAACATCTTCACCATCTTCTTGAATCGCCTTAAGCACAGCTTAACGATCAACTTCTTTTGGGCGACCTCAGCGCGGCTGATCTTCTAAACTTTCTTCACCTTCGTCAAACTTTTGAGCCACCTGTGCACCGTACTTGCCAAGTATGTCTTCGCCCCAAGCCAGATTGATGCGTTCACCGTTGCATTTGAACCCAACGGCCATTCGTACATCATCAACAACCTAATTTGCTCACTTCTTAACTCCATTCTGGAATAAGTAGATAAAATATACACCAATCAAACCGGGAGAAGACAGGCTTTCAAATGAGCCCAAAAACACCAAAAATGGCCGACACTCAAAAAAGTTACAAGCATTTTCACAGAACTTGTTGAGCATTGGCAAAGTTTATTTCATAAGCGGCAGGCAAAGAGGAGTCATTCAATTTTCTTTGCACTACCTAATATGTTCGATGATGTGAAAGGAATGCAGGAATTGCTCAACGAAGGGAAATCAGAATTCCATGACTCGAGTGTGTTAAGGTTATATGTAAACGATGTTGCGTTCGACCTCTTAGGGTTGCATAAAGACTTTGACATGCCTGACATCACTCCAGTAGTTTCATGACCTATAACACTGTTATCGAATGGAATAAATTGTCGCAGTATATCCTCTTATAAGGGGCATGTAGAATGCAGTGGCTAGAGTTTCGCAAATCACAACGTAACGTTAGTTTGATCCCACGGTCTGGGATCACCATCCGGGCCCATTTCCACCAATAGCGTTGATAAATTGATATCAGACTTGTTTGAGAGGATACCAGCACTGACTTGCTGTGTCGGGAAGCCACCTTGAGTCTTTCTACACGTATGATTTTCACTCACAGATCTGTAACAATATAGTCAGAAAAAATGTTTTAAGCCACGCGAGAATGATAAGGTACTGGCCTACTTACGTTTCAGCGGTCTCGTCCGCCTCATCAGAGCCACACTTCCCTCAAGTCCTTCTTTTGATAGTAGGGACGAGAAAACGATGTTGCTGTGAAATAACGTGAAGTTGTAGTTTTCACGTTTTTACCATTCGATTTCAGTCTGTGGCTTACATTTCTTATTTAGACAAAACACCTTACACTCTCTCTGACTATATTGAATGTTTATGACGAGATTTTATAAACCAGTCAAATAAAACTGTGTAAAAATGTTTGATGAAGTCGATTACATGGCGCTCTTGAGAAGTGATTCATGCCTAACGCTTGACCTTTTATCCTTTGTCCTATTGGAAATCCTCCATCTGTGAAGAGGCATCGCAATCACTAAAGTCATGTGTCTGTTGAAGAATAGCAATAACTTTCAACGCAATGTGCTTTTAACCCAATCCACTATCTATATCTTATTTATTTCAGTTAATACAGGCGCAAGAAAAACAAATAAGAGATAACACTTGCAAAATATTCTTCGATCCAGCTCACTACACCGTACTAGAGAACGTCGGAAGATTCGACGTAGTGGTTGGACGGTGAGCTTTTTCAAAATTAAATGTTTAGGATTAATTTCAAGATTTTATCACAATGTTCTAATCATGTTCTCATGAATTAAGAGTGAACGAAGTGCAGAGGTGAGTAAGAATCAAAAAACAAACAACAAGGAACACGAAGAGAAGCAAAATTTAGAACAAAGCAGATTGTACTTTATTTTTTGCAGGAGATCAAGTAATATTTTGTGATTCCACCGTAAACTGTTAAGAGAGCTGAATTATTTTTTCAAAGTTTTTATTTGAAGGCAACAGTAATTAAAACCATTTGCAAATTGAATTAACATGAGTTTTGTTTATCCAATTCAAATATTAAGATGAATCAGTAATAAAAGGAAGGGAGAGAATTGTGAATTCATCTAACCGATATTTCTACGGCGAAGAAAATTCAATGATATCTCACTACGAGGTCTTTCAGAGATGGAGGTCCAGCAGGTCTAACGGTAATGGTGGATTATTACACGGAGGATGGCACTGCCAACGCTGGATCGGATTATATCCCAGTTAAAGGCACTCTCACATTCTATCCAGATGACAAACACCAGGTGTGACAAAATTTTTTCTAAACTTTTTATGTTGGAGTTATATGAGTAAAATTCGAGAGAAAACCGAACCAGGAAGTGTCCAAATTTGTCGAGATACTTCGTGCCATGATCATGCTTATACTGAGGTAACTGAAAGTTATGACAAGAACAGCTTACTTATGCTGTTGAGTTGTATGAGAGGCAATAACACCAATGTATTCATATGAAAATAGGACGCTAGTGGAAAGTTGAGGTCCATCAATTCTTTAAACCTAAGCGTAGTTTCGTAATTTTTTTATGAAGAAATCGATTCAAATACTTCAAAAATTGGTGGGACCACAACTTTCCAAAGAGGCCGAAAATAGTATGATAGTATTTGATCGACTTCTTAAATGTCGTAAATGACTTTTTCGAAAAAGAAATTGTTCTTACACCTATCTTTCATATACAGCGTATAATCTGAAGCATAGACCTCGACTTTGATGCAAATTGGCAACTAATATTCTTAATCACTCCTGATCTTTTTATAGGATATCAGCATTGAAATTGTGGACGATGACGTCTTTGAAGAGGACGAACACTTTTATCTTCACCTCCGCAACCTCCGCGTTCGTACCAAGGATGGTCTTATTTTGGACCCTTCTCGTATCGGAGGCTTACCGGTGGCGCAGTTGGAAATGCCAGCCACTGCTACCATTATGATTCTAGGTTATTACGCATTTTATTCCAGTCGGCTTAATCTCTGTGGTATCATCACTTGTCATTTGCACACTCAGTCATGAACGTTTGGTTTTGAGTTATTAAGAGAAGTCGAGTACGTACATTAGCATAATATACCTGAAAAGTGTCAAAAGGGAGCTCGGGTTTTGTTGACCCATTTGGACTGTATGAACAAATAGTGATCACTGTGCTCTAGTTCTTCACGACCATATGTATTGGATTTGATAGATAAGCCGATTGATTAGCCCAAAATTTGCTCTTCAGTCTTATGTAATTTGGACTAAACTTTTTTCAAACATGCAGAAACATAAAACTAATCAACGGAACTATGATCTTAAAAACGAGTTTGCCTAGTTTGCCAATACTGATTTTTTTTGTTTTGTTTTGTTTTTCTGATCGCTCATCAGTGCTATGATGGAGTGATAGGCCAACCAACCAGTGAATGATTGCTCTAAATGGGTTAAACGAGCTTTGGCTTTGTTTTCTATAATTCGCAGTTTTACTTCTAGATGACGATCATGCCGGCGTGTTCTCATTTGAGTATGATCATTTCGAAATTATTGAAAGCTGCGGGCATCTCTCCCTGAAAGTCCAACGACATTCTGGAGCACGAGGAAAAGTCATCATTCCGTTCAAGTATGACTTTTCAATTTCTGCACTTTTTTGTTATCTAATCCGTCTTTCGTGTGCGCTCAATATGATATTTTGCAGAACTGTAGACGGATCTGCCATTGCAGAAAAGCATTATGAAGCTAGAGAAGGAGAATTGGTCTTCGACGACAATCAGACGGAGTAAGCGCTTCGCTGTTTTGTAATTTTTTCTCAAGGAAAACAAAAAATATTTTCATACTGAAGCTGCTATGTCAAAAAGATTCACCATTTAAAGGTTTCAGACTGTATTTAGAGCATGTCCCGAAATTCCCGTATTTCTTTTCCTTTTTGCGTTGAGAGATGATGGATGGCAACTGAGATCTGTCTTTTAGGAAAGACTCCTCCAGTACCTATATCGGTATAAAGTTGCGAGCTGAAGAAGTGACAAAATTATCGAATCTTCAAGCAAGGTGATAAGGGCACAGTGTGAAATTCGCGCTGCTCGGACTTTGAGAATGACTGGAAACAATTGAGGGTGTTAGCATTTCTCTTCATCTTGTACTAGAGTACACTGCACAGCATGGGACACATGTACTCGTGGTCTGCTCATCCGCCGTTTTCACATGCTCTTGTCGTCCCTTGACAAAACTGAAGAGGTTGTTCAAGTGTCTGGCAATACTGGCTAGCAAAGCAGACGTCAAGTGATCATCTCGCTCTCCTAATGGGATTTTCTACAATCAGGGTAAAGGTTGGTTAAGGGTGATGAAATGGTCGCCGTCAAAAGCCTACTAAAGTCCATTGTTTTTTGAGACAAACAGATGAAAGGTTTTCAATGGCAAAATCTATTTGATAGAATGCGATGCAATAAAATAATGGCTGACGTTGCGCCAGAATCGCTTTCTTCAAAGCCCGAAAGGTTAAGTTGATATATAATAAAGGGATAAACAAATTCAAAAGATCGACTGTTTTTGGAACCCCCAAAAAACATTCAATATAATTCCAAAAAAGAATGATTTAAGCTCAAAAAGAGGTTGGTACGCCAGGGTCATACACCGGTGTTTCGGAGGTTCGTCCTCCTCATCAGTGACTCCCGCCCCACATTCAGCCCTGCATTGAAGCAAGGAGGGAGGCGTATGTGGTGATGGCACAGTGTGCTATGACATTGTACCATCACCACCTTTCAGTCGATAGATTTTTGCTGTTAGATCAAAACTAATTCAAAAGATCGACTGTTTTTGAAACCCCCAAAAAACATTCAATATAATTCCAAAAAAGAGTGATTTGATAAAGTGATAAACAATTTCTTCTTCGCACAATCAAAAGCTTCTTCCCAAGACACCTGTTCATTGTTTTTTTTTTGAGATTTCCAATAGTTCATTGGGACAACCTCACAGAGCCTTGCACACGGTAGTAATGTGCTTGGGTTAGGTCAGAAAAACTAGCTTGTGGTACGGATGCGAGATCACGCGCGATTATGAGCATCCTCCCTTGCGCTCATCTCTGGACTTTGGGCATTTATCAGAAAAAAAAACTTCAAGAGTTTCGCGCACAGATGTTATGGGTTTCTATGCGATAATACTGATCATCCCGCGTCGAAACCTTTTTGATACGTATTTATTCCCTGTGCGTGCCAGGTAAAGTGTTTTGCTTGGCTTTGAGTTTTCCAGCTATGTGTTCTTTTATAAGAACGCATATCGTTTACCCGTTTCGCTAATGCATTCATAACCGCATGCCTTACAAGAGATTTGTCGTATCTCGATTCGTGCGATTGTCTTTTCTACCGTTAGCAAATATTATGCAATTATTTGCTTTGCAGTCGAACGTCGCACAACCATTTATGAACTAGTTGGCATCTAGAGTCTTTGGAAGTACTTAAATGTGTGTTAACGAGTTTTCAAACATGGCCGTTTTGTGCGGCAATCAATAATAGTGTTTACTTCTTTGGAAATAACAGGATTAATGGAACTTTATCTTCACGAGCGCATGTGGCGCACTGATTAGAGGTGCTCTGAGTCGCACACAAAGTCCATGGTTCGATCTCGCGCTCATGGCCCAAAAGCCATCCATCAATCTTGGGTCGGTGAATTGGTATCAGACTGATTGTCTGGGCGGATAAGCAGCACTGACTATTGACTCGATACAGCGGGAGGCCACTGCGAGTCATTGCAAAGGCTAGATTAATCACCTCAAACGAGATTGAAAATTGTACACGATTGCATGACACATCTCCCAGTGATTGGTCAACGCCGCAAGCTTTATCTATTATCCTTTTATTTTTTCGAGACTTGTCGTGTGAGGTGTCACTTTTCTGCAAATAAACCAGAACAGTTTCCATTGTTTCATATCCAATACAAATTGGTACATACTAAAACACACTATTTCATGTTAGATTTTTATCATCACCGCTCCAACTCAATTTGGATATGTGCCAAGTAGGCAAGAACGAAAAAGGTAGATTATGCGAGTGTACTGTCTTTCCAACAATTGAATTTTTGAGTTGAGTGATTCGTTTCTAATCTTATTAGACGTAGTTGAATAACATAACATCTTTGAAATGGAACAGCAACAAACTCTCGCGAATCTATAGCTTACGGGAAATTGCTAAAACTCAAGTGAAATGCAATATTGTCAATTTTGCGAGTTTACAACATCAAATTTCTTTCCTAACATATCTAAGCAGCATGCGAAATGAGTATCATTTTTCTGTAATTAGCACCTGCAGAGTGATAGATTTCTTTATGATTTAGCAAAAACCCAGATTTTCTTAAGATTTCTTTCTCTTGAAAATTCATACGTATTTCGTAGTCTTAGAGTATCCGGTTTACTTGCTTTTGATTCAGAGCTTTCATCGAACTTGGAGTGATAGACACCGAGCAATACGAACGATCCGACTTCTTCTTCATTGAACTTGGTCCCCCAATTTGGGCTAAGAAAATGAGTGGTACGCAAAAACACTCCTATTACAATCTAATCGTTTTTCATGGCGGAACTAATGTGATTGATATTATTTTTCGATCAAGCGTTAAACAAGGTTTCTTCTTTATGTAACAGCCACTCGGGAACTTCTTCTTTCTGATTGAATGTTGTCTCTTTCTGTTTTTCATTACTTTCTAGAGAGAGAGCATTCAAAGTGTCAGCGAAGTCGTGTCGTGATTGTGTTTGTGGGAAAACCTGAATCAGAACCACAACAGTTTTTAGAGGCCTTGCCTTCAACCTTCAACAACTTGAGATCATTTACGAATGCGGTCGAAGTAAAAAAAAGAAAGTAACAATTCGAAGGAAATCAGAACTCAGTCCTGCATCATGTTTACTTTTAGAGCCTTTCAACATAGAGCCAATGTTCAGCGCCAAAGAAATTTTAGCTCCATTCATTTGAGTTGTGACAAAACAGGTTTTGAAAGGCAATAGTTAAGTTATTTTTTTAGTTTAGAACCTAAAACCACAGAAACAATCTAGTTTGCCTTGAACTGTTTTGTTCTAATAAAATGATACCCCCAGCCAGTGTTTGATCTGGAATCGCCTGATGCTTTCAAGTCTTAGGACATATGAATACCTATAACACTAGTGTTTATTGAGATTTTCGCTGGCTTGCGGGTTACAGAAATAAGGTTCTTCAAATTAGCTCAATATTTCAAACAAGACTGTCTATTAAGTGATTTGGGTCAACAAAGAACGCAAAATGGCTTCTTATCTAAACCGTTGAATGCCTCTCTAGTTTAAAGTGTCGTGATTGTGCAGATCTGAGCAAGGTACAGGAGCGGTTCCAACGTCGATTGGAGCAGAAGCGAAGAGCATCCGTTGCTGTCGATGTCAACGAAAGCAGTGAGCAAGGTTTATCTCATCCAGTTTTCTCTGTCCTTATTTTAGCATCATTTATCACCTTTCTCTCAATCTTTCAAACAGCTCATCCCTTTACGACACACTTGCATGTTTCAAATCATCTCTTTCTCAGATTTTCTAGGACCTGTATTCTGATAATCGAATAAAAAAATGATTTCACTTTTGATCTCATGGAAACTCACAGGCACGCCTATCCCTGCACGCTCTAGGATACGAGCACCATCCGACTTTCTCGGATTGGATCCGAACCAAAGAGCTGTATCGGCCTCGCCAAATCTTAGCAGTCGCTTCAAAACGCGAATGGGATCGTGGATCGCCGGCATGAAAGGTTCTTATCGTCAGCAAATTCGTGCATGACTCTGCTTATACCATTGCTTGTTAATTGCATGATATTCCACATGTGAACCTGCCGTGTCCCATTTGGATGCTACCGACGACTTTCCACACAAAACTTACGAATTGATCACTTGCGGCGTAATTGTTAAGTATGTCAGTGACGTTTACAGGAAATATCTTGGACTTGCTTTGAATTCAGGCTTCAAATGCTCTGTTACACTACAGAGCAGTTGACTGAGTTCGTTATAAATGTGTTCAATGACTATTTTGTTTTGTAATTTATCTTTTTGCCAACGAAATGGAACACAGCTTGCGTTTGAAACGGAAGTTAAGTATAAAATGTTTATAATAAATAACAGTGTTTCCTCAGAATCTGTTACGTTGTTTTTCTTTATCACTAACTCGTGAATCCGCAATTGCGATTTTTCGATGTTATCTGCCTATTGTGAAAGTTACAACCGGAGCTGGACGACAAATGAGCTTTAGCTTTGGTTCTAGTAAGCTTTCGGACTTTGCTAATTGGTCGGGCATTGCGCGAATCGAAGGAATCAATTAATCGTAAAAATGTCTCGTATCTGATTTGTGAAATCAAATTAAGCGATGCCGAGTAAATAACACAAGCTTTTATTAGCATGGGTTTTTCCTCACAACATTATAATAATTGAGAAAAAAGATTGCTGCTGACAAATACAGTATTGTATATGGTCAATTCCAGTGATGTTACAGGGAGCGACGACGGTCAACTGACTACCTTGACAGCCGATCAACTAGAAGTCGCCGAGCTAGGAAAACCACGGCTTGGCGACATCACAAGGTGCCAGATAACCATCAAGGAAAGCAAGGAATTTCAAGTATGTTTTTGAGCGTATGTTTATATCTTGTTCTAACTTGTGAGGCTTCAAATTAATCATAGAGAAATGGTGGATTTCCACAGTTATAGTAGCTGCAGAACGACGTAGCCTTAACAACGAGCAAAGATAAAAGTCTTTGAGCCTACAAACTGGTTTCGCTCAAATTCGCATTATATTTGTCTTGATCAAAAGGCACTCGAATAATTTTTGCAGCTTCAACCTATTATACATAGCTAC
Source organism: Parelaphostrongylus tenuis (assembly GCA_019055375.1). Classification (NCBI taxonomy): domain Eukaryota; kingdom Metazoa; phylum Nematoda; class Chromadorea; order Rhabditida; family Metastrongylidae; genus Parelaphostrongylus; species Parelaphostrongylus tenuis. Next base: position 316,448 of record JAHQIW010003685.1, read on the forward strand.
CAGCTGCTGAACAGGGCTGAATTAGAAATATATGCATATTTATGCACCATTTACCCATACTACTTGTAAGCTATTATCAAAGGTTGGCAAATATAGCTATTATTTTTTAATAGCTAGTATTATTTATTGACGTCAGAAATTGTGTTAATGCCTTAGAACACATTTAGATGTTAATGTGTATCTATGGTTTACTACGCAGTATTTGAAGCACTAATACTAGCTGAACATTCGTGCAATTCCATCAATCTCTCAGGATTAATTTATCTTGTGTCTTTGAGAAGCGGTCCGATGGTGTTGAATTTGTGCACTTGAGTTTCTTGTGTGACATAGCCGCTAAGTGTTCTTGTCACCGGTTGTCGTTAAGATGCATGATGTATACGGTCCACTTGACTTTCAGTCTTGACATGTGTGGCAAAAATTCCGATTTCTGATTGTGCCATAAGTCGGAACATCGTAATCCCTCCTACTCTCGTGTTCAGGGATGTTCTTAGAGACTTGATACTGCGCTCTATAATGTTCGCTATTTTATTAGGCTTTAGGTTCGTGGTTACATACGTTAATGGAAGATTAACCTGTATCGACTAGGCAGGAAGCCGAATAATCTCTTGATGATTATACTCTCCATAATCTTACAAACTATCCAGGCTATTTTATTATGATGCAAAAATACTTGCGTCAGCTGGGATTCAAATCTAGATTTCACTTTTCCTGGGTGCGCGTGTTGCGTTGCACTACCAACGCCCGTTTTGACACCAGCATTTCTACGCTACAACGCGTTATCTGTCAACAGCCAACCGTCTACGATCTGGCGTGAGCAGTCACTATCGACATTGAACCCACTTATGCTGAAAGAAATAGTCAAAACGAGCGTCGGTAGTGCAGCGGTTCAGCACGCGCTCCCGCAAAGATTGAATTAAGGGTTCGAATCCCAGCTGGCGCAAATGTTCTTGCACACCACTCTACATTCTTGGGTTTATTGAAACATCATACCACCGCAATAGGCGGTCAAATAAAATGAATTCTGATTGATTATTGCTACTCAATTATCTCAGCTCAATTATGAAACCAAGTTCTACCTGCTGATTTCTCGACTTGGGTGCGCATAATTGGAGCATTCGAAGAGAACTGTATCGTGGGGAACGTCTGGGTGAGACTAAGTCACATCTGCTCAATTATAATGCTCTACAGAAAAGAGGAATGCTAGATGACGTTCCTTCATTCGTGCGTTGCTCTACTCTGCTCAGTTCGTCTTGAAGCAACACCTAAAACGACTAGCATCGTAAAAAAAAACAACTAGTGTGGACTTTCAATACGATCCATTGCTGCTCTTCTGATACATCTGTTGATCCGAAAATATCCATTCTTGCTAGAACGGAAATAGAAAAGATTGACGTTGCTCGACCTTGGAAGAGATATAGTGGATGATCAACTACTTTGTACTAAGGGACGTTTTTCAGCTGTAACTTTACATAGCCTCTCGTCAAAGCTCATAGATTAGGTCACTGATTATTCTCTAAATTTGGAACCATGGATATTTTTTGTTTCCTAGTATATGCTGCTAGCTTAACTTCCAAAGTTTGGTTCAAGTCCAAAAGGGATCTTGATGAAGAGCGAACAAAAGTTGAAGATAGATATTTGGTTCATTTGCTCTTAAATTAGTAATAATCGTTTTGATATCTCTCAGAAAGTGCTGTGATGAGGAATTAAGGCGATTTCAACCGAATGCAGGCCTATTAAAAAGAATGTGAAAGCGCTCACCTTGTTTGAAACGTTCAAAATGTCTCCATGTCATCCCCTTTTTCCAAGCAACAGCTGTTTTTTAATGGTTTTGAGTAGTTAATTTACACTGAAAAGGCTTTGTTCGCCGAAATTCTCTAGATATTAGACTCAGAATGCATGCATTCAATCTGAAAAAGGATTCATTGATCTTCAAAGCTTAGCTTTTCAAAAGTTTGGTGCACACAACATTTCATTCATTCTCTTTCCATTGTTCCTCATTTTTCGACTTTGCTGAGATGAAATCTTGATTTTTGAGGTTCATGAAATATTTCATATTGTTTTTTTTTTGAGAGTCGTACTTTGAACACAACAGCAATCAGAAAGAAATTTGTTCTAAAAGCACGGTGCCAGTTTTCATCGCAACCTCCTATTTTGTCATTTCCACGCCCAATTTGTCAAAAATATTCATTCATAATAAGCTAAGTATTCAATGAACATTTTGAAACAACTATGCAAATCCGCGGAGTGAAGTCTCTACGAATTGCTGAAGTTCTATGGCACTCAACAAAGCTGGTCATCGAGAAATGATCGGCATTCATCAAAAAAAGTCACCGTAATCACAAATGCGTTAAAACTTAGGGCATTGTTGACCGTATGATCAGAAACGCTAACACAAAATTGATGCTGGGCACGTCTTCATGGCGAGAGCAGTTCATTGATGCCCTCACAGTGAGTGCTGGTAAGTTCTTCACTTCGAATTTTCCTGTTTCTCAGAAAAGATTAGGTGAATGCTTTTCGTTTATTTTAAATGAAATTTTCTCTAGACGGCGGAGACGGTGAAGACCTTGGGGACGGCGAAGAAGGTGGTGAGATCAGTGAACGAATACCACCGAGTTGTCTCGATTATTTCATGCATTTCTTGACGATGCCGTGGAAATTAATATTTGCCACTATCCCTCCTACAGGTCAGTGGAGACCAATTCTCTCAGCAGCTGGAGTGATTAGCCTTTATCAGCTGGATTATTTTGGAGTGGCTTACATGTCATATCTTATGCGCTTCACTGAACATCTTGTACAGCAATTCAATATTTGCTTTCTAACCAACTTGTGCAGCGGAGATTGACCTGCTTTGTTAGACAAAGATCATCGTGATTCATGTATTTTCCTTCCAAGGGGGATACATGGGGTAAATAATTACATAATTAATCCAAATTTATTAGTGTGCATTGTAGATTATTGGGGTGGATGGGCCTGTTTTATGGTGTCGATTTTCATGATTGGTCTTCTGACAGCCTTAGTGGGAGATCTTGCATCACAGTTTGGCTGCTGGGTGGGTTTGAAGGACTCTATTACTGCCATATCATTCGTCGCTCTTGGAACTTCAGTGCCAGGTGCGTAAATTTCTTCCTCCTATTATATTATTCATATGTTTATTTTTTTGACAAAATCAAGTATATATGTGTATGCGAGGTGCAAAAAAATTCTGATAATTTTTTTTAGCCATTTTAACAGTATAAAATACTGCATAGACAACAAATAAATTCATTCAGTCGAAGGAACAATTACATTTATCTGATCAACAACTATAACAATAAACAAATAAGTTTATAACAAGTTTTCAAAATAGCCTCTTTTGACCTCTATACATTTACTACGTCGCTTGCGAAAATACCCAACTGTGCTCGCTCACGTTTCCACCGTTATGTCGGCCCAATCACGTAGCAAAGCCGTTCAAAACGTGTCTGTGGTAAGGTAACGAGTAGCCAAGATTTTTTTCTCTAGTATGGACCACGAGAAGAAAAAATTCTTCAGAGAAGATCATACATTCTTCAAGGTCATTGTCGGAGATTTTAACGCAAAAATTGGACCTAAAAGAACGTCTGAAGAACGTCACCTAGGGATCCACGGACTAGAATGGAATGAACAGGGTGAGAGGCTATCTGAGTGACCCAAACCATCCATGGTAACTCGCAATTCGAAAAGCCTCTTTCTCAGCGATGGACGTGGGAGTCTCCCTGTGGAGAGTACCATAACCTAATAGATCACATCATAGTAAATCGAAAGTTTTGCCTCACCGATGTCGCTGTTGTTCCTAATTTCTACACAGGATCAGACCATCACCTTCGCGCAGCGTTTCGTTTTTCGCTGAAAGGAGAGAGGTCTGCTAAATTCGAACAACGAAGTCTCAGAACTACCATAAAGTGGGATGTATTCAAATCATTAGTCGGCTCTTGGGAAGATACCGTTGTCGACAACATCGACGAAGAATACGATCGGCTCGTTCAATATCTTTACGCTAGTGCTGTGGAAGCCGAGAGTCCCAAAGTTGCGAAGAGACGCTTGTCTCCGCGCACACTCGAACTGATACGTCAACGTGGAATCGCACGAGCTACAGGCAACCGAAACCTCACGTTCGATCTTGCGAATCGCTGCAGAGAAGCGATAAGAGACGACCTCAAAAAGAGACTAGCAGCAGTCATGGAAGAAGCTGCAGAAGTTGGGAAGAGGATTCGCAAAGCCCAGCGAGGCTTCGCCAATTATAAAACCAAGATGATTGCACTCCAGTGCCCGAAGACACTTTTTTCTAGCTTCCAAAGGGCTATAGAGAAAACCATGCACTAGTACTACTCGGATCTCTTCGCTAGCATGTCCTCTTACCGAAATATAAATTGAAAGAGGATGAATATGTCGTTCTATCGGTATTCTCTTCCGAAATCCGACATGCTACGTCGGTGAAGAACAGAACAACACCCGGTCCAGACAGTATTAGACCAGAACACTTGAAGAACCTACCGCAGTTCTCATCAACACTCCGGCTCGGCTCTTCACTCGCTACATGTCGGAATCCAGGGTTACCATTTAATGGAAAACTAGCAAGACCGTATTGTTGTTCAAGAAGGAAGACTTTCACGACATAGGCATTTATCGCCCAATCTGCCTGCTGTCCGTTGCTTATTAACTCTTTACTCAGGTCATCCTGAACAGGATTAACAGAACACTGGACGAAGGACAGCCATGCGAACAAACAGTGTTCCGAAAACGATTTAGTATCATAAATCGCATGCACACGATCACAAGAGTCATTGATGTTTCACAAGAGTACAAACAACCACTCTGTCTCACTTTCATCGATCTGAAAAAAGCCTTTGATTCAGTTGAAACAGAAGCGGATGTAGAGGCCCTGGATAACCAGAGCATCCCTACTCGGTAACTAGCGATCCTTCCTGAGCTATATAACATTTTACGACCAAAATATCGCCATTGTACGACAATATTACCGTTGAAGTATCAAGAAAGTTTTGACAGGGTCATAAAATTTTGCCAAAATTATTCACTGCTACCCTCCAAAATGTCATGTGAACATTAGAATGAGACGATATGGGAGTGAAAATTGACGATTGGCAATTAAACCTTTTCGCTTTGCTGATGATATCGTCCTCATAACGCCAAGCATCCGCCAAGCGGAACGAATGTTGACCGGTTTCGACTACGCATGTCAGCATGTCGAAAGATTGGTCTTCAAATACATCTGACAAAAACGATGTTTATAAGGAACGGATGGGTTTCGAATGCCCCATTCACGCTCAACGGAAGGAAAATCTGCGAATGCTCCAGTTACGTCTATCTAGGTTATGAAATCAATAGGATGAACGACCTAACTCCAGAGTTGAGCAGGAGGAAACGAGCGGCTTGGGGAACGTTTAGGAGCATCAAAGATGTAGTGCAGAGGACAAAGACCATCCAACTCCGTGCCCACTTTTCGGCTCGACGATTATCCCTGGCCCTAACATATGCAGCAGAAACCTGGTCGCTACGTAAGCAGGATGAAAGAGCACTTGGCATCACTGAACGCGCAGTTGAAAGGTCGATGCTGGAAGTATCCCGTAACTTGCAAATGAGGGTAAGGATCCAAAGTTCCGACCTACGTCAACGATCGAAGATCAAAGACGCCATTCTACCCTCCAAGATGTCGGAGATAAGGTGGGCCGGACACGTGATGCGCTTCAACGACAAGCGATCGACGAGAGCCGTTACCGACTGGATTCCTGGGGACATCAAGCGCTCTACAGGGAGACCACTGACCCGTTTGCCCGATTTCTTCACGAAAGGTATAGAGAAAAAAATGCTCAGTGGATCGCTAGAGCGAGGAGGATCCACTGGGCTACTCTTGCACGCGATAGGGAAAAATGGAAGTGTTGCTGGTACTCGTTCGAGTTGCTCGACGATCAACGGGACGACAGGTGACACAGGTGATAAACCACGGAGTAATCCAATGGGTCATCCAACAAGTTTGATGGCCAAATCTCCTTTTCACAAAGGCCTAGAAACAGCTCTTCACAGATGGCAATCGTCGAGCGGGCCTAATGCGCTGGAGCTCAGTCCTGCCAAAGTGTAAATCTGTTGGAGCCAAAGTGCTGAGTAGTACAAGGTTCCACTAGGTTTCGTAAACCTTACTGCTAAAAGCTGGCAACGCTGGTTTTGACGTTTCCGTTGAAGAAGACCAACGCCGTCTTTCGGTTGCGTAAATGCCGGCGCGGAGCGTCACAGAGGCCGGAAAATGATTGCGAGTTTTTGCTAGTGCTGACTCTTGTTGACCTTTGTTAAGGAAATGACGTCAATTCTGGTGATTGTGGAGTGGGCCAACCGTGAATGTATTCTCATTCATAGAAGGCACCTTCGACCAACGGGCACGAGTTATTAAAAGAATATAGATTGAACGATATGTACCTTTTATTCCAGAATGATAAAGATCTTTCGAATTCACAAATTTTACTCTTTTTGTCTCTTTCTGTCACTAAGACTCGTACTCTTGAAATCGTAGCGATTGAATCTTTTTCCAATCTCTAATCTTTGATGCATAAAGAACGTAAATTTCAGATACTTTTGCATCCAAAGTATCTGCCGTGCAAGATAAGTACGCTGATAATTCCATCGGTAACGTGACAGGTTCTAATGCCGTTAACGTCTTCCTCGGTATAGGAATCGCATGGTCACTCGCTGCAGTTTACCATTACTACAACGGAACAAAGTACGTTTTTTGACTATAAACTCTTTCACGGTATCATAATATCTCGCTCCATCTCGTACTCCTTACTGAAATAACAATATATATATATATATATATATATAATATATGTTATACATGTAAATATGAACAAATAAATAAATAAATAAATGAATAAATAAATAAATAAATGAAGAACCAGCAGGACATCAAAGGCAACATGTCGATCAAGTAACTCATTGATGCTGAATCTACATCAAATTTTTAGAAAAATAAAGTTCACCGATCTGTATAGTGCGTAGAATGTATGACCGAGCCCATCAGGATGAGAAATCCCTTGTAAAATTCATTTGTTACACTTGCCCGAAACCATAGTAGGAGGACATGAATCAGTAGAATCAGAAAAGCGCACTGCTCAGAAAGTAAATATTTCACTGCGTTCATTCGCTTTTTTCTATCGTAGGTGACTAAATGAAGCGTTGCAATTGAAACACTACATCATCAGTCGTTCACAGTGTTGTGATCATCAATAACAGTGGCTTAATTTTTTCTAGCAGCTCTTTCCCGATTTCATTCCGATTCTAGGTTCCTCGTCGATCCTGGTAATCTTGGATTCTCCGTATTGGTATTCTGCCTCGAAGCATGCGCCTGTATCACAGTTATAGTATTAAGAAGAGGAAAGCTCGTCGGTGGAGAATTAGGAGGACCACTCGGATTTAGAGTATGATCTTTCGAATCATTTGTTGTGATCATTATCAACTCCCATAGTCATAGTGTCTTTGCTCTTTGCGTAATATGATTATTCAAAAAGACGGTTCAATACCACTTTTATCACATTAATGACAATGAGACTTTCTTAGAAGCCTTACTTTCTTTAAGTCCTATTGAATTTACTACGTAACCATAAGTGAACTTTTACAAACGATTCTGCAGAATATCTACTGCACAGTGTATACATGTGCCTTCATCTATGTATATGTATATATATATATATATACATATATGCATATATATATACAATATATATGTATATATATGTATATATATATGCATACATATGTATATATATGTATATATATATATATAATATATATATATATATATATACAACACTCCGGCAGTCAGCAAGAACACCCTATGGAGCGCCACAGCCAGGCTATCCTCGAGATTGCAAGAAGACATGCTCGTCCTAAATTCTACGTCATTGAAGAAGACGAAAAGCGAATCGAATGGTAGAAGTACTGAGGTCCTCAAAATGAAAATTGTGATGACGGGTCGCATAAATAGGTAAATATATAAATAAATATATAATTCGAGTAGCCTATTCAAAAACCAGCCTTTATGTACAGACTTTACTACTTCAAATGTACGTTTACTTTACAATATTTGTATGTACTTCAAAAACAGGCTTTGGACATTTTGAATCTATTCATTTTACTTCTCACCATCGAATGTTTCGGCTTTACGGCTTTTTCATCGCGTACAAAAGTCATTTATGTACCAAAGCATTCAGGAGTGTAAAGAAAATTATAGAGCATATAGGAGGGACATGGGACATAGATTAAAAACCGAAATTTTTCAAACAGTTGAGAAAACATATTCCGTCGTATACACTTTTGATTGCTCTTCAAGGGAGCATGTGCGCCTATAGAGGGCCGAGTGAATTTTGATCCTCAGCGCGAGGTCGAAACCTCCATCTAAACACTATACGACAATAAGTCGACGTACGCCTCAGCCTGTATAATGGATAAAGAATAAAGCTCTTGGCGTTGATCAATTACTGACGGACGTGCCATGCAATCGTCTTCAATTCTAGTTTCATTCGAGGTAATTTTATGCATATTTGGCCGTTACAATGACTCGCGGTGATATCCCGCTATGGAGTCAGTGCTTCTTATTCTCCCAGACAAGTCTGCGATCACTACAGTACCAATACACAGACCTCAGTGAGATAAGTGACTTCGTGAACCATGAGCGCATTATCCAACTATCAAGCTTGTGTGCGACGCAGAGCACCTCTGACGACTGTGCCACATGAGCTCATTTAGCCTGGATGTGCATGAAAATGAAGAAAGTCTCAATCATCATTTCAAGACGTCCGCGAAGAAGGTGAAGTCCTCAAGCAAGCGATGAAAGTGAAGAGGCGAATCAAATGCTGGAAGTACTGGAACCACACAGTAAAAAATGTGATACGTGTCATTAAGATTATAAAGAAGTGAGACTTGCACATATATTTATATTTTTATATATTAAACATACATACATATATATATATATGCATATGCTCTGCAAAATGATACGGGAGAGATCACTTATGGTTGCGGCAATAAAATTCCATAATACTCATACAAAAGTGAAGCTTCTACGGAAGCTTTCTTTTGCGTGGTTTATTTTTGTTTACAGAAGTTTTGGTACCTTTCTCCTATCCGCACCTATTCTCACTCCAATGTAAAACGCGTTTTTTGCTTTTTTGCAACTCTTTGATACTCATTCTGTAGCTTGAATCTCGAAAATCTCAGCGCTGCTCTTGATTTAAGAATTAACGTAGTGAAAATAGAATTATGATTTACAATTTGACAATTATCGCTGGAGAGCTCTTTTCTTCTAGACTTACAATGACATTCATGTAGCACAAATCTCGACAATTTGCATAGTATACTTTGTATCTGGAAAAGACTTTTCAGTGCGTTGTTGCAGCCAGAGGAAAATTGGGTTTCACTTTTGGAGCGCATATCTTGTCGCCTAGGGTGTGTAATCTTTCAAAAGCAAGGTAGACTGATGCCAATATTGCAGAATCCCATGCACATAGCGGAGCGAACATTGAGTTTCTCATGTGAAGTGCAATTTTATGTCCACTTTTGCACCGCAACAAGAAACTTTTAAGAAAAATTTAAGCACGCCTTCATAATCGTCGAGATTTAAGCTATTAAATGATTACTGAAATTTAAGTATCAGTCATGTTATGTTATAGTTATCACTCAAAAAAAAGTTGTGTCGAGCAAAAAATACTTAAGTGTGTTTTATAATTTTATTCTTACTGTCACAGCTTAGTAAGCAAGCCATTTAAAAAGTGCACTATACTTTATGCCGTTGAAATTTTTGAGATTTAGGCTATGTAATGGATACTAATCTTTATAGAAAAATTAAAAAGTCCTCTCAACTAACTAAAAATGAGTGCGGATAGGAAAGATGAACCGATGTTTTTCTCTGGACTAGATTATGGTTAAATAGACGACTGAACTGCTGAAAAATGACATACAATGTTGTTCACATACCTTCTTTCTGATAGTTATATATTGATTTGTTACAAAGTAAGAGTTGAAGAACTCAATTATTGAGTAGACGCTGCTGAGTTTGTGCGCTGTTTGTGCTGAGTTATGCAAGCACATAATAGTTTCTCAGTGCAGTTTTCAGCTTGCGACCCCTCTTCTGTTTGTAACAAGTCTCTAGATTTGTTAGAACCACTGATAGCCCCAGATATAAGGAAGAATTGCTGGCTGAGGGAAACAAACAACTCTGTCATGCATTTCTCTGCTTTCTGAACCCTTTATTTACACTAGCTCTGAGGTTTTTAGACGCAGCTTCCACAAACACTTGTTGTGTGATACCTGTGCTTATTTTGTCATAGAAATTGTCATCCATTGCTTTATTTCATGAATTTGACATTACCAATCACGGTGACAATAATCTCACAATTCGAAGCACTTGAGCCAATGATATTCAATTATTCAGGTCCTTACATCTACGTTCTTCGTCTGTTTATGGTTGTTCTACTTGACCTTATCAGCACTTGAAGCGTACTGCATCATAAGTTATTGACGAAACAGTATCAGTCTAGGCGATGTTCCAGCCGATCTCACTTCTTCGGCTATCTTACATATGTATTTGTTATTTGTGTCCTTATTAAACCGATTTTTAAGTGTCTTATTGTGGATGCAATTTCCAACGACTTTTTTTTGATATAGGTTGAATAGGATTGTCTTACGTGTACAATGACCAGTGCTTATAATCGTCGTTGATCAAATATTTTTTGTTCATTGATGTTATTTGTCATTTATATGGTGCCTTTAGGAAATCTGTACCAAAAATAATGGTATGTTTTCACCCAAGTTTTTTAGTTTTTGTTCTGAAATGGACATCAGAGCAACCAGCGATGCTTCTCGCAGCACTCCATGTCCAGCTCTCTCGCTCCAGCTGGAAATCATTATGAGAATAATTAGTGGACTAAATCTCTACTGAAAATGGTCTCGCATTCTCTTCTCGGCTTTGAGCGAAGTTTCATTATTTTCAAGGATACAGGTGCTTCAAGACAGGTCGTGTAGAAAATAGTAAGCTCTTCATGAGTTTTGTGCTTGCTCTGATGTCTCATTCCTTTAAGAATTCACATGTGTAGGACCATCTTTAAAGACCTGCCATCGCGCTCCTAACGACCCAATACCATTTCCCTTATTGCAATTCCTTGAACCTTTCCATTCATTGTTTTTGATGTTGATATAATTCTATCCGGCCTTTGCATACGATTTGTGATTCAGATGTTCGAATAAATATTTATTTGTTTAGCCAAGGGACGTGAGCTTATGTGACTCGTATCTCGCCAAATAAATCTGCATAAGGATGAAGCATAAAAGTGTGTGGCTTTGATGAATCCCTCTGATAGATGCCGCGAAACAAAAAAATTTTGCCGTGACTGAATGCATATTTAACCCTTACAATCAAACAACAGTATACAGGTGTATTAATTCGGCACTTCTATGCTACCAGAGAAGTCTAGTACGAATTTTCCAATCTCAGAGGAATGGAAGCTTTGGCGCACTTGTCACGCGATTTTGAACCAAACCACGTATGTGTTGCAAGGCCTCTTTGAGCACTGCGTTACACGTAGCTTTGGCTTTATATGATAGAGTAAACTGCAACTTCAAACTCTTCTTTTACTTCTCCACAAACTTTTTTTTATCAAGGGTTTTACGAGGTTTGCTACTACATCTTAGCGGTATCGCACACCACATACTGAGTAACAAAGGGAGAAGTTGCCACAGTGCCTCTCAAGTGAATTATCGCGTATTGTAACGTCTGCCTTTCAGTCGATGTTTCGCGGCTGCTACCATGAAACATAGCCTTTTATTCGACTGATTTCTAAAAGTCTTGAAAACTTGAGGGTAGATATAATACTCAGGATTTTAGTATTTTTATTGCTTTTTTGGCAGTGTTATGATGTTCCATATATAGCTAAGCGAATTGAGTGGTGAGCAAAAATACGATTGTTGGTGGCTGACAGCTAACATAGAGATGTTGAAGAAGTGCCTCAGTGGTGTAGTGGTAGCACGCATCCCCGATATGGATGGAACGCGGGTTTGACTCCCGTCTGAGGCCGAAGTTTTGCTTACCACTCAATTCACTTAGGCATATATGAACTACAATGTATCATTTTTCACCTTTACATTCGACTTCTTTTATAGACTGCGCTCAAAACAATAAAGAATCTGTTTACATATTCTGAACCTTTCATGAGGTCTGTTATGGCACTTATACAGCGCTACACACGTGTTTCAGCATTACAGCCTCATCAGTAGCACGGTACCTTTCAGTTCATACACTCCCTTGCAGGAGTATATATCCCTTACATACAAGGAAGTCTACGCTAAATCGATTACAAAATCACCACATGTCAGGTGATAAAATCCCTCGACATAACACTGACCAACAGTCGACCGTTCAAAGTTGGTAGAATGAATTATACCTTTTTGTTCGACTACTTTTATAGACCTTACTGATCCGAAAGACACCGTGCTACAGATGAGGCTACAATGCCGAAACACACATCTACCACTGCATAAGTGCCATAACAGACTTCATGCAGACTCAAGATTCGTTATCAGACTATGCTCACTAGATCAGACATAAACTTGCTGATTAGACTTTACACCTGTTAATGTCCACATTCAAGTAAATATATTCATGTAGCTCTAGCATTTTCACTACAAGAAGGTATCAGTTTAAAAAAATATCCCTCAATAGTTTAAGCAATCAACATGATTGGCAGTATCGAAACTTGATGTACGATAAGAGCCTCTCGTATTTGCAACAATACAAAGTGGTCAGCAGCTCGTGGAACCTTGGAGCGTCATGGAACGACTCTGTGAGGTTTACAGACAAGAAGATTTAGAACCCAGCAGCAGCTGCTATGAAGAAATGTACTTCATATTATACCGCGGTTCTCCGAGGAACACAAGCGTTGAGTAAACATTGCAAATCTTTGCAAATATTTTGAAAACACTAGAAATCAACAGTGCTGTATTTTCCAACAAACTGGAATAATATTTGAAGACAAATTAGGATATGAGTGGGTTAGATTAGCAAAAAAAAAAACGAGTTTTGCAAACTACCCTAATTGAGATAAGCTGCTCGTCGATTTCTTATGCAAATTAAGTAAGAACTTGCGAACAGCTATGTATTTTCAAAAAGCTTTTAGCTTAGTCAGTTTTGAAGAAAGTTTAAATATGCTCGAGGTGGGAAGAATACGTGAGTTCTTCAAGTTCATAACTCCATCAAAACGCAAATCTTGAAGTAGTACTGGTGATCGGCAGTTGCTCGACAAGGGTATACAAATTTCTGTTCTTACCAGTGATACAAAGCCAGCGTATAAGGCTTCCACATAATTCTTCACTATATTGGAAAAAATGATCTTTTTGCTATTTTTATCTATTGAATATAATGAACTCCTCCCAATAGTGGTCATGAAGTAACTGTGGTGATGATATTTGACAGAAACAGTCTCGTTGCTCTTTCTTAGTACCACAGGAATGTAAACAAAGTAAAAAACAACTTCAGGTTTCTTGATGCTTGATTAAGACTTTTCATCTAGCGAGGACCTGTTTAAAACGTTATATTCCCCCTTTTTCCCCAATTAGGTGGTTGAACTGCTATTCCGTTTCTTTCCTTTTTTCACAATTCTTTTAAAATTGGTTGGATGCAACAAAGCAATATAAGGGCATCCTATCGTGTCGAATTTGGTTCAAATGTTCCCTATGTACTTAGATAGCTATCTTTCAACATTGCTGGTTGAATCATTCTGAATTTCGTATCTCAACTTTGTTGTTATTGATATCAAAGCTCGTACGTCCAAAAATTGCTCAGCTGATGACAAAACTGCATCAACGACCTGCGACAATCGCAGGCTTGAGACCAGTCGTAGTACTGTGAAATCTACTGAAAGTGAAATAAATGGTAAACGCCCGTAAGCCTTCATATATGTGGGACAAAATGTTCAAGAGGTGTATACAGTTATGGCTGCATTCAACAAATGCCAAGAGAAGAAAGTTGTCATAGAGATGTTGAGGAGAAAGATAAGCATCTTAGTGTGCAGTACTCAAAGAAATGATCGAAAGTCTGTGGAGAGGAGGTCACCATGAAGTAGTGTATCGTTTGTCGGACTGATGCAGTAGCATACTGATGTGCTTAACCCATAACGTTAGCCCAATCAAAACGTCACATTAAAATCGCTACTGAGTTAGCAACTGGTAATCAGCTTCGACGCGGCCAACTTTTTTCGTGAGATCATCGTTGTATCGTTCAGCTCATGCAATGAAACAAGAGCTCAAATAAGCTTAAGGAGCTCAAAAAAGATTCCAAAGATCCATAATTACATAATCTAGCTACGCTATAATGTGCATGGAGTTCGATATGACCTAAGTAAATTGATGTAAAAATCTTCAGCATAATAAAGAGTTGCTTTAGACTGCATAGCAACACCTTACCTGACGAGCAGTACATTTAGAGAAAACATCCGCTTTCTATCAAAATCATAAAATCAGTCCCACACCTACTCATATTGTAGCCGCTTTGAAACCTTGCCTTTGTACTAACTTGTGTGCCATTGTTTCTATGACAACTGGTACTCAATCTAGACTTGAAATTGAGGGAAAGTGGGAAATTTTATGCAATTGAATTAAATTTGGACCTGTAAATCGTTCGTATCGATGACCAGGAAGATTTTAAAGGGCGTAGGCTGAAACTTTGATTGTGAAAATCTGCCAAAAGTGAAAAAAGTGTCGAAAATAAGGCGGATCAAAAGTGATCTGTTCCCATTTTTAGACAATCATGTGATGTTAACAACAGTAATTCCTCAAACAACAGCACGAGCTCTTGCACGAAAGCAAATTGTGAGTGAAACAGATGAGGATCAGATGTTGCTGATTATCTCCACCAAGCTCATTCTTTACTGCTTTGCGTAGCTTTGTTGAGAATTTTCTCGATCGAACAGCTTACCTTCGTCAAAGATTCTGCACACAGAAACTGAGAGCATCCCATGTAGGACAAAGGCGAAGGACCCAGATACCTTGCGGAGTCAAATAACTATTGAAAGTTTTTGATTGCTCTTTCGTTCTTATTAGTGGAATAAAACGATTTAACATGGTGAATACCAGCGAGATCATCACAACGACAAGTACTGTTTGTCAGTCGAGAAGATGCAATCAAAAACAGCTGCGTCGGTTAACAGCTCTGATCAGCAGTAGAGGCCAATCCTACAGTATAGTACTGATTCTGTCAACGGAGATTACTAATTATGTGCAAATTTAGAGGGAATATGTTTCTATAAAAGTAATTGTGGTTTCAGACCGTGTTGAAACCGCAGTCACTTCACAAAATTTGTCTCAAATGGCAAGAATGATAGAATGTCGACGTTGACTTCCTCTACAACATCTCCTGTATCCTTAGGAGGACCAGCTTCTATGATTGCTCTTCCCATGTCTTCTAATGACTTCCCATGGCCGGTCACTACTTTCTTCATCTTCATGAATCTACAAAACTTCTCAAAGCACCACCGCACCGTACGTTCATTATAACTTCTTAGGCCAAATGTGTTGCTGATGTTGCGAGTTGTCTCACCTATTTTATGACCCTTTTTGAATTCGCGCTCAGAAACGTTTTATATTCCAGAATAAATATAAAAAGAACAGCAAGTGATACGTGATGAGGAAAAAAAACGACGAAGCAAGAAATGCTCCTTGAAATGATATGTAACAGATCCTTATTTATTAAAGAAGATAGCACAATATCATGCTGCACATTTCAATAATGCTCGAATCACAATTACTTTTGTATCAACCTGGTAAAATTAACAGAATTGTAACGGCTGGAGTTGTGTGGAATTTGGAATTTGAGAAATGCACAGTGAAGAGAGGCGGTTTCTGATTATTGTAAATAAAAGGTGAAAGTGTTTTTAGCAGAAACTTTGAAAGGCAAAAAAGGTGTTCCTGAATAAATGGTTTACAGCATTAGTGTAAGTTGAGAATACAGATTGTGAGTGTATATTCCTTTCAACGATTCATTATACTCTTAACGAATGTATACCTTATAAGCGTCGAAAGGTACTTTTCCGTTATCCGCTTCCGTTTGGATCCCTTAGAAAAAGAGTTTTCTAATTTTCCCAGAGTTTTAGTAGTTCTTCGATTGCCTAAATCTCAAAAATTACAACAGTGTACTTGGCAACTTCTTAGTACGCTGTAGATCCCAAATGAAGATTAGGTTTCGCACTCGGCGCGCACTCTTTGTTCCGACGTGGGTGGGATGCCGCAACATTAGCACAGAGCCACCACGCTCTTTGCAATATAATGGTTATTCACGAAATCTAATCTCTTTCGGCTGCTACGACGCTCTAAAAAGGCTATTTTAGAAATAAAGTACACTGCTGAAATTACCACAATTTGAGCTATCGAGTGACTACTAAGTTTGCAAAAGAAACTATAAAATGCGTTTTCCCAAGAGGTCGAAACAGAGTGTGGATAACAAAGTGTTTTGAACTTGCAAAACCCAATCTTCTTGTGGCTGCTAGAGTGCACTACTAAATTTTTTTGAAAACCAAGTATGTCTCTAAAATTTTCAAGATCTGAGCTATCGAATGATTACTGAATGTCTAAGAGAGAAGTTTTGTCTAGCGAAAAGTGCTCGAGTACGAAACATAATTTTATATTAACGATTACAGCGCAACAAAGAGGCTCTTTCGAAAATGAAGTACACTCTGAAATGGTTCGTGGTTTGAGTATCGAATGGCTACTAAAACCTTGGGCCTAAGGAGAAAACGCGTTTTCCTGAGGAGGCGAAACGCGGGCGGAAAGGATAGGATAGGATAGGAGAAAATTATCCGCCTGGACATTCCCCTTTATAAAATAATATTTGAGTTTCTTTAGTGATTTCTCATTGCAGCAGTGTTATAAAATGTCATATATCTCAAATTTCGATGTACTGATACAGTCCGCATTGTGGTACTCACTTCAGAATCCCAATCAGAATAAGTTGGTGGGAAAAATAGATTCTTCCAAGGTACTAGATTCTTCCTATTCAACATGACTCGACTTCAAATATTTCTCAGATAACAGCATTTTCTCGAATCATCTGGTTTCTTGGTATCCATTACTCAAGAGACCCTTTGAATTCTCGCGTTTGGGTTCGGTTGTCATCCCAAGAATTTGTTTTTCCATACTAAAGTCGTTGAGATCTCGTCCAGATATTTTCTCTAGTATATGAAAGCATGTTGAGTGATATGCAAAGCTCTCAACCCTATGGTGGAATTGGATTCGTGACCCACCTATGCAGCGTACTATAACTACACCACCAAAGCAGTCGCTCTACTATCACGCTCTTTACACGTTCTTTGTGGATCAGGAGGAGTTGCTCACAAAAGGTTGACACCAAGTGACTTAACATGAGTATAGGATTTAGGTTCACGCAAGCTTGAACGAGAGCTCTAAGTGTATTATTGAGGACATTCTCCATTGCGCTACTAGAGCTCCTTTAAAAGCTATTGAATGTCAAGACTCTTTTCTTTCGTTCATGTCTAACATAGCATTTCAATCGGGCAAGTCAATGGCGAATAGAAAAAAACCACGGCGTACAAAACGACCGGCCTGAAAGAAACCACGCTGTCAAACGCCAATATATATATATATATATATATATATTATATATATATATATATATATATATATATATATATATACTTTGATACTTCGACGGCCCGTTCTCACTGATAGTGTGAGCCGCAGCACAGGCAAACTTCGTTGGTTTAGCTGTTTTGTTTTCTGGACTCCTGAGGTTCTAAGGTAAACCTAGCTGGGGCTTCCCCAAGTTGCCACCACATTAGAACAGTCGACGGCCCTTGTGGATCGGAAAGTAATTATTACCTTACGATTAGTAGCTACCAAGACGGCGGTCATTCCTGGTATGGTTTATTCTTATCTGGGCTTTGCGGGTGGACACGTCGGACTCCTTCTCAGCTTGGATGGCCCTGCTGGGGGGGTTGAACTTTCGCTGCACTTCGTAGTCCGACACCAAGGAACATCTCACTGTACGACGAGACGGTAAGGCATTTGTATATATGGGAGGTACATATATATGTATATATAAATATATGTACATATATATACATCTATATGCATGTACATTATATATGCATATGTATACGTAATGCGCCCTGAGGATGCGCCATGCATTCTTCTTCAATTTTTAACTTCGCTGGGGTGATTGAATGCATATCTGACTTTTACAATCATTAGCGGTGGCCTCCCGCTGCATCGAGTCAGTGCTGCTCATCCTGCCAGACAGTCTGAGAGCAGTCTGGTACCAATTTACCGAACGGATGGATAGGCTGATGAGCCATGTGAGCGAGATTGAACTATCGGCCTCATTTGCGAAGCAGCGCACCTCTAACCACTGCGCCACATGTGCTCATATTATATATTATTTATTATTTTATGTACTTTATTGTCCGTTTTCGCAGTCCTTTTCTCAATGTGCGGATTCCGTACTTCTAGCACTTGCTTCGTTTTTGGTCTTCTTCTTGAACAACGTAGAATACTGGTCGGGTATGTCTCTTTGCGATTTCGAGGATAGTCTGGCTGTAGAGTTCCATAAAGCATACTTGTTGACTGTCTGAGAGTGCTTGGGGGTGAAGCTCGGCTCCACGCGCCCCGCGACGAGCAACACAACCACTTCGCTACGGCACACCCTCATGTATATATATACATAAATATGTATATATATGTACACATACATATGCATGTATATATGCATATACATGTATATATACGCATAATTATATCTATACGTATGTATATAAATTCATGTGTAAATACATGCATTTAGTACTCACACACATATACACTTATATATATATATATATATATATATATATATATATATTACGTCAGTACATCTACATGTACGGGTTTATGTGCATATATATATATGCATATATATATATATATATAAGGCATATATATATATATATATATATATATGCCTTTCACACGATCCGTCATCACAATTGACTGATCTGATCCTAACTATCAATTCCTTTCCTCGCATCCGTCCTCCACAAACGTAGACGAGCATTTCACGTGTTGCTTCGGCTACTACTTGAGGATCACGTGTTCCGATCATGAAGAATGTCGATTCTCCTTGTAGTCTTGGACGGCAACCGAACGAAAACGTTCCCAAGTGTTCAGCTGCTTGATCACAAGAGAGTGGTGTGAGGGAGACCGAACCAGAGCATCACTGAGTGTTATACTTCGTCGCTATCCCCTACGCCGTCGCCTCGCCATACACCCCACGGGTCCGACTGCGCAATCAGTAAGTATGTCGCGCTAAATACAGACTGGTTCTGCAATTACGGTCAGCACTCAGAGTTGCACGCGCAACGAGCTTCTATCGGACTGCGTCGTTCCTGCTCTTATCGTCGTCCAGAGAGCGATGGCCGTCCGGTGAGTGGGATTCTTATTTTCTTGGACTTTTTCTTTTTTTTCTTTTTTCTTTTCCCTTTTCCCTTTTCTTTTTTTCTTTTTCCCTCTCTTTTCTCCTTTTCCTTTTTTCTTTCCTCCGTCTTTTCTTTTCATACTTTTCTTTTTCTTTCATTATCCTCACATATTCCCTCGGCCGTCGTCTGGCGTCGTACGAGTGAATTTCAGGGTGTTTTGATGGAAATGACCGTTAAAGCTGAGGAAAACAGCGGTTCCAGTGGATTGGACAGCACGATTGACACTCTGAGGAGATGTCTCCGTATCGCCGCTCGTACTGAAGCAGCTACTGAGCCGTGTAATTCTTGCGATGTGAGTGTAGTACTCGCCTATCTTGAGTTCGAGCTCTATCCACTGAGCCAATGTGGCGCAGTGGTTAGACTTTCCCTGCGGTATAGATACGGTTCATGGTTCGATCCCGCGCTCAAGGCTTGCCTTACCTATCCTTCCGGGGTCAGCGAATTGCTACCGCAATTGTTTAAGGCGATAGCGGCACTTATTCCTCTGCGTTTGATCGAAACAGAGGTTTTCCCTTCATTTTGAGGTTCCTTATGTCAGTTTCATTTCAGAGTTCATCAAATGCGCAAGCGAATGAGGATAAACGGGGCTGCCAGCGCTCGAACGAGGGCTCTAAAGTGAACGAGAAGGCTTCATCGATTATACTTGTGGACTACAAGGTATCACTACATGCTTTATTCTTCTTTTCTTTTTCGTTATCAGCAGACCAATAAGTCCCCTTTCCCGCCCGACGTTATTTCTGAGAGTCCGAAATCATTTTATTTGACCACGTTATAGCGTAGAAAGAGTGGAGTGCAAAACGAGCGTCGATGGTGCAACGGTTTAGCACATGCTCCCGGAAAGAGTAAGATCTGGGTTCAAATCCCGGCTGACGCAAACGTTTTTGCACACCACTCTACATCATTGGATTTCTGAGAGTATTGACTGATAGCACACGTCCTCGAAAAAGAGGGATGCATGTTCGACTCACGCTTGAGGTTCGCTTTTTACATCTCACTTAATATCATCGGATGTGTAATAGAAGGACATAACAAAGTTACTGACTCGTTCTTTCCATTTCAACACATTCAATCGACTATTTTGACCTGGCTTGAAATCAATCAATGCATCCTGACAGCATGTTTTGAGCTTTCCATGAGTCTGTTGTGGCACTTATACGGTGCAGGACACGTGTTTCGGCATTACAGCCTCGTCACTTCTACGGTGCCTTTCGGATCAGCCTCGTCACTTCTACGGTGCCTTTCGGATCAGCCTCGTCACTTCTACGGTGCCTTTCGGATCAGTCAGTTCCGCGCGGAGATATCCGCTACGTAGAGGAACCGACGCCCATATATATATACTCCTGCCTTTAGGTGATAAAGCCACCCAACGACCAGTGTTGTACAGTCGATTGCTTGTGATTGATAAATATCTCCCTTTGGAACTGAATGAACCGAAAGGCACCCGTGAGGCTGTAACGCCGAATCACGTGTATTGCACTGTATAGGTGCCATAACACAACTCATGAAGGACTCAGATTATATTATCAGATCATATTGTTTTGGACGAGGTTTCGAAAACATGTCATAACTTTCGTTTAGAGTGTTTTCTTAAGACCACAGCTCAAATTTCAATATGCCTTGCAATCATGTTTGAGCCACGCATGTCAGTGGTCTGTCAATGAGGGCTGACGAGAAAGGGTAACTGCCCGACTGACGAGATCGCAAGATCGAAACACGTGTATCGGGCTCTAAAAGTCAGCCCTGTTTGACAGACCACTGACATGCGTGGCTCAAATATGATTGCAAGGCATATTGAAATATGAGCTGTGGTCTTAAGAAAACACTCGAAACGAAAGTTATGATATATTGAATATACTAGCCACGAGCAATCGAGTGCACAACACTCTGTGTTTGGTGAGTTTTTCACTAGACATAGAGTGTAAAGAGTTCGTCGTCGCTAACTCTTAGTGTGGGGATTGGAGCTCCCACAGAGATTGGCAAAAGACAAGAAAGGGTAACTGCCCGACTGACGAGATCGCAAAATCGAAACACGTGTATCGGGCTCTATAAGTCAGCCCTGTTTAACAGACCACTGACATGCGTGGCTCAAATATGATTGCAAGGCGTTTCGAAAATAGTCGAGAAGAAACTTATTACAATCTGATTGTATGTTATAAACCTTTCATGAGGTGTACAATGGCACTCTTAGAGTGCTAGGCACGTGTTCCGGCTTTGGAGCTTCATCAGTAGCAGGGTGCCTTTCGTTTGATGCAATTCCTTTTGAAGGAATTTATCGTCTACACATGAAGGAGCCGAAGGAAAGGACGAAGATGTTGTACTGCACACGCCAGGTGACAAACATCACTTCACACCGCAGAGATATCAAAGATCACCTGACATTCCTTTACATGTAGGAGGTATATCCCCTTACAATAGGTCAGCTCAGATGAAGGGCACCACTTTGCTACTGATGAGGCTGAAGGCCGAAGCACGTGCCTAGCACTTTATAAGTGCCCTCGTACACCTCATGAAAGGCTCAAAAAATGCTATCAGATTTACTTTAGAGTGACTGCTGAGCGAAACTGACCTTGGGCAGGAATTGAACTCGCCACTCACCCAAACCGGGGACGCTATGCTACCACTACTTTATTGGGGCCACCGTTTATGCGCCACTCATTCTTCAATATCTCTCTATCATAGCTATCAGTCACTAACCTTTAGAAGTTTGGTCGGGTAAGCAGTACCGCTCTATAAACCCAATTAAGCTGACAGTCATAGTACTTAAGCAAATCCAAGATTTCCTATGTTTTTACTGCTTTTTTACTAAAAAATTTTATTTATCTGAGCGAGCTTCCAAAAACAGTCGATTACAAAGTATTTGGTCACTGTTTTTTTCGACATCTAGTTGAAGGCTAGCATTGTGAATCGGCAAGGGATGGTCACATCTCGGCCAAGTGTTGAATTTGTGCTTTATGAGCATCTTTTGATCTGCGTTATATTCAGTATTCCTCATTAGGATGCTTCAGTAGCTTTCTTTATCCGGACGTGACTTTTCAAACGAATTCAATCGGTTTCAGTCGGTTCTAGTATCTGAAATATAAGTCTAAATCGTAAGTAATTTTCAGTTTCATCAGTGCTGTTGTCGTAAAATGACCCCTCTTACCCTGAAGGAGATCTACTCAGTCCTGCCAAATTATCAATTGATGCTGAGTAATATGAAGAACATTCGGTTCCGAATGATAGTTTAAGTCACTTTTTATCTAGACGAGAGACGCGTGCCGCCACCACATGTGTGGGTTGAGTGAAATGCGGGTTGAACTTCCTCCTGGATCCAATGTTTTGCACATAACCCAGAATTATTCGATGTCAAAGTTATAATTGTGTCGAAATGAGTTACGGACTAAAATGTAGATCCAGCTGATCTCAAAGCCGTCTTATTAATTGTTTCATAAGTTTTGGCATTAGAGAAATAAACCCCAGATTTATGAACCAAAAGTGATGAAAATAACGTGGTTTTGGTATAGTTTAGGCGCATTTTCCTATGAGCATTTTAATATTATAAAACCTACTTGTACTTGCTTCAAGATGGAGCTGTCGTGGGAACGAATTCGCATGCTACTCCTGCGCGAATGGCGCATAGGGAAAAATGCTAGTGAAGCGGCCCGCGAGATCAATGGAGGTTCTTGTGGACGGCACAAGCGCGACTGATCTTCCAGACTGTTCTCTCCAGCTTTGAACTTTGTAAACCACTCCCTACCGTCCTTTTTGTAACCGTATCATCGCTCCAAGCTCCACTGATATTGAGCACCGCTTCACTAGCATTTTTTTCCCACGTGCTATTCATGCATGAGTAGCAAGTTATTTTGTCCCTAAGACAACCCCTCTAGAAGCAATTGTAGGCAAGTTGTACACCAAAATGTTCGCAAGAAAATGCGCAATTGAACGGTACCAAAGTCATGCAATTCAATTACTTCTGGTCAATGAATTTGATGTTTATTGTTCTAGTGCCAAAACTCATGGAACAACCCACTAATTTGCTGTGTATATACTTTTAACGAAAGTTTTATTTAGGATGAAAATCAGATAGGCGACATCATGCGTCTCATAACTAAGGACCTTAGTGAACCGTACTCCATTTATACATACAGATATTTCATACACAACTGGCCAGAACTATGTATCCTGGTATGTCTTATCTCAATATTATGTTGAAATCTTGAAAATGCAGTCTCATGGTAAGCATAGCCTTTGTAGCTGTGTGTTTCATAACATTCCTTTGTTTTAACTACGTATTCAGGCATTATGAGTGGTATGCAAAACTTCCGTCCTCAGATGGGAGTTGAACCCGCCCATGTCGGAGTTGTGCTACTACTACACCGCCCCGTTATGAGGCATGCGAAGGTTTAACTCCCGGCTGCGTCGGTGGATAGTTCTGCATACTACTCAGCATGCTCAGTTGTGTAGTTGTAGCATCAAAATACTCTTGGAATAGCGATAGATAGTAAGAAATTTTATGTAGACCACTTTGTCTGTTCGAGTTTTGCGTCATGCTGTAGTAATGCATATTAGCGTTCTATCGAAAATGATCTTGAGTGGTGTTCTATAGCTTTTGAAAATGTGTATGCTCAACTAGTTTCTCGTGAAATTTTTATGTTATAGAGCCTTTAACACTTTCGGAACCGTGGACTCATCTCCTCTACATCTCTAACCATCAGCGCGGGAACGCATTGGATATATATTTTTTTTTATTTCAATTGTGTTAATGTTGCTAATTTTCTACTTTTAACAGCAATATATTGTTATATGTCTTAACATAGAAAGTAGCAGTGATAATACAATTGAAATAATACAGTAGTACACTCAATGCGTTCCCATGCTGATGGGTTAGAGATGACGAGGAGGCGGAGTAGATCGTCCAGCGTTGCCACTCTGGGTGTTCGACATGCGGAGGATGTGGGTCCACGGTCCCGAAAGTGGAGGAATCATGAGGCCGTGGTGCATACACTGGTAGATACATGTGTACGTTATAAATATATACACACATAAAGGATAAAGGATAAAGCTCTCGGCGTTGATCAATCCCTGAGGGATGCGCCATGCATTCGACTTCAATTTTTAACTTCGTTTGAGGTGATTGAATGCAAATCTGGCCTTTACCATGACTCGCGGTGGCCTCCCGCTGAACCGAGTCAGTGCTGCTTATCCTCCCAGACAAGTTTCAGACCTGTCTGGTACCAACTCACCGACCCCGGAGGGATGGATGGCTTGGTGAGCCATGAGCGCGAGATCGCACCAGTGACCTCGTGAGCGACGCAGGGCACCTCTAACCACTGCGCCACATGCGCTCATATACGCTCATATATGTACATCTATACATAAATATAATTACTACTTAGTAAAATTGAGAACTGTATTCACACCGCATGAGAGCGCGTGTGACGCAGTGGTTAGAGGTGCTCTATGACACAAACGTGGTCGATAAATTGACGGTCGATAGTTTGATTCCGCGTTCAGGCTCATCGAGCCTTCAATCCATTCGGAGTAGTCGAATTGGTGATAGGCTTGTCTGGGAGGGTAGGAGCACTGAGTTGATACATCGTTAGGTCACCGTGATATCAGACGATGCTGAATGAAGACAAACGCATGACGCATCCCTCAGAGATTGAAATGCCGAGACGTTGATCTTTTATCTATCACCACATTAGTCTTTGCTTGGATTCCATCCATCGATCGTAATGGAAATGATATAAGGACCTTTTCAGGCGTATGATACGATTTCGGAAGTGTACGTTGGAGCAGTTGTTTGCAAATTAGATAGAAATGCTGAAGGGCGGCGGAAAGGATATCTGGCGATGCTAGCAATTGATGAATCGTGTAGAAAATTGGGACTAGGTATGTTTCGTTTTCGTCGGGTTTTGTAGCTTTTGCTCTCAATATTGCTTACTCCTCTGGAGCGTTTCAAATTCTGTTGCTTCTTCCCCTTGCTTGTTGTATGAATAATGTTCATTAATTTGAACTGACATTACTGACTTCTGTCGTTTATGTGCCTGTCAACTTAACAGAACTTTCGAAATTCTGGTGTAACTATGTTAGTCCTTATGGTAGGCGTGTATAACATGTTGGTGGTGCTATTCAATAAGCTCAGTGCTGTGGTTCGGCCCTACTTAAGGCCATCTAGCCTTCATTCTCTAACCTTATAGGGTTGGTACCAGACTCAAATGAAATCAATCCGCTCACTGTCTATAAAAGATCGTTTGCTTTTGACGAAATACTGGGAATGGCATGGTAAGGCTAGGCTATCTTAGGATTTTGAAGACAGTTGACTCCAGCAGCATTCATCGGCATTCATATAGAAGACAAGCTCCTCAAGCAGCATCCGAATTAACGCGTATATCGGACAACTTTCGCGACTGCGAGTGCGATTCAATAAAAAAAATGCAGAAGATACTAGAATCACATAGAGAAATTATCAGTTTTTCAGATATATCTAAGGTCATTGCTTGTTGAAGGGAATTACGCTTGTGTAGATAATGATAGATCTTTTCGGAAACATGCTTTGTTTTTCGTACGTGTAACCATTTGTTGTTGTGCCGCGACCATACAGACAGGATTTTCTCACGTCATGCATCACGATATGAATCTAAGTCTACTGCGAGAACCAACCAGGCTACGCCAATTGGCAGGCCTCGCGGCAAAGGCCCGCCAGCTCAGCCAAAACCCAGATTCAGTGCTCGGAATAATTTTGCTCTCGGTTTTTCGGGATTGGCAGAAATGCTGTTTTGAGAACGGGGATCAACTTCGGAAATTGGCCGCAGAAGTGCCTAAGAAGCATCCGAAAAACTCACTATTAATCTCCAGGATGACGCTCGACCTCGCGCTCCAAAGTCGGCCCGTCACATTCGGAGAAGCTGGATTGTACCACGATACCACATTCGCCGTATAGCCCTGCTATTTCTCCATCATATTATTACCTCTTCCGCATTCTGAAGCAGCATCTGGGATAGTCCAGAGACTATAATCGGCTCAAAAGTAACATCTACTTTTTTGATTGCTATCCCCATTTTGTTTTGACGGAAAAATTCATTTTTTGCGATCATGTTGTTAATTAACTGACATCTTCAAATAAGTAACACTTCGATTAACAAAAGTGTCCAAGTGCCAAAGAGATTATGGGACATCACAATATTTGAAGAAATGCTGTCATCAATACGCAGACGTCTCTTTCCGATCTCCTGCGTCGGTTGAACATCGAAGCACTATAACTTTGGTTTGGGCAAATAATTTATTTTAGCTGTTTCCCAGTGTTCTGACATTCTAATTATACATCGTTGACTGTTGAGTGGTGTGCAAAGCATTCGACAACTGGTGGGATTGAACCTGCGTATCACCCATCACGGGTGTGCGTGCTGCCACTACCACCGCAGAGATCGTCGCTTTGCTACGACTTTTTCTTTGTTATAGACTATCGAAGCTTTCACCAACGAACTTTTAGCGGATTTGGTTTGGTAGACAATTTTGGGTATGCATGTTTGAGCAAATTCTTTGTTCTAGTGCTTATCAACAGTGCTCTGATCTTCCAAGCATACATCTGATTAAAAAGAATGCAAAACGTGCCACATCAGGTGGGAGTTGGACCCATATTTAGCCTATGCTTGGCTTGGTTTAACTACCTCCCAGCATCGAATTTTTTTGCGTTAACTAAACACTCATAATTACTACGTTTTTGTTTTGGATGATTTTGGTGATGCCGCCATTCTATTGTATCATGAGAGTTATTATTAGGTCATACCACTAGTTTTGGCACTAGAGGAATTAGCACCAAATAAATTAACTATATGTAATCAAAATTGAGTTAAATTGAATAAATTAACCATATGCTGTAGGGAGCGCATGTGGGGCAGTGGTTAGAGGTGCTCTGCGTCGCACATGAGGTCAATGGTTCGATCTCGCGCTCATGGCTCACCAAGCCATCTATCCCTCCGAGGTCGGTAAATTGGTACCAGGCAGGTCTCAGACTTGTCTGGGAGGATAAGCAGCACTGACTCGGTTCAGCGGGAGGCCACCGCGACTCATTGTAAAGACCAGATGTGCATTCAATCACCTCAGACGAAGTTGAAAAATTGAAGTCGAATGCATGGCTCATCCCTCAGAGATTGATCAACGCCGAGAGCTTCATCGTTTATCCTTCTAATCAAAATTGCATGGTTGTGGTATTGAACATTTTGGTACACAACATGCCTATACTTGCTTTAATGTGAAGCTGTCGGTGGAACAAATTCGTTTGCTATTTATGCAGGAATGGCGCGTAGCGGAAAATGCTAGTGAAGTGGCGCGTAATATTAATGGAACTTCGGACGGCGATACGATTGCAGAAAGTACAGCTAGGAAGTGCTTCGTCAGATCCAAAACTGGAGACAACAGTCTAAAGGGTCAGTCGTGTTCGGACTCTCCTCAGGAGCCCCATTGATCTTGCGCGCCGCTTCACTAGCATTTCCCCCTATCCGCCATTTGTGCATGAGTAGCTTTGTAAATTTGTTCTTTCGGCAGCTCCATCTCAAAGAAAATATAGGCAGATTGTGTACCAAAATGTTCGCAAGAAAAAACGCAATTCAGCGACATCAAAATCATGCAATTTTGATTATCTCTGGTTAATAAATCTTGTGTCCATTGCTCCAATTCCAAGCCTTATGAAACGGCCTAATAAATGTTTCTGAGATCAGTTTGGAAGCTTCTTTTCTTAACCAACGAGATAATTTTCATACGTTTTAGGCACGCGTTTAGTTCGTCGTGCAATTGAGAGAATGCAAGCTCAAGGATGTGATGAAGTTGTTCTGGAGACGGAGGTTCTAAATGTGAACGCACAGCGGCTATATAACAATCTAGGTTTCATCCGAGAGAAACGCCTTATGAGGTCAGATATGTTTCCTACCGTTTTCTGGTTACCTTATTTGTAGGTGATGTGGATTCATTCATATATTTTCTTGTTTCTGGGTCACAGTATGAATAGCATGTGGTGTAAAGGCAAAAGCTCTCGCTTGTAGGTATTATCTAAACGGTGGAGACGCTTTTCGTCTGAAACTATTCCTTTCTCCTCCTGTGACTGTCACAAGAAAGTCTTCGTTTGGAGCAACGGGTTCACAATCTGACAACTAGTTCTTAGGTCAAGATTTCTTTTTGATATTGAGCTTTCATCAGATTTTATCTTAGCTAAATTGCCTTGACAATTTCTTTGTAGACTACTTATGGTCTCATGTGATTGCTTTGTTCACGTTGTTGTTCACAATGTCATGCTCATTAGATTTTATACCATTAGCATTTATGTTGCTTAGTAAATTCCTCACTCTAATGATAACTGTCTTACATGAAACCAAATCTGTTTTCAAGGCTTGGGATCTGTCTTAAATTTATATATCACGAACATACACACATACCAAGGTCATCAATTTTTGCAATCTGATCAATATAGAGTTACTATACTCCGGGTCATAATACCTTTCCGTTGACTATTTTGAGACCCTAGCTAAAAACAGTGCAAAAGGGTATCATATTTTGAGCCTTTCATGGGCCTGCCATATCACTTATAAACTGCCAAACGAGTGTTTCGAAGTACGCTGCCTTCCGTTTAGTCAATTCTTGAGAGTATACTCCTTATATAGAGGAATCGACGACGAGCTTTTCTACTCAACATACGGTGTGAAAATCACCGTGGCGTTCTTTAAGAGTGATTGATTGTCGATTGCATGTCTTATGGCTGTTATACAAACATGTTATCAGATTATATTGTTTTTCAGCGAAGTCTCAAAGTAGTCAATTGAAAAGTTTTGTTGCATGTGCTTTGTGACAACCATAGGCTCTGCAATCAACCAGCGGTCACACTCTGAAAGATCTCGACGATGGTTCTTTCATCGTAGGTTGAGTGTGAAAAGCTCGTCGTCAATTCCTATATAAAAGGGTAATATCCCTGAGGAAGGGTAAACTGACTGAACAAAAGGCACCATGCTACTGATGGGGGCTGAGAGGCCGAAACACGTGTCTGGTACTCTGTAAGTACCATAATAGACCTAATGAAAAACTCAAAATATGTTATCAAATTGTACTGTGCTTAGTTGTATGTTTGACCGTCTTTGAGTTTTCTTAAGCGCTCTTCGAGCCCTTATTCCATTGTTTGAACCGAGGAATAGAAAAACGATATCAAGAAATTAGTTCACCTCTCCAAACGTAATTACTGATTACTGCATCAATAATAATTTTGATCTGGTGATCAGTAACGCCTAATTGAGTTGTCGCGGAAGGGTTAGACAATAAAAGTCAGAAATTGGTCTGTGTGCATGACTCGGCATGGAATTCTACGCTATAATGTTATCAGTGGCTGAAATCTCGCACGCTCGAGTAAAATCAAAATGGCAAATCAAAATCGATTTGTGGCAGCAATAAATGCACAATTATTAAACCCTTTCTAATGTGAGGAGACTTAGAAACATCGCTGACACCACTTCTTCAAAGCTCTGCTAAAAACGTGGTCGTCAGTTGATGAAGAGCACTTCGACATACATGTCGGATATTGTAGTCCGATCTCAATCAGTTGTTCTCTGAAATGCATATCTCTGTATATTATGAAATTATTCCAAGTTTTCTTACTTTATGGTAGATCAGTTCAGGTGAGAAGTTATCCCATTGCCTGATAGTTATTTTTTGAGCCATGCATGAGCTCTCTTTTGGACACATACAGTGCAGGACACGTGTTTCTGCCTTTAAGCCTGGTCAGTTGCACGGTGCCCTGCGGTTCAGTCAGTTACGCAGGGAAATATCCCCTGTATATAAGAATAAACGTCGAACTACATACACGTGCCGCCAAGTGATAAGATCTCTGAGCGGCCCGTGATGTGCACTCGATTGCTCGTGGCTGCTAGAGTAAAATTGTCGTCCTGGCAGAACTGACTGAACCTAAAGGCACCATGCAAATGACGAGGCGGAAAGTTATCTGAGTGTTGCACGAAACTCTTAACAATTCGCAGGTGAGAGTCGAACCGACGTTCAGCCTTTACAAGGTGCATGCTATCTAGATGCGCTACCGAGGATCTTGTTCTGCTACGACCCTGCATTACCAACAATTGGCCTGTCAAAAATACCGTTTTGGTTTGATAAAGACATAGTGGCGTTGAACCCAGCTACGCTGAGAGATATCGTATAAATGTAATCAGCGAGAAATTTTTTTCAAACAACTGCTTTCAGCTTAGATAAGATGTTAAAGCGACCCCGGAGAGGGGGAAAATGCGGCCTCGATTACCATATGAGGCCCAGAGTTTGCATTTCATCAACATTATCGCATATGTATTTTTAACACCATACAAAAACTGCGAGAAGCAATTACTAAATAGGATTTCTTGTTCATTACATATTTTCACGGGAATTCTCTGAACTCCAGTAGTGAAAGAAATTGTCTCGCACATCACTGCGAGGTCATTTTCCGAACTCGGTTTATGTTTATTTACTTACATGTGATGCATATAGCGCAGTGGCTAGAGACCCCATTCCCTAATGTCTACAAGGTGGACGAACTATACACGTCTGTGTAGGGCTGATCCACAAAAGCCAGCGACTGTCGAAAAATTAGACCGCTGTAATGGTACTATTCCCGTGCTCCAAAAAGGTCCTGATTGATCAGCGTTCAACAGGTATTCAAAAAATAAAGAAACCCTTGACGCATAGGTGAATTCGTTGGTGAATCTGAACAAATTTGCTCTCTACAGATGCAAGGCAGCGAAGCCTGTGGAATAAACAGAAAGTGCAGGAATCCGCTAACAATGTGATGATAAATTACATAAATAAAAGGTTATCTGGAAATCAAAGCAAAATTTCCAATTTTACTGCGGCTAGGAAGAAAATTTTAGGGCACTTTAATAAGCATAAGATAACTCCCATGCAATTCACAGGAACACTGCAGTCTCCTATGTGGGATTTTCCTACTAAAAACCTAGGTATTATTCGTCTTTGTTTCCACTATGTTACAAGCCTCCGCTATGTCCAACGATACCGATTTGGCAAGGTCATGA
This sequence comes from Parelaphostrongylus tenuis, assembly GCA_019055375.1. Lineage (NCBI taxonomy): Eukaryota > Metazoa > Nematoda > Chromadorea > Rhabditida > Metastrongylidae > Parelaphostrongylus > Parelaphostrongylus tenuis. Next base: position 348,015 of record JAHQIW010003685.1, read on the forward strand.
TCTGCGTTTGGCGGATTTTTGAAGAGTCTTGCATTTTGAGTTGGTTCCGAACGACAAGTCCATCAACGCTGAGCTCTATTGTCAGCAGTTAGGCCGAGCCTACGATAAGCTTTAGGAGAAGTACTCGGTTTTGGTCAATCGAAAGGTTTTTATGCAGCAAGACAATGCCAGAGCGCACACTGCCAAGAAGACTAAGGACAGGTTTGATGAATTCGACGGGGTCAAGGTTTTGTCGAATCCCGCGTACAGTCCAAATTGCGCGCCATTCGACTTTGGCCTACTCCGATTTATGCCGATCAATTCTTGAATGGTCGCCAATTTGAATCTTCCGATGAAGTTGAAGAAGCATGTCAAAAGTTTTTTGATTCGAAGTCGAAGGAATGGTAGTTCGACCACAATCGAAACGTGGCGAATCGATGCCAGAAAGTCGTAGAAAACGGAAACGAAAACGAAAGGCCTTCATGTTGATGAATAGTTATTGTTCATTTTGTTTGACAACAATACATAATGTTTCAATTTTTTATAATTGGCCCAAAACTTTTTCTCCAACGTGATATCTTCCTTGCAAAAGTTACTATGTGCATTCACCGTCTACAACTAAATTATATTTCAAATTGTGATATGTAACTTCACTTCAATCGGCTTTTGATACTTCGCTCAAAAACAATGTAATCTGATAACACATTTTGAGCGTTTCATAAGGTGTGTGCTATGGCACTTCTAAAGTGCTAGACACGTGTTTCGGCCTTTCAGCCTCATCAGTAGCGCGGTATCCTTCGTTCAGTCAGTCTCTCGGAGGTATACCCCTATATAGAGGAATCTACGGCAAACTTATTATCCACAACGTACCGCGAATGGGCTACTTTGGCGTTCTTTCTGAGTGATTGATTGTCGATTGCATGGTTTACGGCCCATATAGAGCATATGTAGCAATACCTTTCAATCGACTCGACTCCCTGAGGAAGTGAATGATCGAAAAGGCACCGCGCTACTGATGAGGCTGAAAGGCCGATACCTGCGTCTAGCATTGTATAGGTGCTATAACAGGCCTCAAGAAAGGCTCAAATTAAATCATAGAATCAAATTGTGATAATTCGAAAGGTCGACTTCCTATAATTGCTGGCACCAAATTCAATATGTATGAAGGAGTACTTTTATGTTAAACGGTGATAAACAAATATTCGACCTCATTCGCTGGACAATAATTTTTCATAGGAGTGTTAGCAATCATTCAAAGGCTTGAATCTTTGGCTAGAGCCCTAATAGGCCGGTTCCTAAAGAACCTTTTTTTGCTGTAGCATTTGAAATAAATTATATTCCACGCATTCCGCGCGATTTCATTTTTCTCACGCGTATAATTGGCGAGAAGCACGAAAAGCATGTGAACTTGTAGAGAAAATTTTATAGTATCAGAGTCATACGTTTTATTCGAAGCATCTATCGAAGCGGAGAAGAAAATCAGGTTTAAAGAACGAGCTCTGTCCGCGGGGAGTAAAACACAAATCTTTCCCTTCTCCTATGGCGTCATGAAATTAGCTTTTCTGAAAAGCAAACACATTTTTGAGTTCTTTGAGACTTTGCTTTCAAAAAAAGTACCAGCTGTTTAAGGAAGTTTTGTCCAGCAGAATATAAGCGAGATAAAAAAACACGTGGTCGTGTGAAACATAACTTTTTTGTGGATTTTACAGCGTTATAGAAGGGTGTTTTGAAAAACCGTTTATGTACGGCTCTAGACAAAGATTTAAGCTTTCGAATGATTACTAACAATCTTAGGAAGAATTCCGGTCCAGAGAATGAGGTCGAGTATTCATTTGTCGCCGTCTAACATATAAGTACGGTTCGTATCACAGACTTATCTCTAACCAAGGAGATAGTGGTCGCAGTAAGCAGCCGATTTGTACTATTATTTGTGCTAATGCAATAGCAACAGCTACAACGACCAACCTTGCGTCGGCTAAAAAAGATGAGTATTTGGCATTCACTTATATTGAATTAACATTGCACATTTGAAAAGTTTTACAAGTTAGAAACTGAGAGATGCAGTGCAAACGACCCGAGACGTTACAGCGTTATGGGGCGAAGGAAGTAGTAACGAATGCATAGTGCGACGCTAGCTGTACAAGTTTTGTACTGGGGAATTCGGCGATGAAGATGAGGAAGGTTACGGATGTTGACTTTTCGATAACTTGTAGAAGATTATGAAGTCAGCATCTCGACTGTTCTGGAGCATTTGAAGAACAATGATATTGAAAAACTTGAGTTTATGCTGTACTTATTGAATGGACCTTCTCTCAAAGTTAACGCGCAGCCACATGTCAAACTGCCGCTTCTTTGGAGTCGAACGAGGTGAATTGACAGACTCTGCCTCATCCATCTACCATTCACAGCTCTCATCTGCCGAGTATAACTTTTTGAAGCTTTGCAACAACTTTCTAGAATATGATATGCTTTTTTATTTAGCACTTTATTTGATTCGTCATCGCAGTTTTTTTTTCATTGCGCGGATCCCAGTACTTCTAGCATCCAATTCGTTGTTCGTCTTCTTCTTGAATGGTGTAGAATACTGGTTGAGCGAGTCTCCTTGCAATCTCGAGGATAGCCTTGTTTTGGCGTTCCATAGGACGTTGTTAATGACTGCCTTAGAGAAGTGGAAGAAGAGGGGGGGGGGGGGGGGGGGTGAGGGGAGGGTGGAGCTCGGCTCTGCGTGCGCTTTGACCAACATTACAATCACTCGGCAACGGCGGCCCATAATAATTTAATAGTGTTATAATCGCGCTAAAAAGAAGCCGAGACGGAAACAGTTTCCAGTGACTTCTTCACCTCCTGAACTCCACTAACTTGCTTCTTGTTGACAAAAATGTATGTATTCTAATGATATTTGTTTCGGTTAGTAAAAGTTTACTCATGGGTGAGATGTGTCACTATAACCATATGGGTTGAAAATTCTGCATTGCACTCTGATCGACTTAATATATACATTGTGACTATTATGTATGCAACAAACCTGAGTGATTTTGAGAAGATAAGAAGTAGAAAAAGATTCAGAGCCGATTTAGTGCAGAAAATAAGCATCACTAGAAATCCTGCCCATTTTCCTTTTCCTGTACCTAGAGTGATCACTATTTGTCCAACGGAAAACACGATCATGTGAATGATGCATGGTATCAGAAGCCTGTAAGGATATTTCATTCAATAACAATAAATTCTAAAGCAAGAATTGCAAGGCGTGCATGGTAGAATAATTGATCTCAAAGTAGAGATTCTTGGTTATTGTATATTTATTTAATGTTCTTCGGCTATCAGTCAGTTATCTGAGAAAAGCCATCTCCGTTTGACAAGATTTTTTATGAGAGTGTTAGTAGTCAATCAAAAGCTTTATCTTTGGGATACCGCGCCATATGCTCACTTGGGAAAGCGTTTTTATATCGCTGTAGCATTCAAGATAAAATTATGTTTTACACGTGCCACAAGCGTTTTTATCATTTCGCTTATGTTAGAAGTGATTCAATAGGTCAAATCTAAAACAGGAAAATGATATTTGCCTCTTAGAGGAGCTTTTTGACAGCGCTGTAGCAAAACGGAAAGTATTGTGTTTCATAGATGCTATTTCTCGCGTGATAGAGTTCTTCCCTTGAATCTTGAGTAGGCATTCGAATGCGTAAGTTTCGACGACTCCATGCATAAATTTTCGTAAAAACCGTTTCACTGCAGTGTAGCAGGGAAAATAAGATTGAGTTTCATGTACGCCGCGCAATGCCTGTCGGAGAGCTATGTGGTGGCTGTGAATTGATAAGCGCCATCGATAAGCCATGCAGGCGCGATTCATAAGTGGGAGCGATTTCCGTTATTAAATTTAAAATTTTTATCCTCTTTGGAAGGAGCTCCATATAAAATATACGACTCTGATACTTTCAAATTTCCTTTACACGCTCATTTGCTTTTCGCGTTTCCAATGAAGTAACAATAGAAGCGTGTAGCGGGTGTGAAACATAATTCTATCTCAAATGCTACAGCGATGTAAAAGAGCCTTCCAAAAAAAAAAAAAAAACACACGAGCAGCAGTTTCCCGAACTTTGAGCTTTAGAATAATTACTAAAAGTGCCCTAAAAAAATCTTTGTCCTGCAAAAGGGGTCTGTTTTTCATTTCCTGCCGGATAACGGATAAAGAACCATCAGTTCATTTCCTTGTGTGTCGATAGATGCGAATAGGTCAGTGAGTTAAGAAGCTGATATCACTAGGTGAAGCGAATGCTGTTTTTTTTTTCGTATGAAGACAAACACATTTAGAGATGATTTTTGCCGAGTTAAGATGAAGAGATATCTGCAATATACGGTTAATTTATTGGAGTCACTCGTCTGTTGAAGTGGTATAAAGGCAGTCTTGTTTTGACTGGAATTATGCTATTTGGATATGATATTTCTCTTGAACATAACTTGAGGTTGTTGTGATGAATGGATGAACAGCTAAAGTAATCTTTCAAGAGAGTTATGACCTGTTACAATAAGCCATATGCACAACTTTTTTTTTACGTTACTAGACAAATGGATTGGTGTTTTTGAGCAATTCTCATTTTATTGATGACATTGTTACCTATTTGCGAAATACCAACAAAGCAGAGGTAGTTATCAAAGACACGATGCCTTTCGTTTTTAGCAAACGCCGTAGTTCACAAGTGGTCTCAACCCGTTACACACGGGAACTTCAAACGTAACATTTACATGCGCCATCAAGTGAAAAAAATAACTATCAGGCATACTGGAATTTGAACAAGGTCTTAAGAAAATGTTCGAACAAATTATCAATGAGTTGATAAGGCGATGAATGCGATGAAAACCACTTAATGAGAATCCTGCGCTGTGAAGGGAAACGAATCGGATTGAGCGTTTCCAATATCGACTGCATTCGGTTCTTCCAGAAAAACCACCCCTTAGTTTATGAACAAAACCTCCGCTCACTTCTTAGACTCAACGGCCCTCCCATTGTCAGAGCACCATTGAAAGAGCATTTGACTGATGTTTTTTTATCATAATCGGCGTATACCAAGTTTAACTAGACCATCCAGCTGTACTGCCAAAAATCCCATCTTAGATTCGAGAGATCGTACTTCAATAGCGAAACATAGATGGTCTGGTCGTATAATGAGAAAAGTAGACCGCAAGTGAGTAAGAATTATTGTGAGATGAGTCCGAGGAGAATAGAGGCGTCTTCTGCGGCGTTTCCGTCACCCATCTGCATTCGTAGACAGTAATGATTCAAGTATCACTGAATACCCCGCGAACATAGTTATATTGAAGCTGATCACCAATGTGGGCAACGAGTCAAGAGAACAAATAAGAAATGCGCAAGGAATTCACTAGCCGTGATGATGAGCCGCTCAAGTATCACCAAGTATCTAGCACTAAAACTTCATTTCTACTTCTTTTGTCTAAATGAAAGCTCTTATTCTCTGTATGTGACATTCATTCTACTACACATCCATAAGTAATTCTTTTACACAGAAAAGAGGTTGGAGAAAAAATTTTCACTTACTTGAAAAAACGCCAGGATATACAAAATGTACTCGAACAAAACTTAAGAGGAACGGGTTTTCATTATTACACGGTGAGATGATATTGCTGATGTAGCTATATTATAGAGTGGTAATGTTCGACCTCTAAACTCACAGTTTGTCTTTGAAAAGTAAACCAAAATTCTTCGTCTCAAAGAGATTTTCGTGATAGGGGATTTTCAAGAAATACCACGGACCATGAGAGGCATCGTTCCACGGTGCAAACTCCTTATATGAGATTCATTTTTCGAAATCGTTTGAGGTTAACATAAACGTGGCATCTCACACCTAATGTGCTTATCCAAAAAGGATATTTCCACAATATGCCGTTGAATATCCTCATAAAGAACAAAGAACTCACCCTTTCTCGGCGTTGTTAACTGTAGCGTACATGTTTGAACTTGATACTACAGATCTTAGCTTAATGAGAAGAATAATAGTCCACCTGAAATTTTCTCCTTCAACGCCAAATTTTTATGCTTTCGCAACATTTTGACTTGTACTTTTTGATTGCATAGAAAAAACTTTCTTAGGCCATGGATTACTATCAGAAGCCTAGTGAATTAGCTTTGTGAGGTAAACAAAAAAGATTTCTGAGTTATAGTGCGTTCAAAACAGCACAAACAATTGTCAAAAGGGTAATGATTATCACACACATCACTTGACATCGTCTCTACCCAAGGCTTCATAAAAGTTTTAATTGGTTATTAAAGAAAAGGCAGCTGTACAGCTGTGCAAAATTCAATAAATATAGTTAGATTCTGAGAGCATGCCCCATATTTCCATTGATGGAAACTAGGGCCTTTTGAAGCATTACTTTTGAATTAGTACATACTATTTTCAACCTTTCTCAAAGAAGAATCGTAGATTTTGTTAGCAGCCTCAAAATCTTATTACTTGTAAATTTTACGTGAAAAAATTAGCTTTTACATATTTCAAAAAAAGAGTTAAATGGCTGTAGACTAACGTGTAGAAAATTATAGCAGGAATGATGGCAATGGCGTTGTTGATGAGGAACATTGTCGATTGTCCACCGAATAAGTAAAGTGTAGAGTCCTCAGCTAACATTCCATACGACGATGGTTCATAGTAGAAGGTTACGTACCACGATTGAAAGTGTGTTGCCAGTACCTGAAAGTTTACTTGGAATTTTTACAAGTGTATGGGTAATACACGTTAAGTAGTAACAAAGAGGAAATCTTTATTGGGTTGCTACTTTACGCAATTTCTTATATATTTCTTCTTTCGTCAAACTTTCTCTTGTCAAGGAAAACCCCCAAAGTCCATCCATAGATTTCCTAACGGTAATGTTTGGCGACAGATCGGAGAAAGAAAGTGAAAGTGATTAAAGGATCACAGAAGTTGAATAGGATATTGGCTGCACCTACAAAAATATTAGGGCTGAACAAAAAGTTCTGGGAATTTTCGACAGTTTCTTCATGCGCAAGTTAACTGCAAAAAGAGCAGCAACTACTCTTCAGTGTATAGACTATTATTGCGGATCATAGCGAGGTTTCTTGTGGACAAGGTCAGATTTGTGCAACTTGCTAACAACGGTACTCTGCGAAACACCAACTTCTTTAGCCAATTCAGGAGTGGTCGGTGAAGGTCCGGAATTCAAACTTGCTAGTCACTTTCATCCGATGGATAGCCAGAGCGAAACATGTCTCCGAGATCAAAACTGCGTTTTTTCGAATCGCTCAAGCTATCTGTCCACAATTGCTTTTGCCGACGTATCAGCACTTTCACCCTCATTAGTCGCATCAACAACTTTCAAAATCGTTAAGCCTTTTTTCCAATAACGAAACTAGTTAAATATCCACAAAGCACAATGATGTTAAAAAAGAGAGTTTCAAAAATTTTTACAACTTTTTGCTAAACCCAAGTCAAGATGGTTTGAGCACATCTCTACTAAGTAACAGCTTCTTTCAAGTGAACATTTGTCTAGTCATAAGTTAAGGAAGAATTTTATCTGTTTGGTGAAGCGTCTATAAAGACGACGTTTGCAATAAATCTGTTTCAAAGCATACCATATAGAAGATAATGTAGTTTGTGCGGTTAATAAACAAATATCCCAAGTTTGTCTTCGAGTTTTTTAAATATGAAATTAGAGTCTAAACTTCATAAGCAACGATCTTCTCAAAAATACAAGAAAACTTAGACTACTAGGTGCAAAAATATGACTCCGCTATTTTTTATTGTTAGAATACTAAAAATAGAACTTAGAAAATTGACTGGTGAACAAAAACATAGATGAACAACAAGATGTAGAAGAATGAGTGGTCGGGCAAATGTGCCTCAGTGGTGTAGTGGTAGAGCACGCGTTCCCGGATAGGATGAAACGTGGGTTCGATTCCCGCCTGAGGCCGAGTTTTTGTTCACCACTCAATTCTCTAAGTTATATAAGAACATGATAACACTGCGAGAAAAGCGGTGAAAATACTGTAATTTCGAACTAAAAATAGAGGTATGCAAGTTCTTTCTTTGTCTAAAACTGCATCAAAAACGCTATTTATTTCTTTTTTATGACTTTTTATGATAATTGTGAAAGCTCTGTAGGTGACAACTCCTGTACCCAAGAACGCCGCTTGCGAAAACTGTACTTCGCAGATTTATTCAGCAAAAGTGATTGGAATTGCCTAATTTTGGTTTCAATTACGAATTTTCTTGCAAATAATTTGGTAAACAACTTGCCTATATTTGTTATAAGATGGAGCCGCCGTGGGAACGAATTTACTTGCTACTCATGCACGAATGGCGCGTTGGGGAAAATGTTTGTGAAGCGTCGCTCAAAATTAATGGAGCTTCCTGCGGCAGGGCCCAAGAGCAAGTGATCCTCCAGATTCTTCCCGACTGCTCTCTCCAGCTCTGAACTTCGTGATCCACTTCCTAGTCGTGCTTTCTGCTATCGTGTAATCGCCTACGCCCCATTATTCAAGCGTACTTTGCAATTTGCTACATAATAACGCTCGACCTCATGCTGCGAAACCGATCGAAAACGTCATAAAAGAGTTGAGGTGGGAGGTTTTAGAAGGTTTTACCTGACCAGCCTTATTTTCCGACATTGTACAGTCAAGTTACCACTTGGGATTACTAAAGTCAATTTCATACTAGCAAATTCTAAAATAGCGCTTTTACCGAGTGCAAAAGTCGTAATCTTCAAGTCCTATAAAAACCATAATATGACTATTTTGTGGTAGAAAACATATAAATAAGTTGCATTTTCAGCATATTTTCAAAAACAGGAAACGAATTCAGATATCTTCACTTCTACTTCAATCACAGCAACGAAAAAAAAAAAAACGGCGGGATCACATTTGTACTCCTAATAGATCTGATCAAAAAGGAAAGCACCTAGCAGGTATGGTAGTTTCCTTCTGGACAATATTTTGGCAGAAAGCCTCACAACGCTAAACGAATAAAAATCTTGCGTATAGCTAAGGATAATATAGTTTAAAGAGGTGCGTCGGAAACTATATCATGGAATCGCTTCTATCGGTTCTCATGAACAGAAATGAGATTTGTACAATCTCCTCCCACGGTGTGAATTTGACAAGTGTAGAGTTCTACTCCAAGACCCTTACCACCCACTTTCTCTCCAACTTCGAAGTCTTCGCTAAATCGGAAAATTCTCAATATCACCTATAGGATTTGAAACCACAAGCTATATACAAGTCTTCGTAAAAGCAATTCCTTACGACCATAACAGAGAAGCGTTTTTATTAGTGCGCCGTCATCTTACCTAAATGCTCGAAAATCTTTCGGAGAAAATTTTTCGACAAAATCAATGGAATTTCTGGAAAGAAAGCTTATACACAGTGGTGAATTTGATTGTAGGATTGAGCCTTCTTCAAGACGTTAATTCAAATAAGTGGAAACAGATTTTATAGTAATCAAAAGTGTATACGCTCTATGAAAATCGCACATGAAAGATCACAAGTTGTAAGATTAAATGCTACTTTTTCTTTCTCCGCACTCTGTTTCCACCCCGTGAAAAAACGTGTTTTCTATATAGCCTTAGGATTTTAGTAGATATTCGATAGGTTAAATCATGAGGATTTCAACGGTTTACTTTATTTTCAAAACGGCCTATTTATTACGCTGTTACATAAAATAGCATCTTGTTTCACACTTAAGCATATTTTACTGGACAGAGTTTTTTCATAGACTTTTGATAAACACTGCATAGTTATAATTTCAAAAATTTCAGTGAAGTGATTGGATTCTATGGAATTTCTTTAGTGCGTTGTAGCAGTTAATATGAAATGGGGTTTGCAAATTTGTATCACTTTCGTTATCCACATCCTGTTTCAACCTCTTGAGAAACCTCGTTTTGTGAAATTCTTCCGAGTTCAAGTAGCCGATTGGCAGTTTATCTCGGGGGGCGCAATAGCTCACATCATTTTCAAAGTGATTTTTCTTCCATCTGCAACAGCACAATAAACTTACGTCTCACACTCAAGCATTTTCCCCTGGACAAAACTTTTCCCTTTGACTTTTAGTAATCAGTCGATAGCTTGGTTCTCGAATATATCAGTGACAAACTTGGTTTTTACAATAAAAGTTTTTTAATGCGCTGTAGCAAATAAAAGAAGTTCGAGTTTTTCAAATAACAATTATGTCGCAAAAGTGTGGAGGCGTTGTGCCAATGTTGCAAAATCCCTTCCACAAAACGGAGCAAGGAATGCGCACCGAGTGCGAAACCCAATATTTATTTGGCTGCTACAGCGCCATCAGAAGACCTTTACAAAATTCAAGGGTACTATCGAAATCATTAGGATTAAGCTATTGAGTGATTGTTGACTGATGAAATTGTTTTGTTCAGCGAGAAATGCCCGAGCGTGGGAAACAATTTCATCTATGCCTTTACACCACAAAAAGTCCTTTTGAAAAATTTTGAACTCCAAAAAAGTTGGGTAGCGCGTTTTTCTTGAAAGATCGAGTTATAATGCGGATAACGGGAAAATATTGCATTCCCGGAAAGAGTGATGCGTTCCGGAAAGAAGGAGAGCACGCGTTCCCGGAAAGAGTGAGGTGCGGGTTCAAGTCCCGCTTGACGCGAAAGTTTTGCACATAACTCTACATCAATGGGAAAAATATTGAATAGTGAAAATAGAAGACAGTCGTATGTGCTTTGCGCGAATTTATTATGCTGACCGTCTCAAATCATTAGTTGTCCTAACGCCATGAAATGAGTGCCGATGATCTAACACCTCGATTTTGCAGTGCATTCTGTTTGCCATCTTAGGGATGTATGTCAGAGAATGACAATTGGTACCAGTATACATGTAGTAAAGAGATGAAGGCCCCTGAGAAATATCCAGCCTTCCGAATGTACATAGAAAACGCCGTCTGAATTGGAAAGATTTGACGAGAATTCTAAGGAACAGTACAACGGGTCACAGGAGCCCTCAAACTTTGTATGAGGCAACCACTTAAATGGTGAGTAGATATGTTTGTGATTAAGGCAAATCTGCTAGGTTTGCCTTTGAGTAATGTAATGAAGCTCATCGACGTCATTATATTTGCATCAGGCTTGTCTTGGGTAACTATAGTTAAGGTGTAAAACGAATGGGAAACTGCTGTTTACAAAGGTGCAAAACCGTGAAAAGATGCTATCCATGTGAAATTTCATATTTCATATCAGCTGCTCACAAGTGGGCACGTCTAGGCTTACGTTGACGGACAATCTCGACTTGAAATTTCGAAATTTGGAATCTCATGGTCACCCTCTGTTAGCGCTTTTTTCCAAACTATGGGAACCGAATTTAGTCGTTTTTACGATATTTGATCATTGTAGTGCACTCCTCTCTCATAACATTTAAGACCTCTATGTTGTAATATCCTTGTTTCCTATTCGACGTCGTCTAAGCGTGACTTCAATATTGAGTCGATGAAATGAAACTCGATGAGAAGGATGATCTTATCTACCCATATTTATGTAATGAACGTGCCTCCACTAATGAGATGATACAGAAACATCCGCATATTGCATAAGAGTGTGCTCTTCGCTGATGAATGTATGATTGTGGGGATTGAATCGCTGACCAACGAGACCAGGCAACAAGGGTGATGTGCCATACCATCGAGAACCACACCCAATCCAGATAGAGCTAAAAATCTCTTTGTAGCTTTTCTTTCATTTCTCATCTGACAGAGATATGAAAGAGATATTGAAAGAGAAATACAGAGATTTTTTTTCTATAAAGAAGGTTGATATTCAAGAGTACCTGTAACCAATGCCGACTCTTTCTCGGAATTACCTCCGACTTTAGTACAATAGTTAATCCTGGCAAGAAGCCGTAGTTGAATAATATCAAAATATCGATAAATCCTGCTGAAACTAAGAATCGGTAGCCGATGATGTCCTGCAATCAATCACACGTCAGCTATCAAAAGAAGGGATAGAGGAGTAGTTGATGCCATTCAACAAGAACACCCCACACAGGGCTCTCTTGCAATCCAAGTAAAGCGCTTAACCACGGCTGTTTTCCAGTTAGCAAGGTGAATTAACTTTATAAGCTTTTCACGATATCCATAAATAAAAAGAAATCCTCGTGCAGCTGTTGAAGCAGCACTCGATATCTTAAAGGAACTTTGGGTGTAACCAATGTGTATCCTTGAGTATATCCAGTTTCCATGCTTAGAGTTCAAAAAGCTATATTGTGTATCAAAAGATGCGTGGAGCAAAATAAGTTGTCTCATTGTCTTATCCATCAAGGAGCCACAGAGCCATGATAGGCTGCTCGCTTCTCAAAAAACTCACGTATCTTGCCCAATGGTGATATATCCCAATACCCAATGGTATAGCTTTCTGGGCTCAATATAGAAACCAAATATACTCAAGCAGATGCATTGGCTGTGCAGCACTTGGCTATAGCAGGACGATGTCGATAATACCAGAAAAAGAACCTCTTTAAAGAGCATTTGATAGTAGAAGTCGGCGGTGTTGATTGTTCTCTTCAACGCAACTTTGATCATAGATGCAATTCATTCAAGCCATCAACACCACGTGTAGGAGCCTTTACAGCTGAAGCGATGGATATTAATATCGATATCTAACTCCGCCGTTTATGCAGCGGCATCAAGCTATTACCAAGGCGAAGTCGAAACGGTCTATGTGGACTCAGAGAAGTCCCTCAAGGAAACCATAGATTTCTCAGTTCCTAACGCCGAAATTGGGGATAATAGATTGGGGAAAAGATCTGAGAAAATGCTTGTAAATTTTTTGGTTGTTCGTCATTTTTTGTGTCTTTGGGCTCATTTGAAAGCACGTCTTCTCCCGCTTTGATTGTTTTATAATTTATCTACTTGGTCGTTGATCTGCCGTTGGTCACAGTCAAAGTCATCAGCCAGCGCCCTAGTTGTCAAAGAGGGGCTTTCTTCAATCTCTTCAGGCACAGCTTGATCAACTCCTTTTGGAGGCCTGAAGGAGGCTGATCTTCCAAACTTTCTTCACCTTCGTCGTTTTTGAACCACCTGTAGACCGTAATTTGTCAACTTTGTCTTCGCCTTATGCGAGATTGATGCGTTAACTTGCCACCGTTGCATTTGAACTCATCAGACATTCGTGCATCATCAACAACCTAATTTGCTCGCTTGTTGACTGCATTTTGAAATAAGTGGATAAATCAAATATCTGTCAATGTGGGAGAAGACGGGCTTTCAAATGAGCCCATAAACACAAAAAATGACTAACACCCAATAAATTACGAACATTTTCTCAAAACTTTTTCCCCATCCTGTTATAAGAGCGTTTTAAAAAAGTCCCACATTGGCTTTAAAGGATCATAATAAAACAAGCAGGATGAGAGGCCGTCTGAGTTTATTATCACTACCAAATCTTCGCACGGTAACTCATAGTTTCGAAAGCTTTGTTCTTAACGATGAAGGTGAGGAGTCTCAATGGAGAGTGCCATGAAATGGGCCGCATTACAAGGTATTGCCTAAATGGTATCACTGCCGCTCCGGAGTTCCGCACTCGATCACACCATCGTCTTCTCGTGCAAGAAGTCACATATCACAGAAGATGAGCAGGCTATTGAACTAGAAAAGTCTAGCTCGCAGTTATAAATTGAGATATATTTTAGAACTTGGCCTGATATTGGGAAGAAAACATTTTGAACACTGAAGGGAAATGCGACCGGTTTATCCAACATCATTCTGTTAGGGCTATGGAAGCTGAGAGTTCGAAAACATCCAACAGATGTTTCCTTTCCGAAACAGTTGAGTTAGTGCGCCAACGTAAAACCTCACGCGTAACAAGCGACCACTAGCTAACATACGAACTTGCAAAGCCCCGGAGAGAAGCGGTAGAAGATTTCGAGGGTGAGGCGGCAGCAATTGCCGCTGAAGCTGTAGAAGCTGGGAAGAGTGATTGTAGAACCCAATGAAGCTACACTCATAACAAAACAAAATTATTACATTCCGTTGCTCAAACGGAGCAGTCCGAGCTCGCGGAAAGGCAAAGGAGAAAATCACACACGACATAGGTTACTATCGCTAAATCTGCTTACAGTCTCTCGCATGCAGTCCCAGTTCATGTCATCCTAGCAGGACTAAGACAACACTGAGATGGAGGAAATGTGGGTGAAATTCGGCTTGGATATTTTGCTACTCACTAACCTACAGAACGAGTTCCCTAAGCAGTCGAAGGATGGAGAATAGAACGGAAATTTCTTCGTAAATTTACCGCCTGCAAGGCTGTCGGTGGCTAAGCTGTTATTGATGAAGGCTATCAAAAGACAAGGAACTGTTTTGAACTCATTGTCAATACTCTCATGCGATCACCTAACACTCAAGCTTGATTATCCTCAGAAATGTAAAGAGATCTGTCCGACGAGTATTGTATCCGATATTATAATGATGAGGAAGAATTTCTCAAGCAGCAGTCGAAACAGGGAAGATGTTTGAAGGCTTTCGGGACGACGAGTGTAAGGAGACGATTTGAGTGCTAGAAGTTCAGTGATCCACATAATAAAAATATGACAGCAGGTCGTATAAATTAGAAAATAATTCGCAACCCAATGCGACGAATATCTCCAAATTTCCCAATGTGTCTATCCAACTCGGGTGGTCATTAAGATGACTTAGCGCCACAATTTTCTGTAACCATTGCACTCATCTTGATTCAAGTGTTTTGGCTAAACCAAAGTCATGACTTTATATGGTTGCTCTGAGGAAGATTCTTCATAGTCGACGGCAAAGAAGCCACGGACCTCCGTCTTTGAGGGATCCTGCCCGGTTAGTCGCGAGGGCACGTGGCGCGTCCCCAGGTGGTGGATAGGGGAATAAAACGCGAACCAAAAGCGACCGTGTGCTTCCCAGAGACGCAGGTGGATTCAGGGGACGAGCTTCCTGCTTCTACAGCGCCGACTTGACAAAAACTCTATTTCTACGAGTCAAGTCGGCCAAAAGCCTGCAATCAAGCGGCTGGGAAGTACATGGAAGGCGGTTAGGAGTCGCCTCCAACAAATAAGCTCCTCCCGCTCCTCCGAGAGAGACTGGTAAGCTACTCGTGAACACCCAGCCCTCACGTTTAGAGCCTGGCAAGCTACACGTTGGGTATCGAAATGCCAAAAACAGCAACAAATACGGGCCTCATTCCCCTGACCCCGAAAGAGCCCCTGGTACGGCAGCGCCAGGTAGAACGAGTACGGAGAGGCTGCTAAAATCTCAGGGCCGAACTAGGCTGCCAAGATCGAAACGGACTAAAATGACGATCTGTACCTACAACGCAAGAACCTTTGCTCACCAATCCGCTGTAGAAGATCTATTGACTTAAGCAAGAAGAATAAGGTACAACGTCATTGGCCTGGCTGAGACGAGAAGGCGCCATCCTTTTCACGCTGTTTATGACACCGGAGAAGAACTGTTCCTTGGTACATGCGATCGCAGAGGTGTCGGCGGCGTTGGCGTCCTCGTCAAATCGAATTTGACCGTGAACATTGATTCGCTCGAACAACTAACAACCCGTATCGGACGATTACGGTTGAAACGATGTGGTTCTATGCCGGCTTTGACCATCTTCGTTGCTTACGCACCAACATCAACCTATGACGAAGACGAAGTCGAAGCGTTCTATATGGACCTCGAAAAATTCTTCAGAGAAGATTATACATTCTTCAAGGTCATTGTCGGCGATTTTAACGCAAAAATTGGACGTAGAAGAACGTCTAAAGAAAGTCACATAGGGACCCACGGACTAGAATGGAGTGAGCAGTGTGAGAGGCTATCTGAGTTTATCATGACGACCCAAACCATCCATGGTAACTCGCAATCCAAAAGCCTCTTTCTCAGCGATGGACGTAGGAGTCTCCAAATGGAGAGTACCATAACGAAATAGATCACATCATAGTAAATCGGAGGTTTTGCCTGACCGACGTCGCTGTTGTTCCTAAGTTCTACACGGGATCAGACCATCGCCTCCTTCGCGCAACGTTCCGATTTTGAGGAGAGGAGAGAAAGCCGCTAAATTCAAACAACGAAGTCCCAGAACTACCATAAACTGGGATATATTCAAATCATTAGTCGGCTTTTAGGAAGATACCGTTGTCGACAACATCGACGAAGAATACGATCGACTCGTTAAATATCTTCACGTTAGCGCTATACAAGCCGAGAGTCCTAAGGTCACGAAGAGACGCTTGTCTCCGCAGACACTCGAGCTGATACGTCAACGTGGAACTGCACGAGCTGCAGGCAACCGAAACCTTACGTCCGAGTTTGCGAAATGCTGCAGAGAAGCGAAAAGGAGACCTCAAAGAGAGAAGAGCAGCAGTTATGGCAGAAGCTGCAGAAGTTGGGAAAAGCATTCGCAAAGCCCAGCGAGGCTTCGCCAACTATAAGACCAAGATGATTGCACTCCGATACTCTGACGCAAAACTTACTTCGAGAAGGGCTATAGAGAAAATCATCCACCAACTACTCAGATCTCCTCGCTAGCCATGTCCTCTTACCGTCATATAGATTGGCAGAGGACGAATATGTCGTCTCTCCGGTCCTCCCTTTCGAAATCCGAAATGCTATATCGTCGGTTAAGAACAGAACAACACCCGGTCCAGACAGGATTACATCAGAACACCTGAAGAATCTGCCGCCAGTTCTCATCAACACCCTGGCTCGGCTCTTCACTCGCTACCTGTCAGAATGCAAGGTCCCTCTTCAATGGAAAACCAGCAAAAACGTATTGTTGTTCAAAAAGCGAGACCTTCACAACATAGGCAATTATCGCCCAATCTGCTTGCTGTCCGTTGTCTATAAACTCTTTACTCGAGTCATCCTAAACAGGATTGACAGAACACTGGACGAAGGACAGCCATGCGAACAAGCAGGGTTCCGAAAAGGATTTAGTACCATAGACCACATCCACAACATCCACACGATTACAAGACCATTGAAGTTTCACGAGAACACAAACAACCACTCTGTCTCACTTTCATCGATCTGAAGAAAGCTTTTGATTCAGTGGAAAACAGAAGCGGTTATAGAGGCTTTGGATAACCAGGGCGTCCCTACTCGGTACATAATGATCCTTCGTGAGCTTTATAAAGATTTCACGACCAAAATATCTCCATTCTACAACAATATCACCATTGACGTAAGAAGAGGGGTTCGACAAGGCGATACAATTTCGCCAAAACTATTCACTACCACCCTGCAAAACGTCATGCGAACATTAGAATGGGACGAAATGGGAGTGAAAATTGACGGTCGACAATTAAGCCATTTTAGCTTTGCTGACGATATCGTTCTCATAACACCAAACATCAGCCAAGCGGAACGAATGTTGACTGATTTCGATAATACCTGTGGAAAGATTGGTCTTCAACTGAATCTAACGAAAACAATGTTCATGAGGAACGGATGGGTTTCTAATGCCCCATTCACGCTCAACGGAACGACAACTTCCGAATGCTCCAGTTACATCTATCTAGGTCGTGAAATCAACATGATGAACGACCTAGCCTTAGAGTTGAGCAGGAGGAAACGAGCGGCTTGGGGAACGTTTAAGAGCACCGAAGATGTAGTGAAGAGGACAAAGAACATCCGACTCCGTGCCCACCTTTTCGACTCGACAATTATCCCTGCCCTGACGTATGCAGCAGAAACCTGGTCGCTACGTAAGCAGGATGAAAGATCACTTGCCGTTATCGAACGCGCAGTCGAAAGATCGATGCTAGGAGTATCTCGTAGTTCGCAAATGAGACAAAGGATCCGAAGTTCCGACCTACGTCAACGATCGAAAATCAGAGACGCCGTTCTACACGCCAGGATATCGAAAATAAGGTGGGCCGGACACGTGATGCGCTTCAACGACAACCGATGGACGAGAGCCGTTACCGACTGGATTCCTCGGGACGTCAAGCGCTCTAAAGGAAGACCACTGACCCGTTGATCCGATTTCTTCACGAAAGCGATAGAAGAAAGATATGATGCTCAGCGAATCCTAGAGCGAGGAGGACCCTCTGGGCTACTCTTGCACGCGATAGGTAAAAATGGAAGAGTTGCTGGTACCCGCTCGAGTCACTCGACGATCAACGGGACGACAGGTGATACAGGTGATACGGCAAAGAAGTAGCTTCACACTATCAATTATTATTATAAGAATAAGTCGTGCAACTGTGCTGGCAGGTCACATAACCGTGTAATTTTCTATTGAATGTTTCAAACCCGCTCTGAGTTTACCTCCTCAGTTTCCTTCAAATGCTTTTTTTAAATATTGGAGCAATATAACATTGGGTGGAAATATTCCCATGAGCTGACCCTATCTTGTCTCTTCATGATTTTTATCACTGTCGTATAAACAATGGTAGTTCCCACAGAGATAGCGATAAGTGATCCTCCGGCTAAAATGTCCTCCCAATTCAAAGGCCTGTTGTACCAGTCCGGATCAGTCATCACTGCAATACTCTTTATTAACTGTCCCGTTCACACGACATGAACAAATGACAAATTCAAAAGAACGATTTTATAACAAAGCTCGGTATCAAAAACCACTTTAGGCAGATCTCAAAGGCTCGACATGTTTGACTTACGCGAGGTTGATAAAGTAGTAGTTTTCTTTGTTGATTAAGCCTGTAACACGAGGTCTTAATAATAGTTTTCACTCGGCTAACATTACGGCGCGTTTCGTCCTCTTTAGAGCCGATGGTTCGAGTTGATCGTCCACAGCTGCTCGTTCTCCTTTATTAGGACAAAGAGACAGGTGGGAGAGGAGGAGGGGGTCTATGACTTCTGCAATAACTCTTACGAGTTGATAGATAAACTATAGAATTTAAAATTGAAATAGGTGGACGAATGTACCACTATATGGTGAGACGTGACGCCTTAGCAACAAATTCAATATAGACTGTGAACAAAGGTGTGCTATGAATGGCTTATAAATGAGCACTTAACACGGAAGCAAAACGAATTAATTTGATAACATCAGAAAATTTTTTAGTGATTGAAACGCGAGTGCAGGAACAGGGAAATGAATAGACGATTCGTTGCGAGTGTTTTTTTACGACGCTCAAATTTCAATGTGTCTGGTAATCTCTTTTGTAGCCATGCATGTGTTCTGTTATAAGCACTCAAGTGCCTATAAAAGTAGCCTCATACGTGGCCCAAAAATTATCAGGAATAGACAATTTTTTGCTTAATACTATTATTGAGTTCATAACTGTTGAATGCACTATGTTCAATTTCCTTTTGAAATACGTAATGAGAATCGTTTACCAGCGATTATGACGGCAAAGCGATACAACATTTATGTAAAAAGCGATAATCGAAAGATGTAGTGAATTCTGTTTAGAAAGCAAGAGATTACAGATTATTTTTTCCT
The DNA here is from genome assembly GCA_019055375.1 of Parelaphostrongylus tenuis. Classification (NCBI taxonomy): domain Eukaryota; kingdom Metazoa; phylum Nematoda; class Chromadorea; order Rhabditida; family Metastrongylidae; genus Parelaphostrongylus; species Parelaphostrongylus tenuis. The sequence continues at coordinate 367,389 of JAHQIW010003685.1, forward strand.
TAATCAAATGATGCATCCGCACCCTTATTTATGAGGACAGCAAACTCATGGGACTCACGGTTTAGACCCTCGTCACGGGAGATTTTAAGTGTTTGCTTTTTGAGAAGCAAAAAGCAACGGTTTCATTCTGCATGATGTTTTCAAGAGTCTGTAGGAAACAATATTCCTTCTTAGAATATATGAGAAACGCCCCATGAGAGCGCATTTGACGCAGTGGTTAAAAGTGCTCTGTGTCCCGCAAGGCTGATAATGTGACCTTGCGCTCATGGCTCACCTAGCCATCCATCTCTCCGAGCTCAGTCAACTGGTACCGGACTGAGCCCCAGAGCGGTCTGGAGGGATAAGGAGCGCTGACTCAAATACGGCGGTAGGCCACCGGGAGTCGTTGTAAAGGCCAGATATGCATTAAATCACTTCAAACGGAGTTAAAGTTGAAGATAAATGCATAGCGTATCCCTCAGGGATTGATCAACTCCAAAAACATATCCTTTATCGTTAGGAATGACGTAAAAAAGCGAATCACATTAAAAGTGTAATTTCTCCTGAACACTTTCACATAGAGACGAATTTACGGCTTCGTGCACAAACGATGCGCAAAAAGGAAACGTATTGAAATTTGTTGATGCTTTGAATGGCATTTTACAAAAGATTCATCAAAATATCTTTTTAAGAGAAAAGGCGGCTAGCACAGTTGCTCGTAGCGAACGCTATAAGGACTAAAAGGTAATCAAACTCCTCCCATAATGCTCTCTTGCTAAATGAAAAAGTCTTGGGTATCATCAAGACTACTAGGTTTTCAACCAAATCAGCGTTGTGTGATACTTATGTTGAAGGGGATTTTGTCAAGCATTAATTGAGATACCGTATTAGATATTGGAAGTCCATTGTAACGATGAATGAGAACATGAGTTTCGGATGCAAGAAGTGCTGGTAGCCGTATAGTGGATGTGATAACGAGCAATCTGAGATAAATGAACTAAACTTGTGAAAGATTTTGTGCTGAGAAATAATCCACTTGTCGAGCACTTTGGTGTCTTCTTATGCGCTACTTCTCGTAATCAGCTTTTCTCAAATTTAATGCTCGACGCTGAGTATTTGTAACGCGCTAATAATTGTTTCTCGGAAGTACAGGATTCAAATTACAAGAACAGGTGACCAGAGAACTAAATCCGCAGTCTAACCTTTAAAAGGTAATGAATTTTCCAAAATTGCTGAACATTTGAGGAGTTTCTCACTGAGTTCTTAAGGTCCCTATAAGCAACGGGTGTCAAAATTATTGATGAAAACCATTTTTATAGTAAGTACCAGTGACCCTCAGTTACATCCTTGTTTGTAAACAAACGTGAGATTATTGCAAGTACGTGTACGCCTGCGTTGGTGTATAAGTCTACATGTACTTGTGTCGGGTATTTGAGAGTATTCATAGGTTGTCTTTGAGTTTATGTATAGTGAGTTTACATGTCCATTGTATTATTCGAAAAATTTCCCAAAAGTGGCAAACAGTCCGAAAAAGGAAGGAATCTCAGCAGTGTTGAACATTGATACAGCGCATAGTAATAAAGTTTCCCATGTAGAACTGCACTGATTTTCTAATATATGTCAGCCGAAGACTGCACACGCGTGCAGTAGGATTTGATTATAAGCTATTTACCTTAAAATCCATGAATGAACTATTTCAGTCCATCAGCCGATGTTTTTTTCCATTATATGAGAGGACTTTGAAAAACCTCAGCAATACTATTTAGATTTGAAATTTAATATATATATGTGAAAAGATCCCAATCTAATTTATTCGGATATAACTTGTTGTGTCAGATATTTAGCTCTTCGAGAAAAAACTTCACAGGTGCACTTGCTGGGCAGAGAAAAGGTCGCCTTCTTATTCACTAAACGTGATCGCGAATAGTATGATGGCTCATCAAATCAGACAAGAGTAAGTCATAGTAAAATCGTGGAAAGAATTACGACCAGTGCAACAGTTGATCTAGACATCATAAAGAAACGCAAAGAAATGTTCGATGAATGTGGAAAATCACTCATTGCATTGTCTAAAAGTGAGGCAATAGAGTGCTTCCAAATGGACACTCTAATAAGAGGCACCAGCGAGAGAACATATTATGAACACAAAGGTAAGGAGACATGTATATCTGGGCGGCATTATCGAAATTTTTACTGTGCAGCTCACGAAGAAGATATTGAACTAACACAAGCAGCTACACGAAGGAAATATTGGACTAACATAAAGAATGGTAGAGATAAACATATATTTGAAATGGAAAGTCATTCGCATTGATAACGAAAATTGCAACTAGTGAAGATTTCCGGAGCGTAGCAAAAGCAAGAGAGAATGAGGACGAGAGATTTATGTAATTTTGAATGTTAAACAAAAAGAGAATAACCTTATTTGAATGTTGTAGTGAAAGGTTGTAACCGATGCCAGATAAGGATGCTCGCAGTCTCGAAGAGTGTCTTCTAATTATTCCATGGACACAGCAACTAAAGTGATTTTGATTACATCAATGTTTTCGCCCATATCTACGTCACCAGTGAATTTCCACGCCTTCTATGTTCTGAGTCTGCAAGACAAACAAACAGAACATTTCCAAAAGCTCCCTTGTTGTTAATCATTGATGTTCTATATTCTAAAAGTTGAAAGTATCTGTTATGTTTTTTGCTCTCTCTAATAGAACTTGCTTATTAACTTCATTTGCCTTGTATGAGCCATATCACACAAAGCGTGGATCTTAGTACTTCCTTTATTTCACTCGTTTCTTAGTATCTTTCATTATAAAAATAATTATTTTGGCTACTTCTGAGGTGTTAGTGGTCGTTTTCAATGCCGAGCGGTTGACTATTCTTGGAGCTCCACAGCTATGATAGAGCGTCCTCAGATCTCATATTAAGCAGGTTCCAGTCAAAAGAATCGGACGGGGAGCACCAGGTAAGTCTGTTATCAATTCCCCAGCGCCATTGGGATAGAAGACTTGGTTACCTCGACGCATGGTTGAATCAGACTTTCGCATTTCTTTTAAACGGCACCTCTCCCACTGCTCTTCCTAAGCGATAAAATAAGAAGCGTTGTAGTGCTTGCATTCTAAAAGGATAAGGATGAGGCTCTCGGCGTTGATCAAACTTTGAGGGATGCACCATGCATTCGTCTTCAATTTTTCAACTTCGCCATAGGTGATTGAATGTATATCTGGAATTTTCATTGACAGACGGTGGCCTGCCGCTGTATCGAGTCAGTGCTGCTTATCCTCCTAGACAAGTCTGTGACCAATCCGGTACTCATTTATCGAACCCGATGGATGGATGGATTGGTGAGCCATGAGCGCGAGATCGAACCATTGAGGACGCAGAGCACCTCTAACCACTGCGCCACGTGCGCTCTTTTGCCACTCAAACTATGCAAAATGCGGCACATAATAGTAATGTACTTATAAGAGCTGTTTGTTCGAGATCTACTTTCTATTCGTATCAGTTTTAGACCTTGAATCTGAGCAGTTCTTGTGATAGTGCAGCGAAAAGTGTAAAGCAGAAATAATCATTGAACCCGTTTAATGAAGCTGCAGTGGAATCGCAATGTCTTGACTTTCTTGGTTAGAAAATCAAGAATAAATTATTGTTACTTTACATTATAACCGTCTACGAGAGGATAAGATGAGCTAACCATTAAATGTGTTCTAAACAAGTTCTTAAAAAATGATTTCATCGAGCAATAAACGAAACATTCAGGAAACATCTAACAGTATACAAAAAAAAGAATTCTTTCTAAGAAGTAGAGAATGGAAAGTGCAATGTATTCTGTTCATAATCACCACTCTTTGGCAAACGTTATTCTTTTCACGCTATTATTAAGAACACTCGAAACACAAGGTATGACTATACTACACGATACCGACCAGAGTAATCGAGTGTACAATACTGTGTGTTGGATCACAATTTCACCTGACATTCACGTGTGTGAATTGTTCGTCGTCGCCTACTCTTAGTATAGGGGACTGAGCGCCCCTAGAGGAGTGGTTAAAGACGAAAGGTAACTGCCCAGCTGACGAGACCGTCAAGGTCGAAACACGTGTATCGGGCTCTATAAGTCAACCCATTTAAAAACGACATGACATGTTGGCCCAAATAATAATTACGAGATATGTTGAGATTTGAGCGTGGTTTTAAGAGAACACCCAAAATACAGGTCATTCTTTTCGTTCGTTAGAGCACACAGTAAAGACCTTCCCAAAAAGAAAAAGATTCGGTATCAAATCCTACATTTTTCAAACTATGGAGTAACTACAAAAATATGAGACTAGAGAAATCTTCACTAACTTGGAGTTATGCCCCTTTTGCAAGCATGTACTTTTCGCCGTGTAACTATGGAAAATCTACGGCACATGAGTGTCCTTTTGACTATTTACATTAATAGAGACCTTCTTATCATTGATCCGTTATTTCAAAATAATTTCGTTTCCCAAAAACTCTTAATTTACCACCTATGTACAAAAATTTTATTGGGGGGGGGGGGGGGGGGGATCATTTATTAAGCGCGAGAGCGTAGCGTATATTCTTTTCGCCGCACGCATTAGCGAATGTCGAGGGTAGTAAACGGCTACGGTTCAAGATATGAGCATTAATTTTGAGTGTAATGGATATGGAAACTTGGATCGTGAAATGGAGAGGTACATTTAACGGGGATCTAATTTTGGGCATTTACCAGGCGAAATCACAGAATCGTTTGTGCAATACCTCAGTCAAAATGAGCATGAAAATGTTTTGTGAGCACTGTTTGAATTTGATGGAAAGCAAAGAGGCAATCTGATGTACAGCCATTTTTGAATATTCTTCGAGTGACAAAACCTTTTTATTTTTTTCCCATTGAGTTGCTCTACAAAAATTGAGTACGGGCAACACCTGGAACACTGTGCGCAAGAGTTGAACAAAGATGATCACGAATATGAACTCGAAAAGTTCTTATTCAGCGAAGCACTTGTGGAGGAGAATGGCGTATCTCTCCGAGATAATTTACGTAACTGGCTATACATTACTAAAAGGACCAGTCCTGTCGTACTAAAGTGCTCGAACACATCGTGTCAAGAATATGATATGAAAGTCAGATGGCTTACAAAGCAACCAACAATTAGTGGTTTCGGATGACAGGTCCATATCGCCGTTGAAGCCAGGCTACGCTGACAGATATTGGATATATATATACAAGAGTAAAGGATCCACAAGGAACTGCTAAAAATTCGGTCCAAATAAGGAATTGCGAAAAATAACTTTATAATCTGATGACATATTTTGAGTCTTTATTGGTGTGTTATGACACTTATACAGTGCAAGACACGTGTTTTGGATTTACAGCTTCCTCACAGTCATTCATTGCGGGGAGATATCCCTTACATAGATAGATATCAAATGTTTTATCAGTCACTAACAATCGATTGTGGAACACTGGTCATTGGGTGATCTTATCATCTTGCGGCAAGTGTACATATTTCGGCATCAGTTACTCTAGATAGAGAATATCTCCCGGAAAGATCTGCGTGAACCGAAAAGCACCGTGCAGCTGACGAGGCTGTAATGTCAAAAACACGCCTCTTGCGCAGTATAAGTGCTAAAACAGACCTCACGAAAGGCTCACTTGTTATCAGACTGTTTCAAGCGAAGTTTCTAAACACTCGAGAAGTGAGGTATAAAATTGACATTATTATGAAGGGAGCGCGTTGGCTAGCAATAAGAGGAGCTCTGCGACACGAATGTGATCGATGTTTTGATTTTGCACTCATGCTTTCGAAACCTTCGATCCCTACGGGGTCGATAAAATGGTACCAGACTTATCTGGGAGGATAGAATAGCAGCACTGACTTGGTACATCGTTAATCCACCGTGAGTCATTGTAATGGTCAAAATGCATTCAAATACTTTGAACAATGCTCAATGAAGTCAAATACATGGCACATCACTTGTGGATTCATAGATTCCATTCAAACTTTTTTCAGTCTTACTATTCTTTGAAAGCTCATATGGCGCAGCGGTTAGAGGTGCTTCGTGCCAACACAAGATTGATAGTTTTTAGCTCATAGCTCATCAGACCTTCCATCTCAACCGGATCAATGAATGATACCAAATTTGCCAGGTAGTATAGCATCGCTGACTTGTTACAATGGAGTTAATGTGAAGGCCAGATATGCGTTCAATTACCTCAAACGAAGTGAAATTTGAAGACGAAAGTAGGGTGCATTGCTTATGGGTTAACCAACGACAAGAATTTTATCCTTAGTAATTCATTGTTGAAACCGAATAAAAAAAAATTCAATCGGTTTGTATGATTCTCAAAACTCATCTGGTTCCTTCTCTGTTTCTTTGTTATCGTTATTACTACGCTTCAGACTGATTTCTGAATTAAAATGCTTCCGTTTGAAGCTATATTGTATGACTTATTTACCTTCAGGCCACCAGAGCCTCTTGCAAGTGGAATACATACGCTTGTTTTGATCAACAATTGATCCATGATATTGCCCATAAATAACAAGTCGGCTAGTAAAAATTTCTTCATAGAGTTTTGATATGCTGCTTCGAAAAAACACTTCGAAATCATGTATGAATTTCCAAATAACTTTGTAGCCATACCGCTCATACTGTTCAAGAGTTGCACCGATTTTGTAATACATGCGGTGTTTACAGGAAAAAACGCTTAATATTTCACCTTTTCCAGCGATCGAAGCATATAAAGCTTTATTTCTAGTTCCCGTTGAGTAGGAGCCGCAACTGCACATTTTAAAAGGATTTTTGATTGCCTAGGATTTTTTATCTATTAGCTATGATGTTCCCTATGTATGACTGGAGAGATACAACTTATCGGTCAAGAAGTGCTTTTCTTTCATGTGGAACTTCTCAACGTGAATATCAATGATAGGTGAACTCTTTAAATTTTAATTAATCTTTTTGCGCTATGATAATAAGGTTCACCGTAAAAACAAAAAGCCGAAAATGCAGCTTAACATTTAAAAACGCTCGATAGCCATTATGCGAAGCCATATGTACTTATGCATGGAACGAAGAGTAGATCACTTCACTTTTATAAGTGATTCTTTCGTACTCTGAGGACATACCTCTCATTTCACTTTGAATTTGATTGCTTCAAAAGTGGTTCGATCTCAAGTAGCAGACAAAGCTTAAGTAGTTTAACTTCTTTATTAAACAAAAGATTTGAATATAATAAAGTTTTGATTATAATAAAGGAAAGACAGTGAATAATAAATCGCTTACCCCTACCATACCATAGAGGAAGAGAATATTATTAAGATTCATTGTTAATAGAGGAGCAATGATCTGTGAAACAGCGAACAAATACGAGTGGTAATATCTAACGTTTTCCAATGATATAATCAAATAAATCTAAAACAACTCTGCTAACTCTTCTTAGTGGTGAAAACAAAATTATGTACAAATACAGTAAAGTACAGTAAGTACAGTAAAGTACAAATCCAACCATGAACCGCAGGGAGTAATGCCTCGTTATCACTTGTGATATGAGCCAGTATATAGAACTACTGTTTTAATGGGTGATTTGCACTACGAGCCTATGTGATCCTTCCGGTTATCTCCATTTAGATTACTCCGTGGAACACATGTAAAATAAAGCAGCGAGTAAGTTGGAAGTTATTATTGTGCCTGATGCGATTGAAATTTAGGTCTGGTGATTTCTTTTTTGAAGGAGTAATGGAGGTGTTTGATACTGGATTGTGGACAACTTGACTTTCCAGACTCTGAAGAAGGCGAACTGCTGAAACATTAACTGTTGAACAAAGATCTTTGTAACGCCTCGTGCCTGCTATAAGAAAAAATCAAAAAACAATAGTGTATAATCGAATAGTGCTCACGTCAATGGATTTAACCTCCATGCAACCGTGCCTCCAGATTTTCGTGCTGTTGGTGCTTTGATTTTGGCAGTTTAGAAATGCTTGAAAACCCATTAAGCTTCTACACAACGTTCCTATTTTGTTCGCTTAAGGTAAAACGATAATCATTTAGATTGTGAAACTGTAACCTCACCGAGGTTGTTACGTCTGAGGCATACGCACGTTCGGAGGTGTCACTCTCCTTATCCGTGGCCCAGGAAGACGCATGAAGCTTCAGAGAAGGAAAATTATGCTTAAATAGTCACATGAAAGTAATGCTCGGATTTGGTCTTATTCTTTGTAACCCGTGAAAGTCGACCACCAAATATTCAGCTACGATAGCATAGCACGACGTATCTCTCACCTCAATTCATAGCATGACAGACAAACAAGTTGATAGAAGGTGTCCAGTGATTAGGATAGGTCGCAATTATTTTAATCTAATCAACTTCTTGCCCATTTTGGAGAAGGAGGGAGCAACAATAATTACAATTATGAGATGCACCCTCAACACTACGAATTCGCTAAGCTGTCCATTTCAAGTATTCGATTAGTTCAACCTAGTTTTAACTTTATTGTCGAGTGTTACTTAAGTTGTAGTATTGAGGGTTTTTCAATGCTCTTATGTCCTTTCTCTTTATCGATATTGAAAACTTCTTTTCTATGTTTTCTGAGTTCACTGTTTTAAGGACTCGATGTTAACAATATTACACAGTCGTTGTGAAAATTTTCACTGCCCGCTTGAACGAATACGTTCCAGAGATTGATGGTTTGGTAACGATTTTTTTTTTCGAGAAGCAATCATCCCAGCGATTTCACCAATATTCGTAGACCAGTAATCTACTGAAAACACTTTACTCATTACATTGACAATCAAATGATATAACTTCCCATACATTACAATGTGCGGATCCTAACACTTCCTGTAGTCGATGGTTTCCTATAACGACAACACACATTCGAATGGCACGACGCGATGTAATAGAATAACCGCTTCGGGTGTTTTTTTTTTTGGATTGCTTATCAATATTATACTATCCTCTTTGGAAGTATATTTTGAAATTCCATTTTTTGGCAGTCCATATTCTTGCTTTCAACGGAGCGATGTTAGGTAATAATATTTTCGATTTCTCCAGATTTTTTCCGTGAGAGTCCAAAATGATCTTAAGGCCTCTATACTTGGCTGTTCTACTTTCAACAGAGTTTGCACGCCCGATGGAAGGTTGGAGGAGTCATTTATCTGGTTAGCACTATCGTCATTTGGAGATGAAAATTTGAATTTATTCCACAGATAGTCTAAGAATACTTTATAAGCGCTCTAATCTGGTAAAAAGAGTTGTAGTTCTTTGTCCAAGCACTTTATATATATATATAATATATATATATATATATATCACCTGTATCACCTGTCGTCCCGTTGATCGTCGAGTGACTCGAGCGGGTACCAGCAACTCTTCCATTTTTCCCTATCGCGTGCAAGAGTAGCCCAGTGGGTCCTCCTTGCTCTAGGAATTCGCTGAGCATCATATCTTTCTTCCATCGCTTTCGTGAAGAAATCGGACCAACGGGTCAGTGGTCTTCCTTTAGAGCGCTTGACGTCCCGAGGAATCCAGTCGGTAACGGCTCTCGTCCATCGGTTGTCGTTGAAGCGCATTACGTGTCCGGCCCACCTTATTTTCGATATCCTGGCGTGTAGAACGGCGTCTCTGATTTTCGATCGTTGACGTAGGTCGGAACTTCGGATCCTTTGTCTCATTTGCGAAATACGAGATACTCCTAGCATCGACCTTTCGACTGCGCGTTCGATAACGGCAAGTGATCTTTCATCCTGCTTACGTAGCGACCAGGTTTCTGCTGCGTACGTTAGGGCAGGGATAATTGTCGAGTCGAAAAGGTGGGCACGGAGTCGGATGTTCTTTGTCCTCTTCACTACATCTTCGATGCTCTTAAACGTTCCCCAAGCCGCTCGTTTCCTCCTGCTCAACTCTGGGGCTAGGTCGTTCATCATGTTGATTTCACGACCTAGATAGATGTAACTGGAGCATTCGGAAATTGTCGTTCCGTTGAGCGTGAATGGGGCATTAGAAACCCATCCGTTCCTCATGAACATTGTTTTCGTTAGATTCAGTTGAAGACCGATCTTTCCACAGACGTTGTCGAAATCAGTCAACATTCGTTCCGCTTGGCTGATGTTTGGTGTTATGAGAACGATATCGTCAGCAAAGCGAAGATGGTTTAATTGTCGACAGTCAATTTTCACTCCCATTTCGTCCCATTCTAAAGTTCGCATGACGTTTTGTAGGGTGGCAGTGAATAGTTTTGGCGATATTGTATCGCCTTGTCGAACCCCTCTTCTTACGTCAATGGTGATATTGTTGTAGAATGGAGATATTCTGGTCGTGAAATCTTTATAATGCTCACAAAGGATCATTATGTACCGAGTAGGGACGCCCTGGTTATCCAGAGCCTCTATAACCGCTTCTGTTTCCACTGAATCAAAGGCTTTCTTCAGATCGATAAAAGTGAGACAGAGTGGTTGTTTGTACTCTCGCGAAACTTCAATGAGTCTTGTGATCGTGTGGATGTGGTCCATGGTACTAAATCCTTTTCTGAACCCTGCTTGTTCGCATGGCTGTCCTTCGTCCAGTGTTCTGTCAATCCTGTTCAGGATGACTCGAGTAAAGGGTTTATAGACAACGGACAGCAAGCAGATTGGGCGATAATTGCCTATGTCGTGAAGGTCTCCCTTTTTGAACAACAATACGGTCTTGCTGGTTTTCCATTGAATAGGGACCTTGCATTCTGACAGGTAGCGAGTGAAGAGCCGAGCCAGGGTGTTGATGAGAACTGGCGGCAGGTTCTTCAGGTGTTCTGGTCTAATCCTGTCTGGACCGGGTGTTGTTCTGTTTTTCACCGACGATATGGCATGTCGGATTTCGGAAGGAAGGACCGGTGGAACGACATATTCGTCCTCTTTCAATTTATATGACGGTAAGAGAACATGGCTAGCGAAGAGATCCGAGTAGTACTGGTGGATGATTTTCTCCATAGCCCTTCTGGAAGCTGTAAGTGTCCCGTCATGGTATCGGAGTGCAATCATCTTGGTCTTATAGTTGGCGAAGCCTCGCTGGGCTTTGCGAATGCTCTTCCCAGCTTCTGCAGCTTCTGCCATAACTGCTGCTCTTCTCTCTTTAAGGTCTTCTTTTATCGCTTCTCTGCATCGTTTCGCAAGTTCGGACGTAAGGTTTCGGTTGCCTGCGGCTCGTGCGATTCCACGTTGACGTATCAGCTCGGGTGTCTGCGGAGACAAGCGTCTCTTCGTTACCTTAGGACTTTCGGCTTTTTTAGCGCCAATATATATATATATAATATATATATGAAACTTGAAGGATGATGTATAATTATGGTTGCCAAATCTATTAGAACAACTGGTAATAGTATCGCGTTGAGGATTCCGGAAAAGCGTGAGAACGGCTTGATTTCTCTGCTTCTTGTTTCGGAGACTAAATCTCTTGCTTGATATAGAATATCTGCTAGTACTCTTATAAGTTGTATTCCGTTGCTTGATAAAGTTCGATGATGGTGCAGATGCACTATAGGATTTTCACCATACTCGCTCACTACAGTTTTTGACGATCGGGCAATTTTGCATGCTACGTTTGATTATTTCCTTGTGGATGTTATACAAGAGGCAAATCTACCAAATTTTTCTTTTTTTGGCATAGTGGATGAGAGCAGTTCTAACTTGCACATTTAGTGGCCAATAGCGATAGCAGAAAGATATGGTGCTCAGCGAATCCCTAGAGCGAGGAGGACCCACTGGGCTACTCTTGCACGCGACAGGGAAAAATGGAAGAGTTGTTGGTACCCGCTCGAGTCACTCGACGATCAACGGGACGACAGGTAACTGGTGACAGTGATAGATCTCACAAAGAGCGCATGCGGCGCGATGGTAGAGGTGTCGCACAAAAGGCGCACATGGTTCGATCTCGCTCTCATGGTTCACTAGGCCATTTTCGCGGTCGGTAGATTGGTAAGAGAGCCTTGTCTGTGGGGATAAGCAGCGCTGACTCGATACAGCCGCAGGCCAGCGCTAGTCATTGAAAAAGGCCACATATGTATTTAATCACCTCAAATGAACTTAAAATTTGAAGACGAATGCATGGCGCATCCTGCAAAGGATGATCAGCGTTGAGAGCCGTATCTTCTTTCTTTAAATTGATCCCATTTGCTCATTTCGTGATCTTCCTCCTGTATATGGCACACCTCTTCTTCATTCCGCTGTATCTGTGACAACACGTCGTTTTGCAGTCGTTGTGTCCGTATCGGATTTTTGATTTTTGCTCTTTAAAATGGCGCATCTCGCAAGTTAACAGCATGACAAAGGGAATACAAGACAAGTTTTTTTTTGTTGGAACTTTGAAGCTCTCTCCTGTTTCATTTTATCTAGATCGCATGAACGTTTTTGTAAGGCACTCTTAATCTAACATAATTGCTCATATTCATGCTGCTACTCACAAAGTATTGTAAACCAGGTCTACATGTATGTATTAACAACTACCATATGTAAAAAATTCTTTACTCCCGTCTCATATGTGCTTTACATAAAGACAAATTTGACGATTGAGGCTCGAGATCTGACTCAAATTTCAGTATCACACACACGTCAAAATCGCCGATTTCTACAGTGTAATCAATATAGGACGGTTATTACACAATTGCACATCTATAAAAACTAGAATTTCAACATGAAAATACGACACGTTATCACAAGGCATAGATCTATCGATAACTCAAATCTTACACGACTTAAGTGTAATCAAATTATGGTAGCAAAAAAGTAAAATGCTTGATCTGTTCCTAATTAACACGTGAAAGCTCGTCAGAGACACCATCGACACCACTCTTCAATACTTTTTTGTGGACGTGTTCTTGCAATGGGCGAAAGCAGTTCTCCGCGGTTCACACTGGACAATGGATTTTTCCGAAACACGCGATGAGCCGTGGATTCCGATCTCAACAAGGAATTGTCTCCTGAAATATTATATTTGATTGGAGACTAAGCTCTGCCGTATTTTTCTGTTATTTTCACTTAAATGCACTATATTTAGTTCTTTGCCTTTTTTACCGTGTTTTATGGCATTCGAAAGCCCGTGTTTTCGACATTCTAAACATGTAAGCAAGCCATTTTGATTTTTATAAGTGTATAACCTTTTTTTATACGTTGGCAGCTAAATTTTGACGTACTTTCTTGTTATCTTTGATTGCCCACGATATATTCATCTCTTGGTCTTTTCTATCGCGTGCTATGTCATAAGAAAGCTTGTAATCTCGAGATATCAAATATGTAAACTACTTTATTTCTTGCAACAGCATGAAACTTTTCAAAATTTCATCAGTATACTTCAAAAGTTTTATCGTGAAAGTCTCGTAAACGTACCACTTAGGTTATTCTGCCATTGAAGCAACACAAAAATCATGAGCATTTAACCGCAAGGCGATTAATCTACGAACTACACAAAGATGGTTAAAAACGTTTGTGAACGCGACACCAACACGTCAAAATCGGCTACGATAGCTTTCTCGGGGGCGAGTAAAGACAACGCTCGGGCACATATTGCGCGTCTGACTTGGCAAAAGATTGAAGAGGTAAGGTGGAAACACTCAATTCATTCACCGTATAACCCAGATGCTGCTTCAAGTGATTACCACCTTTTCAGGCCTCTGCAGCATTTTTTGGCAAGAAGACGCTCTACTAAAGTCGATGACGTTGGTAAAGCACCTTTATTCATTCTGAAGTAAAAGAAAATTCCATACAACGATTTAATCTGATAAGGATATGACATATTTTGAGCCATAGGTCTAGTGCTATATAGGCGCCTATTTCGTCCTATTGCGACTCATCAGTAGCACCCTCCCTCGGTTCCGTCGATCCTTTGAGGTGAAACAATCCTCCAAAGGAACCGACGCCGAGTAAAATTAAGCACCCAAAGTAGGATGATGTTATTACCTGACTTTGTGGTGACCGGCAGTCGAGCTTACGGCTTTTAAAATGAACTATACTTCTGCTATCGACTGCTTTTTCACAGACCCGCTCAAAATGATTTAATCTGATAAGGATATGACATATTTTGAGCCATAGGAATTTAATTTAAAAATTTTTGTGCTTAATTTTACTCGGCGTCGGTTCCTTTGGAGGATTGTTTCACCTCAAGGGATCGACGGAACCGAGGGAGGGTGCTACTGATGAATCCCAATAGGACGAAATAGGCGCCTATATAGCACTAGACCTATGGCTCAAAATATGTCATATCCTTATCAGATTAAATCATTTTGAGCGGGTCTGTAAAAAGCAGTCGATAGCAGAAGTAAAATTCCACACAGTTAGAGAAAATCAAATGGCTTACATATTTACAACTCAAGATCTCAAGATTACAATCTTTCGAGTGACATTAAACGCGACAAAAAAGTCCATGAAAAAAATAGTTTATTATATTTAACTCAAAAGTCCAACTATCTCTAAACCTCGGCATAAGTGGAAAAATGCAGAATTTCTCACGAACTATCCTTTTCTTTATCTAAAACTTGCACGAGGTTGGTAACTTCTTCTTTTTCTCAAAACCCGATGGCTAGCGTTTCGGCGGCAACGCTTTCGTCAGAGCCGGACGTATAAGTCTTACCATATCTCATTACTTAGTCAACATTTTACAAGCATCAAAAGTCCAGTAGAAAAGAGATCAGCAGTCTAATCATTCTGGTAAACCTCACCTTTCTTTGTTTTTTAGGACCGGTCTAGTGTGACGCGATTTACAAAATAAACCGCACTCAGACTAGAAAATGAATCTGGGATAAGGTGCCATATCACTTGTTATGTTCAGGCATTCCCCCTCTTATTTATTTCCGGTCGTTCGCGGTTTATCTAAAAAGCCTCAAGGGTTTTTCGCGCTGATGTTTTTGATTCTGGCTCCAGGATTTTCACTACCACATCAAAGTCCGTGTTGCCATGTTTTTCCACTCTGTGTGCCCTTAAAGGCTTACTTGTTTATTGAAATTTCACCGAGCAATAAGATATGGTATGATATACGTCTAAACTCTGACGAAGGCGTTGCCGCCGAAACGTTAATCATCGAGTTTTGAGAAAAAGAAGAAGTTACCAACCTCGTGCAAGTTTTAAATAAAGAAAAGGACAGTTTATGAGAAATTATACATTTATTGTATATAAATAAAAATAACTGAAAAAAATACGACAGAGTTTAGTCTCCCACCCAATACATGACGGTTTATGTTTGTTGTTTTATACTTCATCCGCACATGCATCATTATGCCCGTGCACAGTGGTACGTTACCCTTTGCGGACTACGATGGTCGACCTTCAGGTGGACGCGTCGTTCGGACGTTACGAAGCTCCAGTGGAAATTCGAGTTAATTAAGTTCTCAGAGGGTCATTATCGAAAAGACGATAAAATATCACTGATGAGAGTCCTGTGGAAATAATTTTAGCAATCTTAACGCTAGGGTTTCCCCTTTTCAAACGAAGAAAACCACATCTTTGTGAAAACATTGTATTTCCACCTGTTACTGAAGATTTTATCTTAGCTTCTTAGTGCTTTTGTAGTCAGTCGATAGCTTGAAAAATTGATTTCGGTAGTTAGCTTGCTGTATGAAAAGGTCTCCGTTGTATGTTTTACTAATAATTAAAAGATAACGTTTTGGAATCGCAGTCCAAATTTGATAATTGATAGCATATTTTTAGGAATTATATAGTTAGATTTCGATTCTTATAAACTTTTTTTTGGCAAAAAATTAATTTATCGTCGGAAGAACTTTTGTAAATGTATTTCTAAGAAGAATAATGCTCAGCCGTCTTGAAAATCCTTACTTTTGGAAATATTTTCTGCGGCATGCAACCGCATTTCAAGGATTGCGTGCGTGAGTCCTTGGTGTTTTTTTAAAAATTCTAGTGCATAAACTATTGGTATTCATTCAATAATTGAGATCAAGTGGATTTGAAAGTTATGCTTTATTTTTTATATTCAAGAATCTCTGGCCAGATGAAGTTTTTTCTATAAGCAATCAATTATTTTCGATTGCACAAATCTCAGCGATTTCGAAGACCTTGTTCATTTTTGGACAGGACTCCTTGAAGCGCTATAACAGTCAAAAAAGATTGGGTTTCGCACTCCAAAGGTTACGACATTGGCCCTGAGTTACCGCGCTTTTTGCAGTATACCGATTACCTGAGAAACGTAATGTTATGTTGAAAAAAACGAGAAGTTGTTTTCAAAAAAATTTTCTAAAGGAATAGTCGAAATTCAAGATATCAAACAATTTGAGAATCTAGCGGAAAAGCTATGTTTAGCGAAGAATACTTGAGTGTTAAACATAATTTTATTTCTACTGTTGAAGCGTATCAGGGAAGCCGTCCTGATAACAAACAATACGTTTAAATTTGACGAGATTTCAACTATCGCGCTATCTTTGGAACATTCGAAAGAATCACAAAGAACGTTCCCCCAAGAGGGCAAATCAGAATCGAAAGTGATTCAAATTTTCAAAATCTAATATTCTTTTGGCTCTTACAGCTCTACAAGGAATCTTTTTCAAAAACCTAATACATTGTTGAGATTGTTAAAATACATCCTATCTGATGATTATAAATTGCGTACGAAAAAAAAAAACCTTGTCCGGCAAGAAATGCTTGGATGTAAAACAAAATTTTATTTTGACTGTCATAGCGCAACAAACAGGCATTCAAGAAAACGTCGTTCAAATTCACTTGATTTTATTTGATAATAGTTGCCAAGAAGTCTTGCAAAATAAAAGCATACGTTTTCACCAAAGAGCTCAAACAGGGTGGAGATAACGGAAAGGAACCGCTAAATCTCCATTTCCTCTTCGTATACCATGGCTATGAACTTCGTACACCTCGAACGAAATTACGCGCTGAACTGAGAAATGGAAATCTAATGTGTACTATGAATCAAAAAATCTTAAGAATTATCCATGAGGTGGAATCTAACGCAATAAGCAGCACCATTGTTGACGAACTATTCATTTTCTACAATTTACAACCTGTATTTTAAATCTTTATTCTTTAAAAATAAAAATAGGCTTGGTGAGCCATGACTTATTTTCGAGCGCATGTGGCGCAGTATTTAGAGGTGCCCTGCGTCGCACACGAGGTCAATGTTCGATCTCGCGCTCATGGCTCACCAAGCCATCCATCCCTCGGGGGTAGGTAAATTGGTACCAGACTGGTCTTAGACCTGTCTAGGAGGATAAGCAGCACTGATTCCGTTAAGCGGGAGGCCACCGTGAGTCATTATAAAGGCCAGATATGCATTTAATCACCTCAAACGAAGTCAGAAATTGAAGACGAATGCATGGCTCATCCCTTAGGGATTGATCAACGCCGAGAGCTTTATCCTTAATTTATCCTTTTATTTTGAATTTTTTGTACTTTATGCTATCAAGTCTATGAAAACCAAAAGAAATAAGAGATAATTTCGATTGAATTTTGGACAAGTTTGATAAAATGTCATATAAATGTTCGATAAAGGTTCTCACTATATCCTTCTCATGGATACTTGGTTTTTTCCTCCAAAAGTGTGAATTATAAATGGAGCCATCACGTTATTTCTAAGAAAAATAATCTTATTGAGATCTGTTCTATCATATTTGGCATTTCATGACATAGAAATCCCATTTGCTGACGAAAAAAGTATAAATTTCATTGAGAAACTACCACATAGCCCTGGAGCAGGCCCCGGCAGCCTTTCTTCATAGCCACCCAAGCCGCCCGTCAGCCAAAAATGGCGCCGTTCGCAAAGGGATATTAGTAAACACGACAAAATCTCCAAGCAGCAGTGGAGGCAACGCAAAAAGTGTTTGAAGATTTGTCGTACAGTGAATGAGTAAAACGAATCAAATGCAAGTTTTGCTGGGGACGCACAGAAAATGTGATACGGGCCAAGTGGGATAAAATGGAAAGAATGAATAAAAAAACTGTTTACTTAGTGCTTGACAAACCTGAGAGATTTTGTGAAGACGAGAAGTAGAAAAGGGCTGAGAGCTGAATTGGCGCAAAAAGTAAGCATCACTAAAAATCCTGCCCATTTTCCCACTCCTGTCCCAAGAGTAATCACCACCTGTCCGACGAAAAACACGATCATGTGAAAAATACATGGTATCAGAAGCCTGTAAGAGTATGTATATCATTAATAAGGTATTTCACACCGAGATTTTTTAGAAAGTGCACAGTAAAGTATTCACTCCGAAAGCTGGAATTCTTGACCATTTTGTTTATTTTCATTTCATTTCTGTCAATGCGAAAAAATCATTGAGTAGAGTGGTTGACATTATTAGCTCGCGTGACGTACTAGCCATTTGATCAAAAGATGGTTAAAAATGAAATAGTTCCTGTTTTTTTTTTTGCTTAGAGATAACCTCAGGCCTGCTAAAGCGATGATTTTTCTCTTTAATGGAAGTAACTCGAAAAACTGATTTGAATAGCATAACTTTCTTCTTGGACTTGACTTGAGCAGATGTCTTAAAGTATGGATGAACAGTTAAGATCTTTTCTCCGATTCAATATGCCATACGTAAACATCTTCTCTTTACGTTGCTAGACAGACGGGTTAGTGTAAAACTGAGCAATCCTTGTCATGGTGGTAGCATGATTGTGTATTCGAAATGAGTCAACAAAGCAGGGGCCATAAGTTCAAGAAAGCGTTACGACAATTATCCAGCTCATGGAAGCCCGCACTGCAAGAGAACGAATTGAGCGTTTCTCTAATCTATCATAAAACAGAAATCTAGAAAAAAGCACTACTGACTGAATTCGGATCATTCAAAGAAGCCAGCGATTGTTCCATAAATCTGAAACTTTCTCCCGCCTTTCCAACTCAACGATCCTTCACCCAAGGAGTTTTTGAACGATCTCCTCTTGAACATAATCGACACAAACAATATATATACACAACACACATACACACGCAAATGTCTATCGGAACGCGTGGTTTATATCGTGGGAACCTATTTCGTTATACAAATCCACGAAATTATACATCGGTAGCGGAAAACCACTGGTCTGGTGATCTAATGGCAAGTAGAGACCGCAAGTGGAAATTTAAGGGCTTGGACTCTAAGAATATAAAAGCATCTTCTATTGCGGTTTCGAACCAATCGTGTGACTGTTTATTGCCACAAGAGACAACACAGTTTGTTTCAGAGGGAAAAAAGACGACTGTGCATTCAAATGTGAATACAATTTAGTGTCTGCCTATCAAGAACATAGTTGGTGATCAATGCCGAGTCGGTCCTGGAAAATCCTATATAATGAACGAGCACGATAAAGACCATAAAGTAAACGCACTGCGTACATTGACTAGTTTATGACAAAGTTATATGGTGTACATACAGGTTAGGTTTGACTTCACGACTCCATCAACTTATGAAAGGCCTTTTCATAGTGGAGGTCCCTTCAAAACGCCACGTTTCAAGAATAACACGGTTTCACCTGGCCAACCCCATATGTGAGTTCTGTTTTCTAATATCATCTGATGCCAGTGCCTGGCTATCCGTACATAACATTCTTATCTAATAAGGATTATGACAAAAGTGATATTTCTAGACTTCTGTAGTTAGAAAAAAAAGCTTACCTTTTCTCAACATTGTTGGTATGTGTCGCGTACATGCGTGAACGCGAAACAGTAGATTTTAGCTTAATGAGGAGAATAACTGACCACCTGCAAAAATTCTTGATGATTATAATTTTGTGCTTTTGCAGCTAATCAACTTTCTCCTTGGAAATTATCACACTAACTCCTCATTTTAATGCTTTATAACAATTTTAGAACGCTGCCAATATACATCTAAGGATATATATATATATATATATATACATGTATATATCTATCTATCTATATATATATATATATATATATATGTATGTATATATATATACAAAAGGATAAAGCTCTCGGCGTTGATCAATCCCTGAGGGATGCGCCATGCATTCGACTTCAATTTTCAACTTCGTTTGAGATGATTGAATGCACATCTGGCCTTTACAATGACTCGCGGTGGCCTCCCGCTGAACCGAGTCAGTGCTGTTTATCCTCCCGGACAAGTCTGAGACCTGTCTGGTACCAATCTACCGACTACGGTGGGATGGATGGCTTGGTGAGCCATGAGCGCGAGATCGAACCAGTGACCTCGTGTGCGACGCAGGGCACCTCTAACCACTGCGCCACATGCGCTCTATAAATATATGTATATATATATATGGCATACATCTTGTGCTTTCTAATTATTTCATTACAAAGAACGAATGTCATCTACCAAAGCCATTTCAGAGAGCTTAACCGGTAAAAAGTTATCAAAAGCTACCAATGAACGTCAAAAAAGCTCCCCTTAAAATCAATGGGATGAATTTACAGCAGTGAGGCGAAAATACGTACTTGAAGAAACTACATTCAATGCTTACTTGAACTCTTCAATGAGCCGTATTTTCTGATAGTGCGGGCCCAGCATATTTAACATTAGCTCTTCCTAGCGCAGCTGTCGTCTATGGTGATGGTGTGTTTCTAACATCACAGGACTGTAGAGTTGAAAGTTGAGCACGAAGTTTGGGTGGGTTGGTTGGTTGTTGACATCTTTGTTAGGCTCAAACGTGACCCATGCTTCTCTATATCTTATGTCGACTTATTCGCTCTTTCCGTTTTCCAAGTTGAATGAATGTTTAGGTACACGCACGAGGTGGTCCCATTCATAGGTCAACTATTCGAGCAAATCTGATCACCTTTGCACCATGGAATCGTCATGAACTGATTCTTTGTCGTGCATTTGCGCACTCTAATCTTTTTTTCTCCGTTCCTCTAAGTTCACTGAGCATCGTCTTTATCTTGCTGGTACTTTTTTTATGAAGATGTTGTTGAAGACAAAGATCTGGCGTATTTTTTTTTCGATTTTCCTATCGGCCGTCAATACGCTTGTACTTTGCGCCTCAGTCGAGCAGCTTTGTTACAATGCAAATCGTCAGTAGTAGTTCTAGCAATATGGTATAGCCTTATCTAGCACCTTCTCCTGTGAGTATGGGGACACCTTTAGGTATCAATCGATTATGCTCAATACTTATGAGATCTCTTCTACACTCCGGTCGAAGCCTCAACGTCTCCTTTAGTGGAATTCGTCTGTAGAGCTAATATCTGTCATTTGTAGTATGTTCTTTTATTATTCCTCTAGAAGTTGTTTAACTTTGCAAATAACTTTTACTTGACTCGCATGGAGAACATGTCTGATAGTCACACAATTAGTATCGTTAACAATACTTTAATGCTCCAGTGATAGGCCTTTGTATCACTCTCTGTTGACAAATCTTTCTGCTATTTGTCGAGAACCTTCAAAATTTTCAGTGCATTCAACTAGTTTGAAAATGGAGCAAAATGATCTTCAGCGTAAATTGCCAAATGATCTTCCGTTATGCGTCTGTGTCGAAAAACGTCAGCGAATAAAATTCAAGAAAAATTGGATAAACGTGTCCAAATCTATTCATGAAAAGTGAGACGAACATCTCGTTACCACACTTGAAATAGCACAGTGTATAGGACTGCTGCTTTTAATTAAGAGGTGCATTCGGAACTAATGTGTTCTCTGCGCTGTTACTCTCCACTGGGACCATAGTGGAGGACTCATCAAAATAAGTGAATATGTTGGCAAATTGTTTTGTACTAAATTCAGCTAAAATCTAGGTTTGGTGTTTTTCCGTTGAAGTAATGCAGGTGTTTCTCTGACTGTATTGTGGGCAATGTAATGTTTCTAAGCCCTGGAAAAAGCAAAACGGCCGAAACGTCAGCTTGCCGAATATATCTTTTTACAACAGCCTCGCGTTTGACACATGAATAGTAAAGAATGCCGAAGTTAGTGGAAAATCGGTCATGGAAATTGCTAATAATATGATCTTACAATGTATTTTGAGCTTTTTATGAGGTTTGTTATGGAGACCTATACAATGCAAAGCACGTGTTTCGGTATTTCAGCCTCGTCAGTTGCACGAGACCTTTCCATCAGTCAGTTCCTTGAAGATCTGCTCCTACAGAAAGAAGTCGACGCTATTCATATAGTTTGGTGGATTTCATGTACTACTAATGAAGACTGACGGCAATTACGCAAATAATGCTGTTTCTTGTCAAGAAAAACTCGCTAATATTCTTTCTACAAAGTCTAAGGATAGATAGGCGATTACAAAATACACGTTTACTTCGAGCATTGTAGTTCTGAAACTCCACTAAAGACATGCCTTACTCCAACTGCTCTCATAATCGGACCGTCATTCAACATTGCGAAATGCTTGATGGTCTTTTGACCATATCACTTTCAAAAAGAACATATAACTCTTTGCCACTATTTCGACTTCAAATCTTTACTATACACGATGAATCTAAGTAGTCGTGCAAAGTTTAATTAAAGTTTTGAACGTCTGCTGACAGACTTCTACATTTTGAATAGGTCTATTCATCACCCATACCATAATTATTTTGGCTCTCCCAGTAAACATATGGAGACACACAACTGCTTGTCAAGTAGTCGAAGCAGCAGTCACTGAGTTGATGGTCATTATAACCATCACCTGACTTGTCTACTCACTGCTGCACGAAATTTTTTGCTAAGTGTAAATTTAGAGGAAGAGTTTCATTTAAGTTTGCAAAACCCCTACAAGTGGCAGACGAAAATGCGATTTCGAAATCGAACAACTCCTAAAATTTTACTAGTCGGTTTTTAATGGTCAAAAAAGGATTTCAAATTCGTTCTTCTTGAGCCCGCACTGTAGTAAATCATCGTCAATTTCACGTGTCGAATTCGACACTACTGTTCACAACTTACGAATCAATGTACATTAGATATCCTGATAACACTACCAAGGTTTCAATAGTGGATGAATAAAAATTCTTGATGAATTACTTTCAAATTCATACATTCTGAGTTCAATCTGTGGACAAAATGACTCAGAGTTTTGACTAACATTTCAATAAGTTCAAATCTACGTATATATTTCAAGCTGTAGAATTTTCAGTTCTGCAGAACGTTGAACGAAAGAAACTGGAAATCTTGAAAACTGACGCGTAAAAGGTTATAGCAGGAACGATGGAAATGACATTGTTGATGAGGAACATCGCCGATTGCCCACCGGATAGGTAAAGTGAAAAGTCCTCAGACAATATTCCATACATTGACGGCTCATAATAGAATGTTACAAACCACGATTGAAAATGTGTTGCCAATACCTAAAGTTTTGATAGAATTCTAGTAAGTGCACGGTAATATAAGTCAAACAGTTACTCAGAAAAAAATCCTTGTTGACTTGTTACTTTCAATTTTATGGATACTTCTTCTTCTAAACTGTAAACGTTTTGGATTTCATTCATGGATTTCCTGGAGGATGAAAGTGGATAAAGGATCACAGAGAAGGAGAGCAAATAATGTTCAGATTTGCGATGAAGGATATCACATTTTCAGTTTCAATTTGTTACAAAAATTGCTTCCAAAATCTGTTTGGAAAAGGGCGGGCATCCATGATACTAATCGAGCTACTAAACGAATTCTATGAGCAGTTATAAGACATATTATGTCATGGAAGTTCTATACGTACATCTAAATGACCGAGCTCTATTGCAATCACATAGGAGCGCCCTAGTTCAGCTAAATCTAGAAATGGAAGAAAATTTAACACAATCAGTATTCTACAGCATCATTTTGTTAGACGATGTCCGGAAGTGATTGTTTTACCTTTTATTTAAGCTATTCAAGTGCGCACGTAGATCAACCTCAACGAAGGATCTTGACTAAAAGATTTAGAACATCAAATCTCATGTTTTTTCTCTGTTAGCTCCCTTTTTACACCAAATATACTTGAAATTCAACCATTGATATACGCTAGACATCCATTAAAGTGTATTCTCAGTCCGATTTTCAGTCCATTCCAAATCGGGTAAATTCTGTGCGCAGCTCCGACATTAAGCGTATAATGTGAGAATTGATGAAAAGGAGATCTATCTACTCATATTCATGTAACAAACATGCCTCCATTAATGAAATGATACAGAAACATCCACATATTGCATAAGAGTGTGCTCTTCGCTGAAACTTATATGAATGTGGGGTTCGAATCGCTGACCATCGAGACCACGCCACAAGAGCGATGTGCCATACCATTGAGAACCATGCCCAGTCGGAATAAATCTGGAATTTCTCGTATTCGGCTGATTGGGGAAACTCCAAAGCTCTACAGAGACCGCGTTTCATAATGAAGTAATCGAAAATCCATTTATATCACGCATAAGGATCGAAAAGATTAAAAACGAATTGAACATTTTTTAGTGACAGAAGTATAAGATTAAAAAATGCGACACCTGAACGCAATGTCGCCAATTTTTCGGAGTTATCTCCGATTTGAAAATTATTGTTAGCCCTGGCCAAATGCCATAGTTAAACAACATCAAAATGTCCAGAATTCCTGCCGAGACTAAGAATCGGTAGCCGGCAACGTCCTGAAATCAGTTTTATGTCAGTTACTAAAAAAGGAAGAATAGTGTTTTCACAACTCCTTCAATATAGCTCCCTAACTTAGCACAGTCACCTATATGAAACGTCATTTGTTCCGCTTCCAGAGCAATTCAACATTTTCACGGTGCGTAAGAAACTGTGGAGTAGCAAGACTAGTGACAGCTCTATGATTAGATCATTGTGCAAGTGCAAATGGGTGAATTTCCTCGGAATCATGCTCAAGTGCAGCTCTCAAATAGCATTTAGGGCAGGGCATGTCTCTTTAGAGAACAAAAGCCTCAGGTTTGTAATTGTGCACCCGGTATTTATAAGGCGGAAGAATTTCATCACCTCGCAGCTTGTGTTCTGTGAAAAGGCTTCCTGTATAACTTCCTGCAAGTAGATGAGAATATCTAGAACTTTCTGTTTTTCCGACAGAGGATGGACCGTGAAACCTAGTTTTTCCTTAATTTTCAGTAATCATTCGTTAGCCAAAATATTGACAAATTTCATTGTTTACGTGGATTTCTAAAAAGAAAAAAAAACATGCAGCGCTCATTGTTTGCGCCGATATGTGAATGAGATTTTGCAACATTGGTGTCAGGCCATCGCGCCTTCGGTACATTACACACACTCTAACCCACAAGAAATGCGCGCCGAGTGCGCAACCCAGTCTTCTTTTGGCTGCAGCATTGCACCAAGAGTTCCTTCTTAAAACCGAGCGCACTGTTCAAATTGTCGAGATGTGTGCTGCAGAGTAATCATTGGAAGTCTTTAAGAAAACCTGTGCCCAGCGAAAAACGCTCGAGTGAGAAACATAAATTTATTTTATTGCTAAAGCGCAAAAAAGTATTTTTCGAAAACCAACTACACTGCTGAAATCGCTAATTTTTTTTTCTCTGAGCCAAACGCGAGGTGTTATATAATTTCTTTATTTATCAGTTGTGATCCCCACTTTCATGATAAGACTATTAGTCAAAAAGTGGTGGTTTTAAGCGTAGTATTGTTGAATGGTATGATTTTGTTCTCACGTAATGTTCTCCCCAAGATAGTATTCAGTGGATGAGTATGTGTATGACAAACTCGGACCTTGCCAGATTTGCGCTACAGCTGCGACGATGGCGAACCGAATAAGTGACGAGTTCGCAGAGAAATTTTGTGAAATGTGGTCGACCGTGTCGACAGTACTCACCGCTTTCTAACTAATAGTCTTATAATAAAAGTGAAGATCACAGCTATTGAATAAAGAAATTATATAAAACCTTGTGTTTGGCTCAGAGAAGAAAATTGGGGATTCCAACAGTGTACTTGACTTTCGAAAAAAAAACTCTTTTGCGCTTCAGCAATAAAAATAAGCTTGTGTTTTTAACTCGAACATTTTTCGCTGGGCGCAGTTTTTCCTACAGACTTTCAATGATTGCTCTGCAGCACACATCTCGACAATTTGAACACTGTGCTCGGTTTGAAAAGGAACTCTTAGTGGAATGCTGCAGCCAAAAGAACACTGGGTTTCGCACTCGGTGCGTATTTCTTGTGGGCTGGAGTGTGTGTAAATGCACCGAAGGTGCGATGGCCTGACCCAAATGTTGCAATGTCATTCACGTATCGGCGCAAAGAATGAGCGCTGCGTGTTTTATTTTTGAAAACCAAGTAAACCATGAAAATCGTCAATATTTCAGCTATCATATGATCACTAAAAGATCAAGGAAAAACTTAGTCCCCCTTAACTAGGGCAAAAACACCAAATCTATTAAGCAGAAGTAATTAAAATTGCTTAACAACACTATTGAAAGTAAGCGCCATCAGCCTAAACACATCTCAGTCATCTCTCAGGCAACAAATCAATAGCGCGCTTATAGAACTCTTCATTCTTGAATTCAAAGAAAGTTGTCATTCCTAGACGCAAATGATTCATGTGTTGGAATTTCTTCTTGCTCAGGATGTGCTGCAGCAATTGGAAGAGGTGATAGTCGGACGGCGACAAGTCAGGAGAGTACGGCGGATAATCCAGCAACTTCTAGCCAGTTCGATCAACATCCTATCTGTCAATTTGGCAACAGCAGCCCTCCATTTTCTTGGAGCAGGATGAGATTGTGCCACGCCGACATGATAGGCTCAAGCGCAGTGGAAATAATGGAAACGCTGTTCGCTTGGGCACAAATCCTGGAACTTACACAGTTGGTGTTCTCAAAGGCGGTCTGTGCATCGCACCCCATTTCGTTCTCGTAAAGCAGCATAAGGAGATAAAGGCTTTGTTGAACGGTCATGATGCGGCAAGTATGGACAAATTTGGCACCGATAGAAAGCACGAAAAATTCTGCACAAAGCGGCATTGATGTGTTGCCTAAGAGATGGCAGAAATGTGCTCAGGCTGATGGCGCATATTTTAAATAATGTTGTTAATCAATTTGAATTACTTCTGTTAATTATTGCTATAGTGCTAAAAGTTATGAGAGGGCTTGATATGAATACTTCTGGATTCAAGGCCAAGTTCACTTCGATTTATTCTTCAAACTTCGCACCCACAACGATCTCCGAACTTGCCTGTGACCCGCTAATACTGATGATTTTGGCCTTCTATAAAAAGCTCTGGCTTCGATATCGGCAGAAATAATTTTTCCTTGAATTCTAAGTTAACTCTTTTAGCGCATTCCCGGTCTTCACCAAAGTCAACATGAAGCTTTACAAGTAAATCTCACCCCAATGTAATGGGCCTATACTACGATCTTACTCTCTTGGATTACCAGAAACTCAGCGACTTAACGTATATTATTGAACGGCATCTGTGAGCACTGCAGTTCTCTCAACTTATGTGTCTTCTCTGTTGCGTAAACATAAAAGGTGAACAAAATAAAAGCCATTGCTTCATATAAGCTTTTTATTTTGATTAAAATTCATTGTATATATATATATATGTATATATATATATATATATATATATATTATATATATATATATATATATATATATATAAAGGCGTCCTGCCCACCTTCTGTCTTATCGACGTCTGTAAAGTGTTATAAAAATAGGAAAATGAGTAATAATTTTTGCTTTAGATAACCTTGTCTTGTGACTTCATAATCTTTAGCAAAATCGTATTAATAATGATAGTGATCGCAGAGATCCCGATGAGTGACCCTCCGGCCAACACATCCTCCCAAGACAAAGGTCTGTGATACCAATCCAGATCAGCCATTTCTGTAACCTCCGTTATAGTTGAAACTGTTGAACGACATCGAACAATGACAATATCGTCGCAATGTACAAATTCTAAGCAATTAACTTCACAAGGAAAGCAATAAATTAGAACTTGGGCTGTAAACAAAGGTGCTCTAGATTAGGTTGTGAATATCTACGTGACAAATAAAAGCCAAAATAATCAAGAACCGTTGCAAGCTTCCAGTAATTTAGATTTAGAGATGCAGGATAAATGTGGAAGTGAAACATCTTTCATAAGTGGCTGGATTCGTAAGTGCTGAAAGCATTGGCCTCTATTTCTTTTGGAATCACATATAACACCTGCTATTTTGTTGATCGCTGAGTATCCTTCTCGTAAATGCATCTTATGATCTACGACCTATTTCGGTCAACATATGCAGTGAAGTAACTAATATATAAATGGAAGGTGACTCCCTATGTTCGTCGTCGCTAACTCTTAGTATGGGGACTAGAGCAACCACAGAGGATTGGCAAAAAAGACGAAAGGTGACCGCCCGACTGACGAGATCGCAAGACCGAAACACGTGTATCGGATTCTATAAGTCAGCCCATTTAACAGACCACTGACACGCGTTGCTCTAAAATAAATATCAGTCATATTGAAATTTGAGCTGTGGTTTTGAGAAAACACTCGAAACGAAAGATAACATACGAGAATCGTCGAACAAAAATTTTCTGATGGTACAGAACGTTCATATAAAAAGGAACCACTATGAGTTGACGGAAGATTCCTGCTCACGATTTGAGAGATGATAAATAAATCTGTCCGATATTTCAAATAAGTAGTTGTAATTTATGGTCCATTTAGAAACAGCAAGCTGACCTACACCGTCACTCGCTGGTTATAGGGTATAGTGTTGAAGGGCTTTAGTTTTGATTTTTAAAGGAGTAAAAGAGAACCACGGCTGCTCCGTGTTAGCCCCAAAATTCGGCCATTTTGTGACATCCTTTCTTAACAAAATAGCAATTATGAAAATAAGCCAGAACTAGGAGTGTACAACCTTTTTTTCTAAATAATAACGGATGCATCTAAATCGACCATTCTTCAGAGAAGCGAGACGAAGGAGTGCCTAGAAAAAGCAAAAGGGAAAGGCGTATTGAGCTTTTCAGAGATTTTGAATAGCTTTATTTGAAGGAGAGTGTAGCACAGCGGCAGATGAGTGGTGCATTGATGACACGCGCCCCGATTTGGCTAAAGCGCGGGCTCAACTCCTTCCTGGAGTCGAATGCTTTGCATATCATTCAATATCCTTAAATGTATGAATATAACTTTTTTGAAGCAATCATCAATACTTCTACTTTGGAGAAAATATACGATGTGAACATATACTTGTCGGATACTTTAAATTTTTTTTTACTTTCTTGACGGACAGTTGATTTTTTCAAACTCAAAAAATTACGTCCAATTTCTGCAATCTGTAGAGATCTCGTTTTCAAAAGAATGTAATTAAAAATTTAAAAAAGTGGCTGATCAAGGAACTAGATCTATGGCGTAGATCTCATGTGGCGCGATTTCTGTGAGCTCCTATTGAGTTGGTGAACTTTCCAATGCGTTTTAAGTGTGCTCTAAGTAGGAAATGTATGTCATTCTTTGTTATTAGTGTATCAATGGCGAAAAGTAACGATTTTTTATGATTTAAAGTCACATTC
Organism: Parelaphostrongylus tenuis; assembly: GCA_019055375.1. NCBI lineage: Eukaryota > Metazoa > Nematoda > Chromadorea > Rhabditida > Metastrongylidae > Parelaphostrongylus > Parelaphostrongylus tenuis. The sequence continues at coordinate 396,695 of JAHQIW010003685.1, forward strand.
AGAAGAAAATATGAGATTATGATTAATGCATGTGTGGCTGCGGAGATGTTTCGACAGCATAACACTGACAAAAAGTGAAGAAGAAAAATGTCGCAGTGAAGATTGCACCGCTCTCCATGTGCGCTTCAACTAAAGGGAATTACATGTACAGTAGGAGGTGTTAAGTCTCAAATTGTAGCGGTAGCTGCTAACAGAAAATAGATTATAAAACCAGTTCTTGACACCGATTACACTCCATACTTTGTACTAGTATGCCACACAAAACTTTTCATTATTTTCACAGAACAGACACTCAATTTGATTTCAACCGTTCATCGCAGCGTAGTTTGCCATAATTTTTTGCACTGAGTGATAATCACCAAACTTATCAACCAGAAGCAATTGAAATTGCTCAGCAACACCTTTCAAGCTATTCACTAGCCTGAACACATTTCTATCATCTCTTAGGCGAAGCATCGCTACCGTGCTCATAGAACTCGCTATCCTTGGATTCAAAAAAATTATCAATCCTCGACGCAGTTGATTGATGGGTTGGAGTTCACTATTGCTTAGGAAGTACTCCATCGGCCAGAAGGGGTGATAGTCAGACGACAGCAGGTCAGGACCCTACGGCGCGTGACTCAACAACTCCTAGCCCAGTTCCTCCAATTTCCTCTTTGTCAATTTGCCGAAATGCAACCATTCGTTGTCTTGAAGCAGGATGAGGTTGCAGTAAGGTCTTTCAAGCTGATGTTGCCGGTGCAAAACTTAGCAAAGAATCGAAAAGCTTTTCGCCTGGACACAAATCCTTGAATCGCCGCGCATATTCTCGAAGGCGTTCTGTACATCGCGACCCAAGTCGTGCTCGTAAAGCAGCATATGTATATAAAGGTTTGCGATCGTGATGTAGTAAGCATGAACAAATTTGGTATCAGAAGAAGGCAGGAAAAATTGTGCATAGAGCTATATTGACTTATTGCCTGAGAGATAGCAGAAATGTGTTTAAGCTGATGGCCTATACTTTGAATAGTATTATTATATGGTTGTTAAATCTGGTGTTTATTGCTCCGTTGTCAAAACTTATAAGATGTAGTAATGAAATTACAGCAATAGGAACATTAAACAGCGTAAATACATGACAACACTTAAAGGAAAACCGTGAGTATTCAACGATGCTAAGTAAAAAGGAAATTGGTCATAGGAATAAGTGCACATGGTACATGCGAAGGTGGGTAATTGCTTGTAGGGCAAGTTTGTGTGAAAGTGTTCAACTGGAGAATCTAAGGAGAGTATATGTGAAAAATTTGTTTCCACTTACTCAGAAAATTCGAACAAATTCAACGGAGTAAAGAAAGAAAATATCCGTTATTTTATGACCCGTAGCCTATGATTTTCCACTGCGAACTCCATGATCAAACTATATCAGATATTGCAAAGTCGACGAGTATTCTGTCATAATACTGAGCATCAAAAAATCTATACAAAGATTACTGGGTACTGTTCTATTATGTCGGCGCCATTTGAGGCCTTCGGTAGAAATGTATTTTCTCCCTTTGCAAAACGTTTCTGTGGTTTATCGATAGCACAAATCAAGTGAAATCAATGGCATGTTAAATTTCTCAAGTAGCTTATTTTTGGCGCTGCACCAGTCAAATCAAGAATTTGCTCTTCATTCTTACTGGATATGAGTTTTATTTTGATGAGCTTTTGATCGTTAGATAGAGAAATTATTTTACATTATAACAGTATATTTTGCTTTTGAAAAGAACTCCTTCGAGCTTTGTAACGACCTAGAGAATATTGGGTTTCACACTCAGTGAACATTTCTAGGTTGCTAGGGTGTGTGTACAGCTGTAATGCCGAAGACCAAACACCTTTTCTCAATCAGAAAGGTTAGTCAGAAAGGTATCTATCTAATGGTTAGAGTTTTGCTACAAAAAACTTTTATCAGGAGAGAAATCTTCAAATGTGGAACATAATCTCATTTTGACAAGTACGGCCGTTAAAAACAGCAATATGAGAAATAAAATGTGCGTTTAAAAATCACTTGATTTAGGCTATCAGATAGTCATACATTCGTCAAATAACAGAAACGCTTTTACCAAATCCCTCAAGTGGCGCCCCCATAATAGAACAGTATACCACTTTTGTCCATTGAGAAATCTTCGAATGAGAAACACAATCAAAAATTAGTTATTTGAGAAACTAAACATACCATTGATATTCACTTGATCTGAGCTATCGATACTAGCCACAGAAGTTTTGCAAAAGCAAAAAATACGTTTTTATTTTTACCTAAGGGCCTAGGTGGCGCCGTCATAATAGAACAGTACAGACTATTGTTATGAAAGAAAAAAAATTTTGGAGGGAAACTCGGAAAAAAGTGGAATTTTGCTATGCGAAGTAGTAGTGGTCGAAAATGAGGGAAAAAGTAGCAGCTTCCTTAATGGTTGTACAGTGAAGGAAGCTCACCATTGGTTTCCCTTCCACAAAACGCCATTAGATTTTGTAAATCTGACGAAAAAGTTAAACTATAAAATTCCACAGAAAACAAGTTCAAAGAAGTAAGTTGATATTGACATCATGTGATAACCAAAATAAATGTTGAATAATAGGAGAGAAAAAATCATTCGTACTTTATAAGGATAAGGCCATAAACAAGACTTTTTTAAATGCTCCACTATACAAGCACTAATATGCGGAATCAACAAAGGACTAATTCCAAGAATGCGATTTTCATTTGACTCTGTCATGATTGTTCAAAACCTCATACGAACTTTCCAATCAACTATTTTGAAGCCCCACTTGAGAATTTATTGTAGTTTAATAGAACGTTTTCAATTTTTCAAATGTTTGATATGGCATTTCCAGTGGTACGTTTCAACGTTCTCGTGCTAAACTGACTATACTTTACGAGATTTAAGGAATTATCGATTGGAAGGTATTGTATATAACTTGCAGCAACTGTAAGCCATCAACTGAAAAATCGGCTAGTGCGCAACAAAGGGCGACATTTTACGTTGTTTGAACTAATTCATCTGCAACGTCGCTGCTATGAGTAGTAATGGTGGCCGTAAGGGTATTTGGCACTGATAAAGCGTGCAAGAACGTCGGAAAATACGTATACCATTGTAAATTCCACATCAGACCTCTGAATGGCTCATATTCTATCAGAATATATCATACGGACTATCCTTGTGGTAGACTGTTCGCGTTTGGTATACTTTCCTTAAAGACAATGGCTGAAAATCTCATAATTGTTATCTGAGCCAACATATCATGTGTTCTCTTAATGGGCTGCTGTACAGCCCAATACACGTGTATCGACTCTGAAGTCTCGTCAGTCGGGCAGAACCTTTCGTCTTTTTAGCCAATCCTCTCGGGGTGCTCCAGTCCTCACGCTGATCAGTAGGCGACAACGAACGATTTACACTACACTGCCGTCGAGTGAAAATTACCAAAAACGGTAGTGTTGTACACTCGATTGCTCTTGGCTGGTGTTTTAAAATGTATTTTACCGTTCGTTTCGAGTGCTCGTCGTCGCCTACTCTTCGTGTGGGGACTGGAACACTCACAAAGGCTAGCTAAAAAGACGAAGGGTTTTGTCCGACTGATGAGGCTGTCAAGATCGAAGCACGTGTATAGGGCTGAATGAGAGCCCATTAATAGACCAGGTGACATGTAGGCTGTGATAACAAACACGAGATAAATTGAAATTTGAGAGCGGTCTCAAGAAAACGAAACGAACGGCACAATGGTTGATATTTCGGCAGTCTTCTCTTCTTGGAGCCGAGGCGTAATTCAGCACACATTATCTACTTTATGTCTGTCTAATATCTACAATATAAAAAATTAGTGATAACAGGTACTATCACCAGAACTTTCCCCATCCTTGCTATAAAGTAGGGTTCAGTGTGCGACATGTGCCTCTGATGAAGCGTGCAACAGCTAAAACGTATGTAAGCCACTGACGTATCAACCTCAAATGGCTCGAATTCTCACATACTCTTCTTATTCAGGTGATCTTTCCTATATCTTGACACACTATGACTAATTAATCTTACACAAATTAGCAGACAAATCTATTATTGGTTTCACGTCATTTGCGATATTCAGGCACTTAACCCTACCTTTGAATTTCGAATATGCAGAAGCTTTTATAAAAAAAAGTATCTTTCCGTTTTAAGCTCACTATACATTGCTTTGCTGTAGACTGTTTGCTTACTTTTCAAACTGATCTCAGTTGCCTTTTCTCATAGCCATGTGAACATAGACCATTAGCTGGCTAAAAATGAGTATACGGCTTTTCGTGTTCATTAAAACATCCAAATGGAAAGCCGAAAAGTCGAATAGAATTACTCGCTAAGTGTACATAAGATACATAGGCACGACAGGTGACGACTCGAAGTGTTGATGAAAATACTCGGCACCAGTCAAAATGTTAGCTTAACAAATTGAGGCCTTTCAAAATGATTTGACCCTTTCAAGACCACCAGTTGTAATCGTCACGTGCAGTGCAAATCGCAGCAGGTGCGCAAATTTGATATTTGATCAGGGTTTTTTCACCGTTTTCGAAGTGAATCTAAGGTTTTTTATAGTATTCCAATACTTCACCATTTTCTCCAAACACCCATATGCTTTTGGTTTGGACTTACCGCTAACGTTTGAATAGAAAGCTATCTTTTGCTATGTGATAGTAGTGATTGTGACAATCTGCCAATTGTAGTAACTTTTGTAAAGAATATACATCATAAACCTATCAACCTTGATGTATATCTTTTATATGCATTACTTAAAGGTTATAACAGTGACTGAAAAATGGAGAACAATATACAATATGTTGCAAGGTTTTCCCCTACCCGCAGCCATATTCGAAAGAAAGTATTATTTATTATTTTTTGACGTTTTAGTAGTCATTCAGTAGAGTGTACCTCGTAAATTTGACCGGTATATTATAATGTTTTTTCTTCTTTTTGTTGGATAATAAAAATAAATTTTATTTTACACCCAACCATTTCTCGATAAATAAAGCTTTTCTTTCAGACCTTATAACCATTCGATAGGACAAATTTTAACAATTTCAATCAACACTTAGTTAAAAAAAACTTCTTAGTGAGTCGTTATATTCAAAAGAATATTGAATTGGCGCTGTGTCGATCGCGCAGCGCAAATCACATGTGACATGTGATGCGCCACCGAATGCGAAAGCTAATATTTTCTTCAAAATAACAACGCGCAAGAAAGTTTTTCCGATAGACCCAACATATCGCCGAAATTGCTGAGATTTATCCTATCGAAAGCTCATTGAAAGCCTGAATGAACAATGTGCCCACAGGAAGGTACTTAACTGTACAACGCAATTTTATTCTTGGTGCTACAGCGCGCTAAAAGATTTCTTTTCAAGAAGCAAGAGCGCTTTTGAAATTTTCGAGATTTCAGTTATCGTATTTACTGAAAGCTGACGGCTCGGTACCAAAGTTGCGAAATCCATCCACATACCGGTGCAAGATATGCGTGTCGCATGTGAATTGCAATCTTGATTTTGTCGCTGCAACACAAAAAAATTTCCTTGGAAAACTAAAAACACTACTCAATCCGTCGAAATTCGCGCTATCGAAAAATTGCAGAATTTTCTAAGGAAAGGCCTTGCTCAGCGAAAAATGCTAAGTGTGTAATAAAATCTTTTTTTACTGTTACAGCGTAATTTGAAGGCCATTCAAAAAAATGAAATATAGCGTGAGATTTTCGAGATTCAATGTACACACACTAGCCGACTAGAAGTACTCGCTGAGTGTGAAAAACAATATTCTTTCGATCGTTACAAAGTTCGAAGAAGTCCTTTCTGAAAGCCAATCATACCGTTATACTTGGAGAGATTTTCTCTACTTAAATCGAAAATTCACTGCAACAAAACTTAAATTCAGTAAGAAATCTTCGAATGAGAAATAAAATCTTATTTTGACTGATACGGCACCAAAATAAGCTATCTGAGAAATTAAATGTGCCATGAAATTGACATGATTTGAGCTATCGACAAACAACAAAAACGTTCTGCAAAAGCAAAAAATACGTTTTTACCAAAGACCTCAACTGGCGCCGCCACAATAGAACAGTGCCATAGTAAGTAATGGAGTTGTTGTGTTTACTCATTGATGTGGCGTTCGTATTGAGGAGTGGGAATTGCTAGGACACGTGGTCAACAAAGGATTAAGAGTGGAAAGACGAATGGGAGGTATAACGTTCGAATATCACAAATGATATGGCCCCTTATAGACTCATAATGTAATTTGAGTAAATTTACTCTAAAGTTACTCAATGATGGTGTATGGCACTGTACACTGTTGAAGCTTGTATCAGAAAAATTTCGATGGGTTTTTTTTCAAAGAAAGAAAGTCAAATTGATTTCTGTGATAATTTCGAATAGAAAATTTCGACCGAATAATTGGAAATGATTTGATTCAGCACGTCCTAGACACTACGAAAGAAGAGATTGACCAGAAGTCAATAATCGCTTCAGAAGGAGATATGCTCTAGAGACATCATCTCTGATATAATTTTTGTTAACCATTCGAAGATTGAGTGAAAGCTAGCTTTTCGATCTATTCTCCTATGAATTTCGCTGATTGGTGCTGCAGATGAAAAATATTGTATGCATATAAAGAAGTCTTGTTTTTACTTTGCCCCGTCGATTACAGAATATTCATTAGACTCTTAATAGTGATTCAATATTCTAAAAATTTCACGGCTCTAATATTGTATGCATATAAAGAAGCTTGTTTTTCGCTTTGCTTCGTCGAGCACAGAACACTCATTAGACTTTTAATAGTGATTCAATAATTAAAAAATATAACGGCTCTAATATTATGCTTGATTTTGATAAGGCTTTCATAGTGAGCTCTAGCAACGAAGAGAAAATTACGTTTCTTTGGAATGTGTAATATATTTTGCATTGGTGTTTTCTTGAATTTATCACCAGACGAAATTTTCTCCAAGATTAAGCAATCATTCGATAGCTTAAAAAACGACATTTCCAACAATAGACGTATTGTTAAATTACGCTTTTTATCGTGTTGTAGTAACGACGTAGAAAATTCAACTTTCATATCTCTCTTTCGAGATCGAATGTACAAAAAATTTTACGACAGCCCTCTGTGATTGTCTCGTCAATAACAGATTTTACTGGAATTTTAAATAGCCATTCGGTAATTGAGAGAATGCAATTTTAACAGTGTCTCTGATTTTGTTCTTTGTTATCAATGAACGACAATGGTGACACTTATGATTTTCCTTGCCGTTGTTACAGCGCAAAACAACGGGCATTTTTAGACAAGCCTATAACCAAAATCGTCGTTTTTAAGCAATCGAATGATTGTTAAAACTTCAAAAAAATTGTCATCTGAAGAAAAAACCAAAAAAAATGCACGAATACAAAGCGCACAATACACTCGGGAAGCTGATCGTTGATTTTTCTTCGTTGCTACAGTGCACTAAGAAAGCTTTTCAGAAACCATTTGGTTTCTGTGATTGCCTCGTCGGGAAGAGATTTCAAATGGATTGCAAGTATTCAAAGCGTGCTTAATTGCAAGGTAAAATTGAAACTGAGAAGATAATATCTGTAAAATGATAGAATAGTTTCAATGAATACGTTGAACTCAAAATTTGTGCGAAGCAGATAAACAAATTCTAAATAGGTAACAGAAATCGAGAGGTGGTAGTTGTAATTGCTGCGAACAGTGTCATAGGGGAGAACGCGAATTCTGTTATATAAAGCTGTTTATGACAAGAATTTAGTTCTAGATTTATCATGACATTTGCTATTGAGTGGCTACTAAATCTTGAATAAAAAGCTATCCACAGACTGTAACCGAGCAAATAAAGCCAAATGTGAAGCATAATTTAATTTTCATTGTTACAGCGTACGATAAAACTTTTTTGAAAGTTCATAAGCTTGATAAAGTGATACGAATACCATTTTAGTTCATGTTCAAGACTGGGGCATAATGTTCGATTTCGATTGCAATAAATATCTCGAGCATTTTGTAAGAAAATAGACAAAAAATGAGTCCAGTTTTGCTAGTAGGAAGCTTGTGCTTTGAGGAAGGCCAGAAAAAAGGTTAGGTGGTAATTGTGTGCCAGTCCATCACTTAACCCTTTTAGTATAACCTTATAACGCTGTGATTCTGAAGTTTCTGTATACTGCTCACGGTTGATGTAGAAGTGAATCGACTGTAGAAAATCAGCTTTTTGGAATGCTTTCTTCATTATAAGAGTGAGCTGAGCTGCTTAGAATTCAAATGAGAAAATCAAACTACCGCAAAATGATCATTTCTAAAACTAAAGCACTCCAAAAAGGGTTAAACGTTGATGGGAACCTTACCAGCATGGTAATGGCGATAAACGATGGAATAGGAAATGAACTGATACGGGTTTTGTAATATGATAATTTCCACATGCTGGCAGAAGTTAACGAAAAAAAAAGCGACAAACTGCTACTCGTTTCACAGAGAGTATGTCAGAGCAGAGAATAATTGTCTTCAAAGAGTTTAAACTTGAAACAGAAGTTCAGATTTCTTTGCAAGACTCTTTGATAAGTTTCAATAAGCACAGAATTCCACACTTGCGGCTTTGTGTTGAGATAAATCAGTCAGACCACACTTTGCTGGAAGGTTTCTTTTGAGAATCATTGATTTTCTAACTGCTTATCACAACCTTCCCTCACTCATCATATGGCACAACTTATCTTTCCACTGTTGCAACTGAATAATATTAGGTAGTTCCATAATTTGATTCAATCAAAGTAGCTTTTCGATAGCGTAAGTTTCAGCCATTCCAACGTTGTGCTTATTCTCTGAAAAGACCGTTTCACTACAGCGTAACAGAAAGAATAACATTGAGTTTCACATATACGGAACATTTGTTTGTCTGCTATTATGTGTGCTTGGGTGGGGACCAGGCCGTGGTTTCCATACAGCGATCGATCGATCGCGTTGGGGCGACTCATGAGTGGAATGAGATTTTTGTCATTTATTCTAGTTTTTTGTTTCGCCTTTGTAAGAAAAGCTAGATTAAACGTATGACTCTGATGCTACAAGATTTCCTCTGCGCATTCATATACTTTTTGTGCTTTCAGTATAGTAATGAAAGCGAGCGACGATGTAGAACATTTTTTTATTTTGATTGTTACAGCCTTAATATTGCCTTTCAAACCGCCTACGTAATATAGTAGCCAAGATTCAATTCTTCGGATGTTTACTAATATTCTTACAAAAAATTATTGCTCAGCGAAAGGAGTCGTTTTTTTGCCCTCTGCCGATTAACAAAGCGACCTTTTTTTAAACATTAATGTGTCAGTTCCTATCTGTGTGCTCTCATTGCGAGACGACCTTCCTCAGTTCAGTTCTGGCCTTTCGATATTTACATTTTTTTTCAAATACACACCCACCCTCAATTATTTGTATCCTTAATGTATCACACTCGATACACACAGATTATCCACCCCGCATTAGGTAGTTTGTATTGGTGCGCGCCGCGATGGAAGCAAAGATGTGCCTGGTATAATGAGGTTCTGAGTTGGTTCTAGATCATGGAACATTGCGAAAAGACTTTCGTACATTTTCTTTTAGTAAAAAGAACATCTATGTTGACCTATGTTCCAATGCAAAGATCTAATCATTCCAAGGTGGAACATATTAACAACTGTTAGTAAACATCTTCTATGAAGATGAGATAGTTTTTGAAGATTCGAGCTGCATGGACCAGCCAGACGTTGTGAGTGACGATTGACTTACAGAAGACTTCGTCCAAGCAAATTCCAACAATTTCAATCTACAGTTAGTTAAAAAAAACTTCTTAGTGAGTCGTTACATTTAAAAGAATTTGAATTGGCGCTGTGTCGATCGCGCAGCGCAATTCACATGTGACATGTGATGCGCACCGAATGCGTAAGCTAATATTTTTTTATGATAACAACGCACAAGGAAGTTTCTTTTGGTAGACGCAACATATCGCCGAAATTGCTGAGATTTATCCTATCGAAAGCTCTTGAAATTCTGAATGAACAATGTGCCCACCGAAAGGTACTTAAGTGTACACGCAATTTCATTCTTGTGCTACAGCGCGCTAAAAGATTTCTTTTAAAAGCAAGAGCGCTTTTGAAATTTTCGAGATTTCAGTTATCGTATTTGCTGAAAGTTGACGGCTCGGTGCCAAAGTTGCAAGTCCATCCACATACCGGTGCAAGATATGCGTGTCGCATGTGAATTGCAATCTTGATTTTGCCGCTGCAACACAAAAAAAATTTTCTTGGAAAACTGAAAACACTACTCAATCTGTCGAAATTCGCGCTATCGAAAAATTGCAGAATCTTCTAAGGAAAGGCCTTGCTCAGCGAAAAATGCTACGTGTGTAATAAAATCTTTTTTTTACTGTTACAAACGTAATTTGAAGGCCATTTAAAAAAATAAATATAACATGAGATTTTCGAGATTCAAGCTATCGAAAGGTTATTGAAATGCTTAAGAAGAACGAAAACTACGTTTTTTTTTCAATATGGGTGCATATGGAAGAAAAGTACCAGTTTGTCAGAAATGATTATACGTAGTGTGAAATTCTATTCCAGCGCGGGTAAATGTTGACCGGCACTGATATTAAGGTTTGAGCTGCTGAGGAACAATGCTCATTGCATAAATTGTGTTGATTTCTGAAAAATATTCTAATCAAAAGATTAACAACTACATTGGTGAGGGTTTGAAAAATTAGATTAAGAATATGCAGTTTCTTGAAAGGAAGGCTCTACGAATTGATTATTGCAGGCTCTATCATGGATCATTCCAACTACGTACTAAAAGTTCACACCGCATAAGTTTTTTGAAAAAGTCATACATTGAAGATAGATGTGTTTTTGGAATACACTTTTACATATCATTAAAAAATAAGAAGTAAGGGAATCTGTTCTATTATGAACGATGTCACCTGAGGCCTTCGGTAAAAGTGTATTCTTTGCTATTATCTGACAAATGTATGATTAAGTGATAGCTTAAATCAGTGAATTTTTGAAAAATATATTCTGTTTTTCATATTGCTTGTTTTCAACGCGTACTAGTCAAAATCAGATCTTATCTTACCTTTGAAGATTTTTCTTCTGATAAAGGTTTTTTTCCTGTAACAAGATTTTGACCATTAGACAGAGCAAATCTTACTGATTACGAAAACATGTTTGCTCTTTGGTATCACAGGTGTACACACACTAGCCGACTAGAAGTACTCGCTGAGTTGTGAAAAACAATATTCTTTCGATCGTTACAAAGTTCGAAGAAGTCCTTTCTGAAAGCCAATCATACCGTTATACTTGGAGAGATTTTCTCTACTTAAATCGAAAATTCACTGCAACAAAACTTAAATTCAGTGAGAAATCTTCGAATGAGAAATAAATCTTATTTTGACTGATACGGCACCAAAAATAAGCTATCTGAGAAATTAAATGTGCCATGAAATTGACATGATTTAAGCTATCGACAAACTACAAAAACGTTCTGCAAAAGCAAAAAATACGTTTTTTACCAAAGACCTCAACTGGCGCCGCCACAATAGAACAGTGCCATAGTAAGTAATGGAGTTGTTGTGTTTACTCATTGATGTGGCGTTCGTATTGAGGAGTGGGAATTGCTAGGACACGTGGTCAACAAAGGATTAAGAGTGGAGAGACGAATGGGGAGGTATAACGTTCGAATATCACAAATGATATGGCCCCTTATAGACTCATAATGTAATTTGAGTAAATTTACTCTAAAGTTACTCAATGATGGTGTATGGCACTGTACACTGTTGAAGCTTGTATCAGAAAAATTTCGATGGGTTTTTTTCAAAGAAAGAAAGTCAAATTGATTTTTGTGATAATTTCGAATAGAAAATTACGACCGAATAATTGGAAATGATTTGATTCAGCACGTCTAGACACTACGAAAGAAGAGATTGACCAGAAGTCAATAATCGCTTCAGAAGGAGATATGCTCTAGAGAACATCATTCTCTAATATAATTTTTGTTAACCATTCGAAGATTGAGTGAAAGCTAGCTTTTCGATCTATTTTCCTATGAATTTCGCTGATTGGTGCTGCAGATGATGCAAAAATATTGTATACATATAAAGCAAGGTCTTTTTGTTTTTGCTTTTGCCGCCGTCGAGCACAGAACACTCATTAGACTTTTAATAGTGATTCAATAATTAAAAAATATAACGGCTCTAATATTATGCTTGATTTTGATAAGGCTTTCATAGTGAGCTCTAGCAACGAAGAGAAAATTACGTTTCTTTGGAATGTGTAATATATTTTGCATTGGTGTTTTCTTGAATTTATCACCAGACGAAATTTTCTCCAAGATTAAGCAATCATTCGATAGCTTAAAAAACGACATTTCCAACAATAGACGTAATTGTTAAATTACGCTTTTTATCGTGTTGTAGTAACGACGTAGAAAATTCAACTTTCATATCTCTCTTTCGAGATCGAATGTACAAAAAATTTTACGATAGCCCTCTGTGATTGTCTCGTCAATAACAGATTTTACTGGAATTTTAAATAGCCATTCGGTAATTAGAGAGAATGCAATTTTAAACAGTGTCTCTGATTTTGTTCTTTGTTATCAATGAACGACAATGGTGAAACTTATGATTTTCCTTGCCGTTGTTACATCGCAAAACAACGGGCATTTTAGACAAGCCTATAACCAAAATCGTCGTTTTTAAGTAATCGAATAGTTGTTAAAACTTCAACAAAAATTTCCATCTGAAGAAAAAACCAAAAAAATGCACGAATGCAAAGCGCACAGTACACTCGGGAAGCTGATCGTTGATTTTTCTTCGTTGCTACAGTGCACTAAGAAAGCTTTTCAAAAACCATTTGGTTTCTGTGATTGCCTCGTCGGGAAGAGATTTCACATGGATTGCAAGTAATTATTCGGTATTTGGAAAGGTTGCAATTTTAATAATGTCTATGGTTTTCGAGAAGCTTTCTTTAGTGCACTGTAGCAAGGAAGAGAAATCTACGATTTGCTTCCGGATTGTATTGTGCGCCATGCATTTGTGTCTTTTTGCTTTTTCTTCAGATAATAGTTTGCACTGAAGTTTCGACAATCAATCGCTAGCTTAAATAACGGCGATTTAGGTTATGGGCTCGTCCAAGAGGCCCTTTCTTTTGAGCTTTAGCAACGGCAAAGAAGATCTCACGGTTTTTTCGACGTTCAACATCTAAAAGGTTGGCGTGTGTGCTTGGCTTTTTACCAGATTTTGATGATAGTTTGATAACCATTCACCAGAACTAATTTTGACTGAAATCCTGATTTTGATTTGTAAAAGGTTATCTAGAACGCTGGGAGAGCAAGAAAGAAGATTATGGTTGGACCTCGAGGTAGTTGGCAATTGGCTGAAATTCAAAGCGCGCTTAATTGCAAGGTAAATTGAAACTGAGAAGATAATATCTGTAAAATGATAGAATAGTTTCAATGAATACGTTGAACTCAAAAATTTGTGCGAAGCAGATAAACAAATTCTAAATAGGTAAGGGAAATCGAGAGGTGGTAGTTGTAATTGCTGCGAACAGTGTCATAGGGGAGAACGCGAAATCTGTTATATAAAGCTGTTTATGACAAGAATTTAGTTCTAGATTTACCATGACATTTGCTATTGAGTGGCTACTAAATCTTGAATAAAAAGCTATCCACAGACTGTAACCGAGCAAATAAAGCCAAATGTGAAGCATAATTTAATTTTCATTGTTACAGCGTACGATAAAACTTTTTTGAAAGTTCATAAGCTGATAAAGTGATACGAATACCATTTTAGTTCATGTTCAAGACTGGGGCATAATGTTCGATTTCGATTGCAATAAATATCTCGAGCATTTTGTAAGAAAATAGACAAAAAATGAGTCCAGTTTTGCTAGTAGGAAGCTTGTGCTTTGAGGAAGGCCAGAAAAAAGGTTAGGTGGTAATTGTGTGCCGTCCATCACTTAACCCTTTTAGTATAACCTTATAACGCTGTTGATTTTGAAGTTCGTGTATACTGCGCACGGTTGATGTTGAAGTGAATACTGTAGAAAATCAGCTATTTGAAATGCTTTCTTCATTATAAGAGTGAGCTGCTTAGAATTCAAATGAGAAAATCAAACTACCGCAAAATGATCATTTCTAAAAGTAAAGCACTCCAAAAAGGGTTAGACATTGATGGGAACCTTACCAGCATGGTAATGGCGATAAACGATGGAATAGGAAATGAACTGATGCGGGTTTGTAATATGATAATTTCCACATGCTGGCAGAAGTTAACAAGAAAAAAAAGCGACAAACTGCTGCTCGTTTCACAGAGAATATGTCAGAACAGAGAATACCTGTCTTCAAAGAGTTTAAACTTGAAACAGAAGTTCAGATTTCTTTGCAAGACTCTTTTGATAAGTTTCAAGAAGCACAAAAAGTTCCACACTTGCGGCTTTGTGTTGAGATAAATCAGTCAAACCACACTTTGCTGGAAGGTTTCTTTTGAAAACCATTTACTTCTTAACTGCTTATCATAACATTCCCTCAGCCATCATATGACACAACTTATTTTCTCACTGTTGCAATTGAATAATATTGGGTAGTTCCATAATTTGATTCAATCATAGTAGCCTTTCGATAGCGCAAGTTTCAGCCATTCCAATGTTATCCTTATTCTCTGAAAAGACCGTTTCACTACAGTGTAACAGAAAGAATAACAATGAGTTTCACATATACTGAACATTTGTTTGTCTGCTATTATGTGTGCTTGGGTGGGGACCAGCCGTGGTTTCCATACAGCGATCGATCGATCGCGTTGGGGCGACTCATGAGTGGAGTGAGATTTTCGTCATTTATTTAAGTTTTTTGTTCCGCTTTGTAAGAAAAGCTAGATTCAACGTATGACTCTGATGCTACAAGGTTTCCTCTACGCATTCATATACTTTTTCGCTTTCAGTATAGTAATGAAAGCGAGCGACGGTGTAGAACATTTTTTTATTTTGATTGTTACACCTTTATAATATTGCCTTTCAAAACCGCCTACGTAATATAGTAGCCAAAGATTCAATTCTTCGGATGTTTACTAATATTCTTACAAAAAATTATTGCTCAGCGAAAGGAGTCGTTTCTTTGCCCTTTGCCGTTTAACAAAGTGTCAATTCCTATCTGTATGCTCTCATTGCGAGACGACCTTCCTCAGTTCAATTCTGGTCTTTCGATATTTACATTTTTTCCAAATACACACCCACCCTCAACTATTTGCATCCTTAATGTATCACATTCGATACACACAGATTATCCACCCCGCATTAGGTAGTTTGTATTGGTGCACGCCACAATGGAAGCAAAAGATGTGCTTGGTACAATGAAGTTCTGAGTTGGTCTAGATCATGGAACATTGCGAAAAGGCTTTCGTACATCTCCTTTTAGTAAAGAGAACATCTATGTGTCGAAAATCGCTATGTTCCAATGCAAAGATCTAATCTTTCTAAAGTGGAACATATTAACAACTCTTAGTGACATCTTCTACGAAGATGGGATAGTTTTTGAAGATCCGAGCTGCATGGACCAGCCAGAAGTTGTGAGTGCCGATTGACTTACAGAAGACTTCGTCCAAGTGTTGTGTGAGTACTGCGAAAATTCCTTGACGTGGTTATAGCTCCAGGCTACCCTCTGCACCATAACAGAGCTCTGGCAGGACTGCTCAAACAAAAATTCAATCATGAAGCTCGAGATCCGCAATCGGGTTGTCGGCTTCCTTGAAAGGGTCAATTACAACTTATGCTGCTCACCTTCTTTACTCCCTTCTTCACATTCATTAACCTTTGCGGTGCATTTACAAGGTGATCACCGCACCAAGAGAATAACTTAGTTTAATTGGTAACCTTCTTTTCATGGATTCTTCTAGAGCTGTGCTTTCGCCCTCTTCATGCGAAGGCAAAAATTTTCCCGTTACGCTGGCTTTACTGGACGCCGTTTCTGCTTCACTAATACTCTCAAGTGATAACGATATTATCAGCAAAACGAAGATCTGATATGAAGTTTCTATCAACGCGTATGTCCATTTCGTTGCAATAGAGCGACTTCCACTGTAATGCAGCAGTAAACAACTGTGACAAAACAGTATCTTCCTTTCGAACCCTTTTCTTGTGGGTATAGTGAGAGATCGATGGAAAAGACGTTTTTGTGCTGCAGTTGTTATAGCGTTCTGCTAATGTACGCATATAGGGCGGCTCACACCTAGGTTGACGAGCGCTAAAAGAGCAGCATTCGTTTTGACGCTCTAAAACGCTTTTTCAAAGTTGATAAAGGTTAGAATGAGAGGCATGCGGCATTCCCGTGATGACACCCTCCAGTGAAAGGTCTAAATATGATCCATGCGGCAGAGTCCCTTACCAAAATTTGCTTGTTCACCTAGATGTGCCTCATCCGAAGATCTTTGTAAAGAGCTTGTAAAGTACACTCAAAAAGCATATTGAGATGCAGGAGTAGGTTGACGGGCGAAGTCGTCCACTGGTCTAGGATTTTTCTTCCTGAAATCATGATGGCATATTTCTTACAAGAAGTACACGCAGATTGTGAACATCAGCTTTAATGAAATCGGCAGTGATATTATCGCGTTGTGGAGCTGTTCCTTTCTTCATTTTTCAATTGCCACTTGAACCTCAGAGGCTAGATTCCCAAGTGGTCTCTCACTGATAGGGATTTCGAAGTACGGGGTTACGGATTGGATTGAATGATATAAAAATTTCTTTATCAGCGTCATATCATAGAGGATAACGAAATTTGATAGCTGCAGTGATTTTAAAGGCAATTTTTAAAATTATATCGTTTTTGTTAACGAAATATAATAGCTGAAGTAATCTTGACGGCAATTTCTGGAATTATAGCGTTTTTGTGCTGCCTCTAATGAACTTTTGCCTATATCGATGCAAACTTACCTGTAAAGACCTGCAGTTTGCATTTATCATCAGCCTAGTTAAGGGTATTGCAGTAGAATTAGGTTTCAGTTCTCCTCTCTTTTCAAGCAACTATTTACTGGTAAAGAAAAGGCGACATGCGCTTTTTGCTTGGCGAGCTAATGCTAGGTTAGCGCGGGTCTCAAGCTCATCAACAAACGGCTCGTAGTTTTTGCTCGAATCTTACTTTATCTGCTGGTCATAAAAGGCCAGGAATTATTGAGAGCCTCTTTGTCGTAGGCGGCTTGTTTTGCCAAGAATGCCACTCCACACGTCACGCTATCGAAAATAAGGTGAGTCAGATGACAGAAGTAGCTACCGAAGATTTGTCAAGATGTCTATCGCAAAGCAAGAAAACCTCCGATTTGATTATCAGAATATTTTATCAAAAAGTTGGAAGAAAGGTCTGCCAAGCCTCTTTAGAGAGGACAACTTTCTGAACTAAAGCGTAGGTCTTTATATTGGAACGAATGTTGTGATCAACTTCATAAGTCAATATATAATGCAACATATCTTTTGATTACTCATGTTAACCATAAGTTTCTGTAACACATTGTATTCCTAAACCTCGTCAGTCAATCATTTCTCTACAACTGCCATCCTTTACAGGTGTATGGGATGAGCACAAAATAGATAGCATCCTCATTTCTTGTAATTTTTCGAATAGTTTGGTGAAGATGTCTTAAACAAAGCTGTCCGCTCTATCGTGATGAAGTTTCATGAGTTATCAAAGCTTATCAAATTAATAGAGGAGATTGTTGAAAATTGCATTTTGTCGCCATCAGTTATGGTTGCCGGCGGCTACTTTACGGACGCGCGTCGAACGAGGATTCGTCAGAAAACTGGAGTCGGTTTCATTGAGGATTACTTTCTGAGAAGGTGATTTTTTTGTGGACACTGCTGCAGTCAGCTAGAACTTGAAGTTTGTCTTATTAATCACATCACAGAAATTATATCTTCTGGTAATGTTTCATAATTCACGAGTAATTATTTGTGTCATAAACAGTGATATCTGAGGCCAATAACATCAAAAGAACTTTAGCCATCATGGAAGCTTTCTCATATCAATTAAAATAAGGTCTGTACACGTAGTTTGATTGATTTCAACACGTAAAGGTGGTGAACAGTACAGAAGTTCACTAGCGAAATTTGAACACAGCTGTAGCGTATCCAAGTATTTTCAGTGAGATAAGTGACTATCGGCGGCTGCGAATCCTGGTGAACCTCATCATTGGTATTCTTTTATGCGCCTGTCTCTACTACCTCGGTTGGAAGAAGTTAAACTTCGCGGATTTCATTTTTCCTATGGAATCGCTTTCAAATGGTTTATGATAATTTCAACAGCGTTTGCCTTTGCATTCAGTCCGGTTCGTTTGATTACATTTTTGCTAATCTATGGATTTTTTAGAATCAAAGACCTTATGAAATTTTCACGCTTCTCGAAATTTCAAAGTTTCACGTTTTTTTCGTCAGTAGGCTAGATTGTAAGCAACTAGAACATTATACGTGAAAAATCATCCAGCAAAGTTGAAAATAATCCTTCATTGTTCACAAACACGTACTACGGACGTTATGTATTTTCGTTAGAAAGAACCTACGGCAAAGTCGATGTGTCTAGATCGTGTTCTTCGAAAAAACCAAATTCAAGAGATGCTTTCGTAGCATCTGTACCTTTATGGGTTTCTTAGACGGCGACAAATGAATTTTCGACCCCAATCACTGGACAGGAAATTTTCGTGAAAAGGGTTAGTAGTCAATCGGAAACTTACATCCCTGACTGTCGCGAAACGTGGGCGTTTTTCGAGAAAACTCTCTTATAACGCTGTAATTTACAAAATAAAATTATGTCTTACATCGTCCGCGCAATTTTTATTATTGTTACTTCATTTGGAGCACGAGAACCACATGAACGTGTATTTTTTTAGTATCAAAGTCAACGCTCTATCTGGAGTTTCTTTTAAAGTGCAAAAACAACTCCAAATTAAATAGCAGAAATTGCACTTCGCACGTGACCCGCCGAAGAGCTATCAATCGATAACGGCGTTGAAATAGCAATATCCCCTGCACCTCGCCTCTCACCCTTAGAATAGTCAAAAGCACATGCTCGCATATCTGAATCAATAGTATTTTCCCTGATGCATTGCAGAGAAACGGTCTTTCCAAGGAAATAGGGCATAGCGTTGGAATCTTCAAATCATACGTTATCGAACGGTAGCTAATAATCTGGAAAAAGAGCTCTTTTGCGAGAAAAAGCACGTGCGTGAAAACACAAAAGTTTGCCTTTCGCTGAGACATTTATGAAAGGGTCCTTTCAAAACACAGGTCACGTACCGCCTAACCAAAGATTTAAGCTTTTGAATAATTACTAACATTCTTATGAAAAGTTTATGTCCAGCGAAGAGGGGTCGAATGATTATTTGCCACCATCCAACATACAATTACCCCTTTATGCTTTTATTCTGGATTCTGCTACATCGTCATAGTTTGCTGGTAGCTCACATTTTATCTCCTACGCTCACCCATTGATTTATAGTTGAGTTCTAGATGTTCCGGTGCGCTATGCTTTGCGTTCTTCTTGGAGCAATGGGGAAGAACGGTCAAGGTAAAATATGCTCATTACTAAGGGCATACAACTGGCTCATTTATTCACTCTGTAGTATTTTCGTCTATAGATCTTCTGTAGAACTTCGATATTTCCAGCACCATTGTCGCTTCTTATCTTGCAGAATCTACAGGACGGATCCATTACCAACATTGTCACCATATTATCAAGTTATTTTTTTTTCCTTTTTTAAAATGTTAAATTGACGGAGCTACAAAGCAAAGTAGATTGCATGACCCACATCTATTGGACACTGGCAAAATTTTAGAGAACGGCGGAGATCCTGCTGTGCCATCTTGAACTCCAGTCAAAAATCGCCTCAAATCGCGTATCAATGTTGACCGGACCCGTCGAAGCTGTTTCTAGAGAGACAGATAGGTAGACGATTTCGCAAAAAAAAAGCCTTATGCAAACAGAGATATTTGCTGTATATTCTGTAGCAACAAGATTCATTCATTACACTACTAGGTAGACTAGAAAAATGTAATTATGTCCCAAGCGCGTATCAAAGTCGTTTTAAGCGCATCTACGTTAGCGTGGCGAGTGCTTGCGAGTTTATTCTCCAGTATGGACTACACGGAGTAATCCATTGGGTTGAGAATCGGAGAATCTAGCAGTCAAATGTCCTTGCCTCAAAGCCTGAAACAGGCCTTAACAGACCGCAATTTGAGCGGGCTGAACGCGCAAGAGCACAGTCCTGCTGGAACTATATCCGTCGCCGTCAAAATGTTGAGTAGTCCAAGGCTCCACTACGTCCCGTTGCTTATAGCTCACAGTGTTAATTTTGACGTTTTTGTTGATGAAAACGAACGGCGTCCTTTCGTTGGCGTTAATGCGCCTCAGCATTCATTCAATGATGGGGAACATTTTTGGGTGATAATGTGAATTGAAGTTGAACTCATACAAGAAGTTCTAGAAATGATTTGCACCGAGTGCACACAACACACGGCAAAGTACATGCGGTGATATCCAGAAATCGAAAGTGCGTCGATCATGCGAACGAGTTTTGAAACTTAGGATACATATGGGAAACGTTGAACTTAATTAGGGAGTACACATGGCAAAATGTCGGAGATATTGAGTGAATTTTATAGGATATAGGATAGATAGTATTCGTCATTTCATGGCTATGCTTCTGAATCTTAGAAATTCAATGTTTGATTACTTAGAGCAGAAGCTGATAGGGGTCCAATGCCAACATTTCCTACGTGTTGCAATTTACAATTTCTAATACCTTATCTCACATACACTTTCGCCTCTTGCTAATTTGACTGTAACTTAATTGCAATATTATTGGAAAAGTAGGTCTGAAGTATTGCTTGGCAAACGCTTCTAAAACGTGTTTGATTTGCGCTTTCAAAACAATTCTGGTTTTTTTTTAGTTCTGTTTAGATGTGGGTCTTCAAATGTTGAAGGAGCTAGTTAGTACTGTCCGAAGCATCCTTGTACCGTTCTTGGCAGAAATCAAAGCTACTAAAACTAATGAAGATGAGAAGCTAGATGATCGTGATGAACAGATAATGTGGTGTCACCATATATCTCGAGGATTTGCGAACATACTTTCTTTAGAAGAGGCAAATAAAAACAGCAGGCGTCCTTGATAGGGTGAAATGTAGGTTTGAGTCCCATCTGACGCTTGTGCATCACTCCACATCAATGAGTATATTTATTAAATCGTACCACCGCTAGAAAGGGTTGATTAGAAATGAATCCTGCGTAATCATCTAACACCCAATATCTGTTAGCGTAAGTCGGTTCAATGTCGATAGCGGAGTACACGTGCCATACCGCATGACGGTTGGTTGCTGATATATAGATGCGTTGTAGCGTAGAAAGAGTGGTGTCAAAACAGACATCGGAAGTGCAGGGGTCAAACACTCACCCCAGATAGGGTGAACTGTGGGTTCGAGTCTCAGCTGATGCAAAAGTTTTGCGCATCAATCTACATCATTGGACATATTGAATAACATCGTACCACCGCTAAAAACCAGTTAAATAAAAGAATTCTGTCTGAAAAAACGAATTGTCTACAATAATGACTCTATGTTTGCTGCACACTGCAATTTATTTGATTCAAAAGTGCTAACTTAAATAGAAAGTCTCGACGATTTTAAGGGCTCATTTATCAGTGATGGAATACATTTTTCTATTACATCCGTGCAATTTTTAGGTCCAAATAGAGTCTATTAAATCAATCCTATCTGCGTATCAAAATGGGCAATATTGTGGAATATCTGATCCATTGGCACAGATGTTAGATGAGTGAGGAAACACCTTATAGATTTCAGGCGCGACACAGCTACATGAGATTTTATGCAGAAACTTCGAAAAAAATCAACGAGAGTGAAATAAAATGAGCAAATTATTAAAAGTTTCATTGCTCAGTGCCGAAAACTTTTTGAAAAAACTCATGAGCTATCACTGATTTTTGAAAACCTATTATACCTTTCTTTGGGAGGCGCGACAGAGCGGATGTGGTGCTCATCGCGAAACGCACAGAGTCGATCACCGTTCCCAACATTCTGTTGTAATCAGCATCGAAAGCCAGCCCTATATAACACCCCAACCACACAACCAGTTTATCTTCGAGATTGCAAGAAAATTGCTCAATCAGTAATCTCCGCCTTTCCTGAAGGAGGCGAAAAAAATGGATGGCCTGCGTAGAGTGCTTAGACTC
This sequence comes from Parelaphostrongylus tenuis, assembly GCA_019055375.1. Taxonomy (NCBI): domain Eukaryota; kingdom Metazoa; phylum Nematoda; class Chromadorea; order Rhabditida; family Metastrongylidae; genus Parelaphostrongylus; species Parelaphostrongylus tenuis. Next base: position 418,940 of record JAHQIW010003685.1, read on the forward strand.
GCATAATGAAAAAAAGATGAAGACGGATCAAAATGACATAAAAAACTAGACGAAATTATACCATTTTGCACTTGTGCATGATGCTATACTTGGTGAACAACAAAAATGTTATTTCCATCATAAGGATGTGTTTAATGCTTTGCAGGAGGTCGGGTTAGTCATGACATCCTATTCAGAACTTCGCTAGGCGAAAAGCTCTGATTCAATGATGAAGAACGAAAATAAATCGAAATAGAAATTGACAACGATGACAAGAAGAAGTCACCGGCGATTCCCAAAGAAAATGACACAAAACCAACATGGGCGGATTTCAAAACTAGCGTGAGTTGGAGAATACCTGCTGTAGCTAAACGTATAAAATTTATCATAGGATTCAAATCCCCTAAGGACGCTTTTCAGCATGGTCGCCAAATCGCTAGACGTACTGAGAAACGATGCCATGACGATTTTCAAAGGAGTGGAGAAGTGCCGAGATTTTATGTCATCTGTAAAAGTACGTTTCTTCGAGTCCAGACTTTCGCGATCAACTTCTTTCTCTCAGTTAGAACTTGTTTACTGATAGTCTTTGTGATGTGCCCCCACATGACGTCAGTAACAAGTCACTGACAGAAATTCTGTGACAGTTATCCAGAAGTGAATAAGAAACATCGCCCACTTTCGTTCCTTCGCCAATACGGTTTGTATTTGTATGAGAGCAATAAAACTTGATGTTATCTCAAAAATTAGTCGAGAACCATTTTTATTCTATCGAGCTGTATGTCTTACTGACAAACCGAATAAAACTAAGGGTTGTAGAGCATTTATCGTTGCGTCATGATGTAAAATATACTCTAGAACTGCAAGATAGATTCAAAAGTGATCTAAATGGATTTTTAGGACAAAATGCTATGAAAGCACTTCCCCTCTATCTGGAGTATTTCATATGCCCAAAGTTGAACACCGAGGAATCGTGCAATGTAGTTTTTTTTTTACGTCTGGGCCACATATGAGGGCAGAGAACATTAAAGCAATGCGAAAAGGAATTCAAAAAGTTTTATTTCACATTATAGTTCTGCTATCGACTGCTTTTTTACAGACCCGCTCAAAATGATTTAATCTGATAAGGATATGACATATTTTGAGCCATAGGTCTAGTGCTATATAGGCGCCTATTTCGTCCTATTGGGACTCATCAGTAGCACCTCCCTCGGTTCCGCGATCCCTGAGGTGAATATCCTAGATAACTAATATCCTCAGATAAATCATTTGATTTTTATTATTCAAATATTATCCTCGATTAAATCATTTTGAGCGGGTCTGTAAAAAAGCAGTCGATAGCAGAAGTATAGATCATTTTAAAAGCCGTAAGCTCGACTGCGCCGGTCACCACAAAGTCAGGTAATACCATCATCCTACTTTGGGTGATTAATTTTACTCGGCGTCGGTTCCTTTAGAGGATTATTTCACCTCAAGGGATCGACGGAACCGAGGGAGGGTGCTACTGATGAGTCCCAATAGGACAAAATAGGCGCCTATATAGCACTAGACCTATGGCTCAAAATATGTCATATCCTTATCACATTATAGTAGCAATTTTTTCCTGAAATCTGGTGAAGTAGGGGGCAAAAATTTTTTCGGAGATGGATGCGTTGAGGAAAACATCGACTCTTATTTCTTGGATGATGACGCCTCAAAATTATCTTAATCTCGCGTTTACAATGAACGTCATAGAGGAGTATTGTAATCCATAAACGCTGTAGTCCCTGAATTCATTTGCTAGTTCCGGGCAATATGACTATGGAAATGCCTTTATATGTGGAAATAGCTAATGCAGTGATCAAAGATATATAGAAAAAAACGGCAATGAGCGCTATCAAAAGCAACCTAGTCATTGATGTTTGAACAGTTCAAAGAGACTGGATGGCACAGCATAAGCAAGTGAACGCTCCCACATGTATCATTAACATCGTGTGAACTTCTCGACGTCACTACTAGTTCTAGCCTAAAAATTTTCATGCGGAAACTAGAGTAGTGTGGCCACAGGTGTTCTTACGAAACTGTCGCAGTAATCGGTTCACAAAAGGAGTACTCTGAGGTTTCGATTCAGAAAGCCGAGACTGTTACAATTATTCGAAAATTATCATAAATGGCTGTCTCATGAACGTAATGATTCAAAGTGAGATATTCTCAACTCACCCTTTGTTTCCTGTTAACTTCACTGATAAGAACCATCATACTACGTTGTACGATTTTTTTGATGTTTGTAATCAGATAAATTACTGTTGATAATCGCATCAGGCGGTTGAATAATGTTAAAGTCCGTCTCACTGGATAAAGGGAGCAAAATGTTTTGCTGATATTATCATTATCACGTCCCTACACGACTCATTGCGATAATTTACTTTAAAAACAACCTTTTCTTATGTTTGCGAAAAAATGCGATGCATTCTCGACCTCCGATTAGATTTAGACATTGATAACTTGTAGAAATTGCTCTATACGCTTCAAAGTATTCTTAAACGTTACTTGTACCTATGGGATGATCTAAAACTCATAGAGCATGAGATTTTATCAATCGCCGTTATCAAGCAGCCTACATCTTAGATGGACAACCACTTCCTTGAAGCACTTGATTTACACACCTATTAAATCTTTGTTGTAGATGCTAGTGCCTACGCCGAAATACTGCGCTCAAACTAGATATATAGTAGAACAAAAACACTTATGAGAATACTAGTACAGTAAGGTTTACTTACGTTACTCGATTAAACGTTATGTATTGTTCCTAGCATTTATCTCATTAGTTTATCACCATCCGTTTATCCGTTTGAATAAACACATTTGCAGGGAAGATTATTCAAGTCTATAACACCTAGGAGAATTGAGTGGTGCACAAACATATCACATATCACGAAAAATATCACAGTAGCTGTCAGTTTAACTGGGTGTTCAAGGTGAAATAGCATACCCGACCAAATCTGTTAAAGAGAGCAAATGTGCGTCGGTGGTGTAGTGGCAGGACGCGCCCCCGGTATGGATAAAACGCGGGCTCGACTTCCGTCTGAGATCGTACTTTGCTCAACACTCAATCCTCTTAGGTGTATTGGAAACATTGTACCACTGCGAAAAATTCAGTTAAAGATTAGAAATCATATTATATATAAAAATTATATATTATATATTAGAACATTACATATCAAGTCTAAATTTTTCTGCCAATATGCTATGCTATATCAATGGTTTACTTGCCGCTAAATCATACTATTTACCAAACTCAATCTCTTGCTTTTCGTGACTCCACACACATCAGATTATGAAGCGCCGTCTGGAGTCCCTCGGAACTTGCAAACAGTATATGAAAGAAGCACAGATGAGTAACACAATGGAAGTGGACCTTAATGACGTCGTAAATCTCACAAACATCTTGGACACTGAGTTGCAAGCTAACGTGAGGCTACGGTTATTCATTTACTTATGTCATTTCTTACTTTGAAATACTTTGTTATAATGAATCGCTCTGTTTTGTTCCATATTTGACTTGTTTTCTCTAGAAATGCAATTATTGTTTCGCACTACTCATGCCGACCTCATTATGTAGCGTTTTCTATATGCACCTCGAAATGTGATCTCATTTGTAGTCCTGTGAACCATTGGGGTACTAAGAAATGAAATCGACATCACCATTCGCCTCAACAGGAAGCGTTTTATTAGCTGAACAAAAATCTCAAATAGTCAAGGCAAAATAAAAATAAAAGGCATTCAAATCATACCTGGTTTCGAAAATTTTTCTGAAAGACATAACAATTATATTTACAACTGCTCATAGTTCTTGTGGAGGTCAAACTTAATCTACTGTACTTTTCTACGATTGCTGTTGAACAATGGACATCGATTTTCGCTCACCCAATAGTTTTCTTTTCTCTTTCAGCAACTATTTCAACTTAAAATCGTCAGCTTAAATCAAAACTATAACCATTTGGTCCGTGCTTATGAAATGATTAACACTAATCAGTGTTATAGGAGTGTTAAGCCACATTTTAACGTTATTGCTATCGCAGTGTACATTCTGATGTCATTTCTCTAAGAAGGCTTCAGAGTTTGTGTGATGGTACATTTACAATAATAACAATAAGTACAATAAGTATAACAATTTTCTGAGCCGAGTACTATCCAAAAACTTTCCTTGTGTTAGATCCCATAGGGCGATAATGGATCGCAATTAGAAGCTGTACATTACTAAAGTGTTGTTCTACGTAAGATGAATATAGAAGTCAAAACTGAATTCATTGGAAGGTTGCAAATCTAGTCCTACAGGAACCCCAGCCCTCTCTCATTTCGAAACACTTCGGTAATCTATATTACAACCTAGTGGATGCTAATATAAGTTAATCAGCCTATTGTCAGGACTGACTATCGATTGAGCTTAGCATTAGTTGAGGAACTCGTAGTTTTTGAATAGACACTAGACTGTATAGACGATTTACTATACAAATTTATCGGTTTACGATTCCGCACTTTCGCCTTTAGAGGCTGGAATTGTCAAACTGAAGTGCAATCTACTTAACCAATAATCATTGTGTCGGTCCACTAGCTTATATGCAGCTGTATCGATGCTTATTTGCAATTCACCGTTGGAAACGAATCAGCTTCTTTGATTTAAAGGCGTTCAGTCTGATTTCTCAGTGCCTGGATATCAAAAACCTTTTTTATCATCAGTGTGCTTCATTGTCACTTGGTACATCAGAATCTCTTTTTTTATGAGATCGAATTTTTGAGTTGACAGAGTCCGTCATTTGATGTTTTTCATAAGGTTGGCAATTCCATCCAATGCTCATGATCGACAATCTCAAATTTTCGCTTCTCCATCATCACTAAATTAGATGTTCGTAAAGTCCATACCTAAAGATGTCCTCTGGAAGATCTATTATCAAAAGTCAATTCTGACTTGGACCCACACCCGTTATAATTTTTCTGGACTATACGGTAAGCAACCCACAAGCTACATATAGATGATGCATAACGCTATTAGATAAACGATTCCAATTTTTTTATGAGAGGCTCGTAGCCCTCCTTCCTCTTTCTCTCTCTCTAGCCCACAGTCTGAGAAGTTTAATTGTAAAGTATAACCGCTGATAGATGTTTCCTTAACTAAATTCGTAGTAAACCAGTGACCAAAGAGCCGTGAACTCTTAGAAAATGGTTATTGATTATCTTCATCAATTCTCTGTACTTAAATGATGTGCGTGGTACATTGTTTGGATGCTTGATTATGGATGTCTATCCTGAATCACAATTTTGCGGATTGATACATTTTCATAATTTTCAGCTACATATGATGCTTGTTGAAATGCCTCGCCTGGAAAATGTCTTTCGCGTTTCTGAGCTGAAAATGTTCGTCAGCATTGGAGCGAATTATGTTAAGGTCGTAGTCAATATTGCCACTTCTTCATACATAATCTCTGCATTTGTCGACTTTTCCGAGTCGTTTAATTATAAATGCGCTGAAATAAATGTACATTAGAAAGTAGTCATCTTCAGACTCTTGTCGGAGAGATGAATATTTCTTAGAGAACTCCTAATGTACAATTGAAACAATGAATGAGCACTTCAGCACGCTGTTTTAATAAAGCTTCTGTTTTCACACAATTACGAATAGATTTAAGGTAGTACTGAGGACAGCTAAGCAGATGGTTGAAGCTCTCTTCGTCTTCTATGTCTACGTAATTTTTCGTGATTCTGTGAATCTGATCGAGAATTATCGCACAGATGTCGATTTCAACAACTGCTTCATAACCAGGTGATTTTTATCGACTACTTTTGCTACAGAGATGAGGTTGTAATGGTTTAAGACGCAATGTATACGGTGATAAGCAAGACGCTGGTTCGATCCCCTCTATCATTACCCTCTTGCAATGCAAGCGTCTCAGTATGACTACTTTCAAGATCGCAGAGAGAATTGGCTCGACCAGCATTCTGCGACTCCCTGAGAATACAAATTTCTCGAGCAACCAGCCAAAGCAACATGTGAGATGTTCGACGATCTCCATGGAGGATGATTGTGAGGAAACGAATTTGATGCAAGAATTGCTCATATTCACGCAGTAAATTGTGACGGCGGATCGAGTGAAATAAAAGAACTTCTAACAAAAAGAGAGGAATCTATATGATATCAGCCAAAACGATGCACAGTAGACCGCTGACATCAATCAAGATGTTTACACAACATATTTCATCATACTGAATCCAGGTCCACGCAGTTTGATTGCTCACGAAGTATTTAAATTCTACAGGTTAGCTAATGTAATGGACTAATGCAAAAATAGTATTATTCATATTAAAAAATCGGGCTGTACAACAGCCCTCCAACATAATTATGAGATATATTGAAATTTGAGCGTGGTCTTAATAAAATACTCGAAATAGAAGGTATAAAATGCAAAATATTAACCATGAGCAATCGAGTGTGTCGAAAATTGCCGATCTTGTGATTTTTCTTTGACGGCGATTGTGTAAATCTTTCGTCGTCGTCTATCGCTTTATAGGGGGATGTAAGAGCCTCCGAGAGGATTGGTTAAAGACGAAGGGCCTACCCGACTGACAAGGCTGCAAGACCGAAACACGTGTATTGGGCTGTACAAGAGCCCTTTAACAGATCACATAATATCTTGGCTTTGAAAATAATTATGTGATATATTGATACAAAAAGGCTATTTCTGTATCATTGACTACTTTTATAGCCACTTAACTTAGAAAGAAGCCGCATCTAAGCAAAAGCCACGATAGTCGAGATAAATCTTCAATTAATAACTAACTATAATCATAATAGGGAGTACATAACTTGATTTATATCATGTTAAGTTAAAGACCATCGTTAATTCATGCAATTCAAATATGCATTGCATGATTTCTATCGTGCCGTGCAATTGTTGCAAACTTCCAGTCTCGACCTGTCGGGTTCCAAATACATAGTTTTTGATGCAGCGATTTCTGCTTTAAATCTCAGTTCATCGAAACTTACTGGAATGGCTTCGCATCACAATACAAATTTGGTATATATGTGACAAACCTATCTGCCCACTTATCCACTCAGTTTACTGATTTGATCATTCTTACATTATCTGCAGTCACCAGCTCTACATATACCTCTACTAATATGTTCATTTATCAACAGCATAAGTTCAAAGCGATTCCTCAAAACAACGTGCAAAAACACTTGAGAAAAGGATTCACGATACACAGTTGCATCGCAGAGCATAAATTCTATTGTCAACAATAACCACTTTTACAAACAATTGTTTATATTGCTCATTAGAAAACATTGGCGTTGCTCCCACTACCAGTAGGCTTCGCTTCGTCTCTTCTCAAAACCTATATCTCAGTGACTACAGAATCCTCTCTAGTGACATTAAAAGTTTGAGTTTTGGTACGAAACCGCAACAATATCACGTAGCGCGTTTTGACTGTCGATCGACTAAGCCATGTTCCAGGCTAAAAGTTAACGTGGTACCCCTATTGTTGGTTATCTCGGATTTGATAAAGTTAGGTATTTCACATCGTCAATCATCACTAGAGATGAATGAATGTACATATAACCTATGGAATAAGCTGCCAATGTATCAAATCAGAGCTGCTATCCTCCCATTTAAATTTGTTACTAATTTAAAGACTCTCCAAAAAATCGAAGGTCTGCTGAATCTGGGGAGTGGGGTCAAATCAAAAGCCACACGCGATCACTCTATTTCTAATACGCTAGGGGAAATCGGACCTCAATTTTTATGTAATTATTCGCTCACGATAATGATATTTTTTTAGTATGTTCTGGCAGATTGATCACCACAGAGAAATGCTTGGACAGCAAGCTATCCGTTTCATTTCTCATGAAGAGATGAAAAACTGGAGGCTTATGAATGTTTTCAGGTTTTTTTTTTGCCAGTATCATTTATCATAACTTAGCAGCAAATATATTTGCCTTGTGTTTTGCACTGCGAAACAGGAAAATGCCGGAAGGTTTTTTCTGAATCGTCGAAAAGTGCTATTAGCATGGCTAGCAATACCTCGTCTTCGGAACTAAATCAATTCCAGTCAATCGTCACTTAGTGACCTCTACAGAACTGCTAACTGTTTTGTTCTCGGATTTCAGCAAACCGACTACTGCCGAAATGATTCGCGCGAAAACCTCCCTGATAACATGGTTCATCACAGCATGTTCTGCAGCGTTGCTGATTTTCCTCGATTATTACTTCTATTCCTTTCTCAATGCGGTATGATAACCTCTATAATTTTGCTTTGTTTTAATTCTTTTCCCTTAGACTGAGAGAGTTTATTTTCTGAAGATTTAAATCTGTTGTCTTTACATAACGAGAATTTTAATGTTTTTCCGCTTGTTCTGTTCTCCTTCAAACGTCAATGATAAATGGGGCTGAGTTCATGTGAAATGTCAACTAGAATTTAGAGATCTATTGCACTTACTATTCAATGGCAAATAGACTGCTTGCTGAGCATGAATTTCTATGGGAACTTCAGATAGCCAGGCGCTTCCTGGTCTTCACTGTAAGAAGCCGTCAGTCCTCGATGCATGGAGTGAGGAAATGATCTCGTGATTCAAATTTCCTTTGACGATTGGGATCTTCGCATTTGGACAGTTGCTCAATTAGTGCATCAGCATCCATTGCTTACTATGAAAGGGAACTATTTGAAACTTTGACACATATAATCAATGCCTTCAAGAATCATCAAGTTAACACAAGATTGATTCTAAACATTTACTCGGCTGAACGTTCTCAATTCGCCCCCACTTCCGAGCCGCGTTCATCTGAGTTGATGGACCATAACTAATTGATATTGTGACGTAGGTGTTGTGGCACATGGATTGGAATTCAGTAAAGGAATCCTTGTTCATACAAATCTTCAGTGAAAGTCGCTTTATAAAATATCACCGCTTCACGTAGTTACCGCTCCACATATCAGCGTTGTATGAAGCACCGAGTCCCATAGTATATATGGCCAATAGAAAAGCAGATAATATTGTATTACTGGCCATGGATCACTATCCTTCTTCTATAAAAGGACATAGTCACGTGTAAAAGCTTTATTCGAATGGTGCTTTTCATTGGAATCGGCTTGATGTAATACCGAAGACCCACACGTGACGATGATCAGCTGGGTACCACCTACTTCAATCAACGCTATTTCGAGGAAAGAGAAGACTCTAAACATCAACCGAAATAAGCTTTAAGCAATCTCGAGTTTAATCTATAGTCCAGAAAGTAAAACAATGTTATTATACGTCTCATATTACCGTATCTCAAGACTTCAAACAGTCAGTGATAACGAAAACTTTTTTGTTAGTTTATTTCTCCACAGAGAAGGAGTTTCTCTCAGTCCTTCACTTGAGGACCGCTGGTTCTAAGTAGAACTGAGAAGGTTTTTTAGGTAACAAACAATGATTTCATGCGCATCATCAAGAGAAGAACGCTTTAAAGATCAAAACAATCTAGTCTTCATCCTTCTAAATTGATCGCCTTTCTTAAATAAGAATATCAAATAAGTTGACAGATATTGGGTATCAATAATCAATCGGATTCCATTCATTTGAGCGCCTTTTTGCGGTGGTATGCTCTCTTAATATACCCGATAATGTAGAGCGCTGTGCAAATCTGCGTCAGCCGGGATTCGAACCCAGATCTCACTCTTTCCGGGAGCGTATGCTAACAGTTGCACAACCGACGCTCGTTACTCATAGCACTCGTTCTACGATGCAACGTGTTACCTGTTTACAGCCAACCGTCGACGGTTTGGCGGACCAGCCGCTAACGGTAGTATTGAACCCACTTTTGTTGACAGATATTGGCTATCAATAATCAATCGGACTTCATTTATTTGACCACCTCTTGCGGTGGTATGGTCTTATAATATACCCAATAATGTAGAGTGCTGTGCAAAAACATTTGCGTCAGCCGGGGTTCGGACCCTGTTAACAGATGACTCGTTGTAGCGTAGAGCGAGTGCTGTGCAAAACGAGCGTCGGTAGTGCAACGGTTAGCATACGCTCCCGGAAAGAGTGGACCAGGGTTCAAATCCCGGCTGACGCAGATGCTTTTGCACAGCACTGTACATTATTGGGCATATAATAAGACCATACCACCGCAAGAGGCGGTCAAATAAATAAAATCCGATTGATTATCAAATAAAATCATAAGATCAACTGCTTTTTAAAACCTCGTGATAAACATTCAAAATAATTCCGAAAAAAGAGATGTTTTAAGCCTAAACGAGGTTGGTACGCCAGGGCCATACACCGGTGTTTCGGAGGTTTCGGCCTCCTTGTCAGTGACCCTCGTCCCACATTATATCCTGCATTGTAGAAAGAAGGGAGGCGTATGTGGTGATGGCATAGTGTACAATGACACTGGTCCATCACCACAGTTTAGTCGATGGATTTCGGCTGGTAGACCAAAATCGATCCATAAGATCGACTGTTTTTTGAAACCTCGTGATAAGCATTTAAAATAGTTAAAAAAAAGAATTTTGGTCTACCAGCCGAAATCCATCGACTCAACAGTGGTGATGGACCAATGTTATTGCACACTATGCCATCACCACATACGCCTACCTCCTTGCTACAGTGCAGGGCTTAATGTGGGGCAGGGGTCACTGACGAGGAGGCCGAAACCTCCGAAACACCGGTGCATGGCTCTGGCGTACCAACCTCGTTTAGGCTTGAAACATTCTTTTTTTCTGGAATTTTCAAATAAGTGTTTGAAACAAGGAGACTGCGCGAAGGAAAGTGTTAGGTGAATTACAAGAGAACGCGCTTTAGATAAGTGCTCACTTATGATCAATGAGATTATTTGAAGTGACTTTAAAACCATGCACATTGTACCTAAAATGGTGGCGTAGATGCTAAGAAAGAAAGAGACCGTAATATATGTACTGTCGCAAAACAAATTAAAACAGAAAATGAGCTTTTCTCATGAAAAGATGAAATATTGGCCGCTAGAGTGGTCTACGCAATGATCTCCATTGAATGAGAATTTCTTCCAAGTGGAGAAAATGAATGGTAGTGGTTGTTGTGAGATTATCTTTCTTCAGGTTGTATCAGCTTCCCATACAACCATTGAACAACTGAGTTCTTCTAGTGCAGCTATCGACGTAGGTCTTATTTGTGCTCACTGTTGTTCTCTCACGTATTTTGAATCGCTAATTCAACATAGATGCTCGCTTCTCTTAATGAGCAGATAGGTTGTCAAAAGTAACATTTTTGTTTGTGTCACAAAAAAAGTGTGACATAATAAGCGAAGTAATAGACTAATGTCTGACATTTCGACGGTCTCGCCTCCTTTGGAATTTGAATAGGTCAAATTTACAAGCAATCACTCAAACAATCTGGTAATCTCAGCAAAAACCACTCTGATATATTTTCACATCGCAAAGTGACAGCTTCTTTGAACACTCATCGTTTTGCTTTTTCCAAATCTTTCAAATGTAACCATAATTAGAATATTTGAATGCTCTTACAATCAAAAATTTTTCCTTGTAAGCCAGATGCGAAGCTGCTATAATACGATTAATTCATAAGCTGACATTTCAACAGTTTCGCGTTCTCCAGAACCGAGAAGCATCAGGATGCCCAGAACCCACTCAGCCAAACATCGCCATTACTCAACAGAAGAAATTACCCAACCTCGATTTTGATCGCATCAAGCACAAAGCAACTTTTCAACATACCATCCTTTACGAATATTCCCTCAAGTTATGCAAGTGGCAGAATACCGTCCAGATGCCACATGGACTGAGAATGCACCTCCATATCAAGAAGCGGTCTCATATATAATAATGCGTCATATCATGTGTGATAACGAAGTAATGCTTTTGAGGTTCACGTTTGAATTTATGGCGTTTTCCCCAAAATATTCCTAAAATCTAACGCATTGGGACTCTATGTTCCTGTGCGGAGATAGTTTACCTCTTCTTCAAAATTCTTCCCGTTATATGTCTGTGTCCTCCCAGTGGAATGTTGATTTAGCTTTGAGCCCGCAGACTGATATTTTTCTCCACGGACACAGAGCGACCTAGTCATTTTCTCGATGTATCTGTCGCCGCGCACTTTACAAGAGACTGGGCAAACTATGCATGTCCTTATGCAATCACCGTCTTTATCGTGAGGGCATAGTATGCATTCTTGCTTCGTACATAGACGGCCTTGTAGCGGCTGTGAATTGGCTGGACCCTTACAACAATCGATGAAAATCTAGTCATTGTTACCTATTTCTCTAGACCTACCCTAAAACAGCGTTTGATGCGTGTTTCGTTTTGAGAAACGCGGGATAAACGGGACTCTGCCTTTGCTGAAATTATCATTTCGCGACTTATAAAATTCACTGAACCTCTCTCGAGAGGATACGTGTTCGTATCCATTGGAAAAGGCTGTTTACCTAGCCAGTGCTAGACATTATACCTCCGCTGTTCTCGTACACATTCTGGATGCTGTTTACAATATGTTTACTAGAAGAGCCTTCTTTGTATTTGAGAGATGAGAAGAGAGATAATGAACAGTATATTTTGTTAATTGGGTCACGGTACCATTTGGTACTGTAACCGTTTTCGGGCAGTTCAGTTTATACACTTGACAAATGAGAGCCAATTTTTGGCATCTTATAGCTAAATTCTGTATATTCTATCTGTTTGTGAATTTGCAGGCTCTAAAAGAGGTGAAAGCGGCGAAATATCAGCTTATCGAATAAATCATATAATAATAACCTTGCGTTTTGCCTTTAAAGAGAAATATGCGATCTACTAAAGAATGCTGGGATTAATGAGAGTTGGTCTCGGTATGTTTGTACTGAAAAAATTGAAGTAGATGAAGGTGAGTATATCGAATAAGGTGGTCTTCTGCGATCTAAAGAGACGTCACAGATTTTCTTCTGCTGAGAAAATGAAACTGTTTTATTAAGTAAATGACATGTCAATTTGACCTTTCATTGCACTGAGAAGATGCATTCTACTATTAGCAACCTTACATCTGCTTATCAAGAGAAGCGCTGAATTCTCCAATCATTGCCGGCGTTGTTGGATAGTCGCCAACGAAAGCTGTTATCTTATCTAAGTTCATTGCTGATAAGCGCTTACCATGCCAAACCTGCTGAAGCTTGGTTGCTGGTAGCCACGATGGTTTGCATTAAAGAAAAGTGGTAGCAAAGCGGTTTCATCGATAGCGTAGTGATAGCCACGTTACCGGTATGAGTGACACGCGAATTCAACTCGCCCCTGATGTCAAAGAATTTGCGTTCCACCGAACATTATTGAATGAATTGATTCTGGCCGCTTGAGCACATACCACGCAAATCATTTGCTTTAAGAAACTCAGAAAAAGTGAACTTTGTATTTTTTTGAAGCTTTAGAAAAAGGCGGCTCACACCAACAAATCGCATTGCTATAAATTTTTTCTTTTAAAAAAGTTTTTAAAGAGCCTATACACGGTGGGATTTTGTACCCATCAAGATGTGATCAATCGTTATACAGTCAGTCAAAAAAGTTCATATATATTTAAGGCATATGCATATATATAGATATATACATATATGTATAAATATAAAGTTTCCTTACAGGTAGAAGGTGACGGAGTTGTTGCAAACCTCATACGCTCAATGGTTGCCGAAAATCGCACGCTAGAGGTGGATAGCGTAAGTTCATCTGAATTGTTCCATTATTCGAAATACATCTATAATCCATAAAAGGCGTCTGAAATTTCAGAGCATGAGCAACGCTCATTGCCTACTGCCGCCACAGCAACCAGACTTCCGTCATATCCTTACTTGGATAGCGATGCCTCTATTTCTTTCGCTTCTTTCTGCAAGTAAGAACTCTGCGATAATTTAGTCTGGCTGTACAGTTAGACCACGAGACTATTTAGGTGATTTTTTCCTTCATTGTAAAACGAATTGTTCTCAATCACTTCTTACCATTTATGTTTCCCCTAAGAGATCGTGTTCGCATTATTCATCTCTATAACAAGGTTAGTTATGATCTATGTTTAGTGCAGTTAATATCTCAAAACTGTTTATGTGCAAAATATCTAGATCTCGAAACGTTCTTTTTAATCTGATCACAACAACTCTTCAAAATGCATGCCAAAGCAATCCTAAAAAGTTGTGCTTCAACAAAAATTTTGAGGTTCTATTTCTAAGAATCAAACATCGTACGGAAGCAAGAGCTCGAATCCGCTTTTGTGTTGAGAGATGGAAGATCAACGAAGATAATGATGAAGGGTTTGGACGCATTCCTTTTTGACCTCATAAGAGTCATTGAGTAACTTGAGCGAATACTAGTATGTTTTTCCTTGCCCAGGTATAAGCTCACTTAATCTTACCTGAACCTCGCTACTGGAAATGCCAGACTCATTTTATTATGGAAGACCCTACTGGTTATACTTTAGAGAACTGAGTGATGAGCAAAAATACGACTTCAGCTGGGAGTCAAACCCGAGTTTCATCCATAAGCGAGACGCGTGCTATCACTGCACCACCAAGCTACATTTGCCCCACCACTCATTTTTCAATATCTTCGTAAGGGCTGTCAGTCACCAACATTATACAGGTTCGGTCGAGTATGCGATTTCTCTTCAATAAACCCAGCTGAGCTGATAGCCATTGTGATATGTAGTACTCGAAATTTCTAGTAGTTTTAATGCCTTTTTTCGCAGTGGTATCATGTTTAATATATACCCTAGATACTTGAGTGGTAAGCAAAAATAGTAAAAAAAAGGCAGTAAAACTACTAGTAGTCTCGAGTATTACCTATCACAGTAACTGCCAATTCAACTGGGTTTATAAGGCGAAATAGCATATGCCTTGGAACCATTTTTGAGCCATGCATGTCAGTGGTCTGTCAATGAGGGCTGACTTATAGAGCCCGATACACGTGCTTCGATCTTGCGATCTCGTCAGTCGGGCAGTTACCCTTTCTCGTCTCTTGCTATTCCCTGTGGGTGCTCCAGTCCCCACACTAAGAGTCAGCGACGACGAGCGCTTTGCACTGTATGTCCAGTGAAAAACTCACCAAACACAGAGTGTTGTACACTCGTTTGCATATTCAATATATCAAAACGTTTGTTTCGAGTGTTTTCTTAAGACCACGCAAAGCATATTGAATTTTGAGCCGTGGTCCTGAGAAAACACTCGAAACGAATGTTACAAAATAGCATACTCGACCAAAGCTTTGAAAGGTTTGTGGCTGACAGCTATCATAGAGGAATGAGTGGGGAGGGCCAATGTACCTCAGTGCTGTAGTGGTAGCACGAGTCTCCGGCATAGAAGAAACGCGGGTTCGACTCCCGTCAAAGGTCGGGTTTTTGCTCACCACTCAGTTCTCCAAGTCATATATGGAACATCATAACACTGTGAAAAAAGGCAGTGAAACCACTTAAAAATTTCACGTATTACTTCTGGTTATATAATCCCTCTGTCCTATACTGCAGTTATCTAGAAGCACCCTTAACGATATTAAGGCGCTCACTGTTAGGGAGAAGATTGAGAGTTTGAGATCAGAGGAGTATTTTTTATGCAGAACACAGGCATAATTTCTCGAAATGATGGTCAGCTTCATCTTAACTGCTACGTTCGCATCTTGGTCAAGGCGTACCATTTCCTATAATGAAAACTGCCATCCAATAGACTGAGCGCGAAGGAAAATTGGTCACTGCAGATCTATGCACTTTTAGAGGATGGTTGTCCTATCGGTCGTGGTTCAAACTCAATGTTCTCGATAGGCTCTTCAAAACTGGACAGTGCTTATTGTGTCAGGTAAAAATGAAACAAAGCTCTCCTTCTTCTTACAATTTTTTTCACAGTAATCCATGATAAGTTTTCTAAAATATTTGATAATTATCGCATCAGGAGCTCCTAAGGTTCTCATAACGCTTTAGATCTATATGAACTTCGGTAGGAACTTTGGTTTGGGATCAAAACAATTTCTTCCCACCACCTCAATAAGCTCTTCTAGAGTCCGATCACCCTCGATTACCTGTGCTCTTAGAATTCCACCTGGATGTTAAGTGCTTTGATAAACTTATAAGTGATGCATGTTTAAAAAGTTTAACATATGTCACCTTAGAACTGATCAATTTCACAGGTCCAACTTTGCTTATCGGTGTGCCAAAACTGAAAGCTACCGTTTCAGCAAAACATGAAACCCGCACAGCTGTACTTCTGTTTAGAATGTCCAGCCACGTACTGCAGGTACTGCTTGGCAGAAACCGGCAACGAGTGTTATGCTTGTCAGGTGTCTAGTTTAAATTGATTGCATCAAACTCACTGTAAAAATTTAAACATACACCAGAAAGAATTGAGTGGTAAGCAAAAACTCTATCTCAGACGCGAGTTAAACAATTGTATAACACAGATCGACGACGCGTGCTACCACTAAAGCACCGAGGTCACCGCTGTGCCATCACTCTTCTTCGATATATCTCTGCTTTTTCTTTGAATTCTTAGCTCTCTTTGGTACATATTGGGAACATCACAACACTGCAGAAAACCAGTAAAAAGCAAAGGAAATATTCTAACACTAGACTGTTACAATTGAAATAGCAAATATTATCTTTGTTTGAGAGCGCATGTGGCGCAGTGGCCAGAGATGCACTGCGTCGCACACGAGTTAAATGATTCGACCTCCGCTCGTGGCTCATCAAGCCACCCATCCCTCCGGGGTTGGTAAATTGGTACCAAGCTAGTATCAGACTTGCCTGGAAAGACAAGCAGAACTGAGTCGGTTTAGCGGGAGGCCAACCTGAGTCATTGTAAAGGCCAGATATGCATTCAATCGCCTCAAACGAAGTTGGAAATTGAAAATGAATGTAGGCGCATTACTCAAGGACTGGTCAACGCCGAGAGCTTTATCTTTTATCCTTTTTTATCTTTACTATTAAAATCTGAACTATCAATTCATAGCACTATGTAATGCAACAGCAAATCAATCCGAAATAGCATTCTTTAAAAAATTGAAACTATTGAAATACAGTTTTTATTTCGAAACAGTAGTTTTTGGTAAAATATCGAGCTTGCCGCTAAAGTAACTTGTTTACCTATTAAATTTCGTCCACATTTTTAGGCAGAGGAAGGTCTAGTTAATACCGAAAAAAGTCTGATCACTTATGGAGTGAGTACTTTTTTGCAATATTGTCGTGCCTTTCATAACCAAGAAAAGAAAAACGAAAAATTGTAGGAGAAACCGAGTGAGCGATTTGTACTTGGTGGTCAGAAAAAAGCGATAGGTCTGATAATACAGCATTTATATTTTTTTTGCTTACTACCTTTAAAAAATATTATTGTATTTCAGGAAAACCGAATCGATAAAATCTGTGGTTCTCGGAAACATCTCGTTGCTTATACGTCATTGCTTCAAAGACAATTGTTGATTTTTTTTACAGCACTCAATTCGAAAGCGAGAGCTAATGTATTTCAAGTGCATATAAATTCATTTCCCATTAAATCGTTGAACACTGTTGTTACTTTCATTATTATTTGAGCCAACATGTCATGTGGTCTGGTAAAGGCTCTTGTACAGCCCGAGACAAGTGTTTCGTCCTTACAGACTCATCAGCCGGGCAGAACCTGTCGTCTGTCGATCTTTTCATAGTCAGTTCTCTTGGGAGCGTCACACTCCTCATATATAGTTATCGACGACCTACGCTTTACACTCTATGTCAGGTGTCTATGTCATTCACCTAACACTGATGAGTCTGTAAGGACGAAACACGTGTCTCGGGCTGTACAAGAGCCTTTACCAGACCACATGACATGTTGGCTCAAGTAATAATGAAAGGATCTATTGAAATTTGAGCGTGGTCTTAATAAAGCACTCGAAGGAAAGGTATAATATGATAAAATACCAGCCAGCTAGCAATCGAGTGCGAAAACACTTTGTGTTAGGTGAATGACATAGACACCTGACATAGAGTGTAAAGCGTAGGTCGTCGATAACTATATATGAGGAGTGTGACGCTCCCAAGAGAACTAACTATGAAAATCCAAAAAAAAAAGAAGAATGGTTTTAGCCTAAAACGAGGTTGGTACGCCAGGGCCATACACCGGTGTTTCGGAGGCTCGTCCTCCTCGTCAGTGACCCCCGCCCCACATTAAGCCCTGCATTATAGCAAGGAGGGAGGCGTATGTGGTAAGTGGTGATGGCATAGTGTACTATGAGATGGCATAGGACTATGAAAAGATCGACAGACGACGGGTTCTGCCCGGCTGATGAGTCTGTAAGGACGAAACACGTGTCTCGGGCTGTACAAGAGCCTTTACCAGACCAGTCAAGAAAGAGGGTTTGCTCTGGAAATATCCAGCTTACCGAATACTTCAATATCCTTTCTTGTCCTTTTCCAAAATCATCTCATATTACAAATTATTTCATAATTATTATTTGGGCTAGCATGTCATGTGGTTTGTTAATGTGCTATTGTACAGACCAATGCACGTGTTTCGACCTTGACAGTCTTGTCAGTCAGGCTGTACCCCTTCGTCTTTGGACAATTCTCTTAGGAGTTCCTACTCTCCCTTCAGAAAGGTAGGCGACGGCGACGAACGATTTACGTAATTGCCCTCAAGTGAAAATCACAAGATCGGCAATTTTCAACACTCGATTGCGAATGTGTAAATTGTTTGTAATCGCCTACATCTTCATAGGTAGAGTAGAGACTTCCAAGAGGATTGGCTAAAGACAAGGGGTTCTGCCCGACTGAGAAGATTGTAAGGTCGAAACACGTGTATCGGGCTGTACAAGATCCCATTACCAGATCACATAACATGCTGGCTCAAATAGTAATTATGAGATGTATTGAAATTTGAGAGTGGTTTCAATAAAATATTCGAACTAAAGGCCTAATATTTCAAGTTTATTAAAAGTGTAAAAAAATGCGCACTAGAAATGTAAAACAAGCAAATTTCCTGTTGTTTTATAAGCGTTTCATAAAAGAGAGTGCTTACAACTACTAACTATTACTATACTATTGAAGAAACTTGACGAGTTTATACACTTACAGCTCATGTTTGTAAGCAAACTGTTGAGCATTCGCATAAATTTAGGCGCCAGAGCATTCAACACGGAATTTCTTAACGAGAAGTAATTAAAATTGCTCAATAACACTATTTAAAGTTTGCGTCATCAGCCCGAACACATTTCTGCTATCTCTCAGTTAACAAGTCAATACCGCTTTGCGCGAGTCAGTTTCACGAAGATGTTATAGAAGCAGCTTATTTAGCTAGCGTTCCGACGCGTTTCGTCTTCTACAGACCCAATTGATTCGAGCCGACGCTTCATAGTCATTCGTCCACGCAGTGCAAATGACTGTAGAGTTCCGGCTTGGATATGATTGATTAGTAAGTGCGAAGTTGAAGGAAAGTCGGTTATTGCACTCCTAGAGCATAGATTTTCAAATATAAAAATAAAGATGAATTTTTCGAAGGAGAACATTCAAAGACTCTTCAGACGTCTTCCGTTTTTGCATTGTCTGCTATTTCTGGGTATTGACTGTTTGGAAAGTAATCAATACATTCACTTCTGTTAGTTTTCAGAAACTAAAGGTTTCAATGTGCTCCATTTCTTCTGCATAGTTACTGACAGGGCTTTATATGCTAGGGATGGCTTTATCACTTCAAAAAAGTTCCTATTTGTGACTTTTGAAATCAGCGGTGAGATGTTCTCTGTTTTAGTCCACTAAAACAAGAAAACACTCAAAATTACGCCGATAAGCGCTTGTGGGTGTCAACTTACCGTCGTTCCAAGTGAACATTAGGTTACAATCTTTTGAATCCGGGACGCTTTATGTGCGATATCATGCAATTTGCACATACCTCATCTATTCGATTTATTGTCGTTGTTCGTTATTCTTTTGCATGAGCTTTGCACATCTTTGAGAATATCTCTGTCGCATGAACTTTTCCAGTAATCTGGAGGAATAATCAGAGCTTCAGTCAAATCAAGAAAGCAAGGCTCACAAATCAATGTGCACAGCTTTCAATACCGGCGCACAGCTTCCTAAGCACTGAAAGTGAGGGCGGCTTACCCCCTCCGAACCTACTTCCTAGCACGCGACAGCAGATCACTACTCTCTTTGATTCTTTGAAAATAAAGACGATATGTGGCCAAATTAGTGCAGCAAAATCAGAAATTTATCTCATGAATTTCTCCGCATCAGAGAGGGGTACAGGGTCACTTTTGGGACGTGTTCAAACCTCTATCCTCCACCAAGTAGGGCGCAGATGGCCTTGAAAGTAAACGCTATGGGAGTTCTCTGTGAATTAGATCATTAAGACTCGAACACCTGGTGCGGACAAGATAAAACCTAATCACTTAAGGCACTTTTCGCTAAAAATCTCTTCATTACCCTGTGAGGCTATTCGCACGAGAACCACACCTTTTATCGCGTGTCATTTTCAACGCGGAGAAAAAATCCCAAATCAAATAACAAAAATTGCACTCCGAGTCGAGTGAACGTGATCGATTGATCGACTGCGAAACGCTGTATCGAATCCGCGGCCAAAGGACACCTAGCCCACACAGCGGCCAACAAACAAATGCTCAGCGTATGTGAAACTCAATCTTATTTTTCCTGCTACATTGCAGTGAAGCAATCTTTCCACAAAATAAACATAGCTTTAAAATTGTGGAAACTTATGCTATCGAAAAATCAGTTATAATCTGAAGGAAGAGTTCTGTGCTCCGAAAAAACACGTATGTATAAAACACAAATGTTTTCTTTCCGCTACATCGTTGAAGAAAGGTATTTTTGAAAAGTGGCTAAGCAGCACAGTAGCCAGAGATTTCAAATGACTACTAACACAAATGGACAGATATTTTAGGTTGCAGAATGAACAGGCAGAGTATAGAAAATTTACACCTGGGATATCAAAAAATAACTGGCTTCCATACCTAAACGTAGAAATCAATTCATCCGATAACGACTGCATTATGAAGTAATACCGAAACCCAAGTAGCTAACAAAAATATCTCAGTTCGTTACCTCTCCTTTCACCTACTTCCCCCCCCCCCCCCCCCTCCCCCCCATCCCCCTCCGTCACCTCTCCCACATACAAAGAAGGCGCTTGTCAAAAACATGCTCCGTACAGCAGCCGGTGTGTGTACTGAAAGGAAGTAGAGGGTAGAATCCTTAGAACTGGCTCGGGATATAGATGAAACTGTAGCTCTACGGTATAGATTTAAAGGACGACGCGCCTTCAAACAATGATTCCAACGAAAGCAAGGTCCTGTTCATTCTTCTGTAAATGAAAGAAATGGCTCGATGCCCTGACTTACGTCAACGACTGAGGGTCAAGATGCTGATCTACACTCCAGACTATCGAAGATAAGGTGAGTCGCACACGTAATGAATTTTGGTGACAACCGATGGAGAAGAGCTGTCATCGATCCTGGAGATGTAGAACGCATAATGGGAGACAACCAATCTGACGGTTTGCACTGTTCAGAACATCCTTCAAAAAGATAAGCTGTCCACAATTTCTCACAAAGGGAGAATCCATTGGGCTACTTTTCCACACTATGAGAAGGGCAAAATAATAACTGACGCTTTATCAAGTCATTTGATAGTAAACGGGCGCAGGTGGACGCAAATCAAAATAAATTCAAACACAGCGTATTTAGTACATATAAGTTTAATAGCAACTTTTAAAAAAAGGACTTTCTATTCAATTCTCAAGATTTCTTATGCTTTCAATTTTTTATTCGTAGTGTTGTGATGTTCCAAATACATCCAAGAGAATTGATTGGTAAGCAAAAACTTGGCGTCAGACAGCAGATGAACTCGCATTCAACCCATACCTGGGTGCGTACCATTATACTACAGAGTCCATCGCTTTACCAGCACTCTTCTTCGATATATCTCCATTACAGCTATCAGTAACCAACTTCCAACAGGTTTGGTCAGCTGAACACATATCACAATAAACCCACTTAAGCTACTAGCCATTCTGCATATAACACCTTCTCTGTAATTGTATATCCTGTTTTTCTAAATTCATTTTACTTAAGACATTATTGACGTTATTTAGACGAATTTGATTTTTTTCTTCAATGACGTTTGTAACTTAGTTATCGCACACTTTTTGCTCATAGCCCAAGTGGCTGCACTCTTTGATTATATAACTCTAAAAACTATGACCGTTGGAAGGTGTGTCATTTGCCGATTTCGATGCATTAATAGTACATTTTATAACGGACGTTAGATGAATGGCCGATCCCGATTGGTACAACAGACCTTTGAACTGGGAGGATGTGTTGGCTGGCGGATCACTCATTGGTATTTCTGCTGGCACTATCATCATTTACTCGATTCTGATAAAGGCTATGAAAAAGCGAGACAAGGTCAGCTTTAATATGCATTTTGTTTTGTTGTGTAATCTTTGTTGGACATTTCACAAAGTTCGTTGCAAATAAAAATGAGCACAAACTTAAAAATCGCTGAAAGTTTTTGGTGTGAGTTTAGAGGTCTTAACTGATTGAACGCCAATTTTCATGAGAGATAAGAAAGACTGCTATGAAAACATATGCCTACGACGTAGATCTTGAAGAGTATCATTTGAGGCCAATGATTTAGGTGATTTATGGCTTTTGCTTAATTAATTTCTTAGTTCTTAAACACTTAGAAAAGGATAAGTATTGAAAGTTCACTGTTGAATGTTGTTCGTAACCGCTTTGGGCCAAGAGTACTAGAAATGGTACATTGGCCTTATTATGATTCTCTCGTCGGAGAAAAAGTTACCACTAGACTTCTAGCAGCCATTGAATAATTAGATAATGTGATTCGAACGCTGGGCTTAGTCCGAGAAGGCTTTCTTGGTGAACTGCATCAACAAGGAGAAAACTACGTTGGGCCTCTGGAGTGTACTAGGTTGAAAAGAAAGTTCTGAGGCACTTTGGTAAGCCTGAGCTAACTCAAATGAATATCATAAGGATATCGCAGCTTTCCTACGTGAAATTTTCCCGCTGAAGGCTAGATATCATTCGTCTTTATGTTCACTTTGTTACAAGCCTCCGTCATGTCCAACGATACAAACTAAGTTTGTGATTATTGCATCATTATTGGAGGAATGGTTTTTCATAGCGAGCTGCTCTCGATGAAATCAACGAACTTGAAGGGGAAGGCACAATAAGCGAATTTACTACTGGACACTGGTTTCATCGCTTCAACGCCAGAGGTCCTCACCTTGAGGGCAAACCTTGTCCATTATTTCCAACAAAGTTGAACAATGAAGATTTGATTGCTGCTTTGGAAGATGGGCCGTCGTCAAGTGCTCATGAATCAGATTCACCAGATCCGAAACTTGGCGGACCCATGGCATGAAGTCGCATTTTAAAATGGCTTTTATTTTGAAGAATAATTATTATTGCTCTATTTGGAGTTCATACATAAATTTCCAATTTTTTGCATGTTCCCCAGAACTTTCTTTCCGATCTAATATAGTGTGTTGTTGTACGCTCGTGTTTGCTTGCCTTCTCGTTAATATAGCTTCTTCGATGGCATAACCTTCTGACGGAAACAGCATTTTATCCAGATAACTAAACTGTGTTGTTGACCACTAGTAAAAAAGTCCGTAAATAACATCTACACTTTTCTGACAAACAAGTGCAATTGATTCCAGAACATCATCGGCTATCGATTCTTAATATCGGCAGGATTCATTGATATTCTAATGCTGTTTAACTATGGTATTTGGCCAGGGCTTACTATTGTTCTAAAATCGGAGATAATTCCAAAAACATGGCGACACTGGTTACAGGTACCATATTTTTCAATATTGTTACCAAATGTTTTCCTAGATCGTACGCCTGCTGGAAAATAACTTCGAGTGTCTTTTACAAATAAAATAAATTCCATCAGATTTTGGAGTTTTTACAGCCAACACAACTTTGAATGGTTTTCAGTTGTATTTGGATTGGGTGTGGTTCTCGATGGTATGGCACATCACCCTCATCGCTTGGTCT
This sequence comes from Parelaphostrongylus tenuis, assembly GCA_019055375.1. Classification (NCBI taxonomy): domain Eukaryota; kingdom Metazoa; phylum Nematoda; class Chromadorea; order Rhabditida; family Metastrongylidae; genus Parelaphostrongylus; species Parelaphostrongylus tenuis. Next base: position 442,916 of record JAHQIW010003685.1, read on the forward strand.
CGATGGTCAGCGATTCGAACACCACTTTCATATAAAAATCAACTTAGACCACGATCTTATGCAAGATGTAAATGCTTCTACATCGTATCGTTAATAGAGGTACGCCCGTTGTTACATGAATATGAGTAGATAGGACCATCATTTTCATGAAGTTCCACTCCATCCGCTAAATTCTAGATTTGAATGCATAAATTAACATAAAATAGGAAAGAAAGGTATCAACAAAAGCTACTTCGGATATGAGGGCACACTAATGCTCGATCACTGCAGTGGTAGATCATTTCAAAAACGTTTGATGTTCAGCCTTGCTCGAAATAAAGATGCTTAGGTGTCGATGTAATTCAGAGAGACGCGCCTTTGAGTTATCCGTCCAGAATATAAGAAAGTAGCTTGAATAACATATTTTTGCCAGTTTTGTCTCCATACGCTCAGCGCATTGTATTTGCTTTGTTGTTAAGCGATCGTTACTTATGATGGGTTCATTCCAACATGAGAATGTCGATTGGAATCATCACATGAACCACTACGCTATCGCAATATGTCGGTGATAATTACACACGTATATGTCCACCACAGAGGTGGCTAGCTTACACGGCGCTTCTGTACGCTTCGATTTGAAGTATAGCTTTTCTTATTACCATCCAGTCCTTACAAATTTGTGTGTGTATGTGTGAATGTGTGTGTGTGTTGTGTGTTGAGCTAGATATTCGACCAATTTCAGCTATTAAACCGTTAATCTGATAACATTTTTATTGAGCCTTTTATAAGTTTTCATATGAATACAATACTAGAAACGTTTTTCGTCATTACTTGCCATTACATTACAGGCTTATCAATAGCACGGTGCCTTCCGGTTCAGCCAATTCCTTGCAGAGGTTTATATCCCCACTTATGGAAGAATTGAGTCCGAATAATTTTTGCATCGCATGTCGAGTGATTAATTCACTCGACATTTCAGTGTCCAACAGTGGAGCTCTCACGGTACAATACTGCAAGTGCCATATCAGACCTCACAAAATTCTCATAAAATTTTTATCAGATTTTCAGATTGTTATCAATTGAACGAGTTCTAATATGAACGGTGGAAAATAAAGTTATGACTCATTCCATCAGCCATCAATTTATTAATCACTCGAATTGCGGTGATTCGAATAATCGAGCGCTGTTTTGTATTAGTGGGAGTATGAACCGCTGAAAGTAATTGACTGAAGCGTAAGACACTGTGCCACTGATGCGCCTGTAATGGTGGAACACGTGTATATCACCGTAAATGTTATCTAAGAGATTGTTATTGTTTCGAAAAATGTCTGTATAAACAGTCGAAAGTAGAGATATTATTAAACTGTTTACTGTGCTTGTAATATGGAGCTAAGAGAACCACTGAAACAGGACACCCCTCAAGAGGGGCAAGAGACTCTTAGCGTCTGCACTTCAACGTTCTCTCTCGTGCGTAACTCTGGAGTTAGGTCGTCTATCATGTTGACCTTGCGAGCTAAATAGGCGTTGTTCAAAACTTCGTAAAACTTATTTCGTTGAAGATGAATAGGTCATGCGAAACAACTTCGTTTCTCGCAGACATCACTACTTGAGTTATAATCGGGAGGGGATCGCTTCATAAACGCTGCCGACGACAGCTAACATCCATCCCTTCTGATGGGAACCTTTACTTTACTACTGTTTAATGCATTACGCTATTGTACTTATAAGTTTGTAATCACGCTTTAGGTTCTGGCAACACATTTTCAATCGTGGTACGTAACATTTTACTACGAGCCATCAACGTATGGAATGTTAGCTGAGGATTTCGCACTTTACTGGTTCAGTGGACAGTGGGCGATGTTCATCATAAACAACGTCGCTGCCATCGTTCCTACCATAATATTTTACACGTTAGTTACAAGCACTTGATTCCTTTTTCTATAATCTGATAACATATTTTAAGTCTTTCATGAGGCCTGTTATGGCACTTATATAGTGCAAAACACGGGTTTCGGCCTTTCAGCCTCATCAGTTGCACAGTGCTTTTCGTTTAATCCAATTCCTTGTAGGATGGACTCTTTAGATAGGAAGAAAATCGACGACGAACCACTTACACTGCCCTAAGGTAAAAAGTGCATCCGTCGTGTCTTAAAGTCGATTACTTGTGGCTGGTAAAACTTATCATGTAATACCTTTCTTTTCGACTGTCCACTGCTTCGTCTCTACCTACCATTCCTCCCGCATCAGTTCAGGCATTGGGGACTTAAATATTACATAAGAATATACGTTATTAGATGCAACACTGAAAAGTTAACGATAATCATTCAAAAAAGAGAAATTACGATGTTTTGACCCAAGTCAATAAAAAGTGCCATAGGCGCTCCTGATGCCAAGAATTGTTTAGACGTTGAGAATCAGATGACCGAGAGTGTTGAACATAAAACAGTAATAGTAGCTGGTTTTCATGAAAGTCGTATATATGGCTAAAAGATCCCCGAAACACAGTGGCCCAAAATTACATTCTTTAAGCTATCGGCACGACGTGCCTTTCCTTACTCTTAAGCGACCCTTTGAAGACGCTTTGTTAAAGTCGCCTGCCAGGGTCGCCTATAGTATATATATATATATATATATATATATATATATAGTTATATTATATATATATATATATATCTTACGTGGTTTGCCGTATGGTTTGACATCCAGACCAAGCCAATAGATTGTTTTGTAAAAGTATTTGGTAAGATTATGCGAACGCCTTAAAAGGGCATCAATTTGTAGTCATCTTCTGTTGTCAAGATAACACTTGACCATTGTACCTAATCCTCGCCCAAGAAGGTACATAACAAAAGTCGTATTGCTGAGTCCTTCATAATAGAGAACAAGCTAACCTCTTCTCGGCATTGTTTTTATGTGTCGTGTACATGCTTGAACTCGAAGCTACAGATCTCAGCTTAACGAGAAGAATAATTGACCACCTGAAAAGCATCGCATTTGATGATATTGCTAATTCATCTCTTTGATTTGCTCCATTGAACTGTTTAAATACAACGAAAAGATGCCAATCATCACTTGTTTCAAAAATCTCGACTTTTATAAAGTCTAGAGAAATTTGATGGAAGCTAGAAAATGCTTAGATGATCGTGGAATCGTAGTTTGTATCAGACTCTGCTACCAGTTCTTTCCACCACCGTTCAGGCAGCTATGCAGAATGGATTTTGAAATTTGAACTGTTAAATGCTAATAGACTTTGTGTGCAGGCTATTGTAGTATTTTGCTATAAATGCTCAAAATCCCCAATGTAGTCAAGATTTCGAACTACGTCGCAACTGATGCATAATATAGGGTAGGAAGATTCTCGTTTAAAAGAAGTGGGAAGTGCTATATTAGTTCCATTACATATCTTAGCTTGCTATAAAAATAGAATAAGCAGTCATTGAAAATAACTGTTGCACTGCAATTAGTACTGATAAATCAATCATTTATAACTTGTATTCAAGGATATGGTTCCTTAAAATCGTCTCTCTATTCCTTTTTGAAAATGATAAAAAGACTGCATGGAAAGCGCTTGAGAAGTTCTGAGCATCTGTTTTAACAAAGCGTCTTCAAAGGGTCGCTTAAGAGTAAGGAAAGGCACGTCGTGCCGATAGCTTAAAGAATGTAATTTTGGGCCACTGTGTTTCGGGGATCTTTTAGCCATATATACGACTTTCATGAAAACCAGCTACTATTACTGTTTTATGTTCAACACTCTCGGTCATCTGATTCTCAACGTCTAAACAATTCTTGGCATCAGGAGCGCCTATGGCACTTTTTATTGACTTGGGTCAAAACATCGTAATTTCTCTTTTTTGAATGATTATCGTTAACTTTTCAGTGTTGCATCTAATAACGTATATTCTTATGTAATATTTAAGTCCCCAATGCCTGAACTGATGCGGGAGGAATGGTAGGTAGAGACGAAGCAGTGGACAGTCGAAAAGCACAAGTAACGAATTATCCCACACACTCTCATACAATCCACACCAAGGTTCCTGGAGTGAGACGAAGTAATTGCCGGTTCATTCCGATCAAAAAAGAACAAATAAAAAATCGATCGCATTCGCTGGACAGAAACTTTCAACAGGGTTTTTTCCGGCGAAATATAAGCGTGATTAGGAAGAAACATGCGGTCGTGTGAAGCATAATATTGTTTTGGATTTTACAACGACATAAAAGGATGCTTTGATAGACCAAGCATGTGAAGCTCTCGATTGAGATCGAAGCTTTCGAATGATCACTAACACTCCTATGAAAAGTTCTTCTCCAGCGAATGAGACTGGATTTTTCATTCAATCCCTTCTGAAAAAGAAGAAACGAAATGTTCCCGTGGGTGGATCGCTTCCGTTAGTGTTTACAAACGCCATGAAGAGGAACATACCTTCTTCGTCGATTTCTTCACACCTCTGAAGACTTTCCAATAGAATCCAGGACCAGCTGCACAAGTTTGATCGCCGATTTCATATTCTCGTAACAATGGATTTCCTGGAAGGGCGTTAGTAACCTGTAAGAGGACGATAACATTTGTAGAGAGTTTCGGGTGAGTGCCTCGTAGAGAACTCTATGACATACCTGTGCCGCAACTTGTGTAACCGTAGCACGAAACTTATTAAAATATTCCATAATCTAGGAAAAAACCCAAAGAATCTGAAAGCAAAAAAATAGGAGGAATTGTTCCGTGAGCACGAGGAGAAGACGTCGGCGCGGTAGGTTACGACTTTCTCAGACCAAAGTTCAATTCTCTCAGTACAGTAACCTTAAAATTCTCGGTAATTGTTGGGCGGTATTCACATTTTCTGAATATAATGTATAGAAAAATAATGGTTGCAACAGCTATGAACGTCCTAGATTTCTTTTGAGGAGAGATTCCAGCAATCCCTCAAGAGATCCATAGTACTCTTCTATAGATGAAGAACGAGGCGATGATGATTCGCTCCATCGGTGGACGAACTTGATTGGAATCCTATCAAAGGATATCGATTGATCGATAGGATATCCCATCGCTCTTTGGAACGTCGAATCCCGAAGAGGACTTCTGCTATTGATTGATATCCGATACTCGCCTATCCATTGAGGAAATCACTAGAATCCATTAGTTCAAATGTAAAAATCATCCAGAAAGTGACAGGTGTGACATCAATCGATAACGAAGATCCTCTAACTTCTCTGGAAGAGTTTTTCCTCACGCAACACCCGTTGGTTGGCTGAGAGAATAGCGGAAATTTCGATGCTTTCTCATCATTTTCGTTCAATTCGGTGAGAGCTGAAACAGAATATTTAATACAAACAAAGCATATAGTAAGTCTCATCGCCTTACAAACCCTCCCTCTATCGATTGATCCGTAGATCAAAGCCGGAGGTTAACGAGCGGATAGCAATACAAACCGGAACGAATCGAGCTAACACGACGATTAGTTACTGGTAAAATATGATTTGTTGACGTCAAATCAGATGTGGTCTGACATAGTGGTGCAATTGCGACCAATACCGCAAATAGGCGAATTCCTCCAAGAATTCCCTCTGCATTTTTCAGCCGTACTGAAACCTTCCGAATCCTAGAAAGAAAGAGAGGAAGGGGAGAGAAGGAGAGAGAGAGAAAGAAAGAGAGGAAGGGGAGAGATGGAGATAAAGGGAGAGAGAGAGAAGAGAGGGGGAGAGAGAAAGAGAGGAAGGGGAGGGACAGAGAGAGGCGTAGAGAGGATCGGAGAAAGAGGGGGAAGAGAGAGAGTGGTAGAGAGGGTCGGAGAAAGAGGGGGGAAGGGGGTAGAGGGAAAGAAGGGGAGAGGTGGAAGGGGATAGAGGAAGGAACAGAAAGAGAGAGGGAGAGAGAGGGGGAGGGGGAGAGAGAGGTGGAGAGGAGGGAGGGTTTGAGTCAATTTCGTGAGGTGGCTTTCTACTTAGTCCTAACCAAAAAAAGCTCGACTCGAATGAAACCAAGACGAAGATCCACACGAGGAGAAACCACAATGGCGATCAGCTGGAATGAGCAGCGCTGATTAAGACGAAACACGTCGAAGCGTTAGGTAGATAGAATTTTTTTCCCAGTGATGAAGAGTGACTTGCAAAACTTCTGCTCCAAGCGGGACTCGAACCCGCATCTTACTCTATCCGGGAGCGCGTACTCTAACCCTAATAGCATCTTTTTCATCAAAAACCTTGTTGCTAATCCATAATTGAGATATGACTGATTGTAAGAACATTACTATTTCGCCTTTCGCTCAATAGGCACCACCTCTGAATCAGGAACTAGAGCTGAAAGAAATTAAAGAGACTGTAAATCTTATGTGGCCCTACCGAGGAAAAGAAGAAGGTTTGTAGTGAAACACAGAGTTAAGAGATGGGATTAATAATGACCGTTTGATCAGTAACTATCTAGTAACAGATTACGACTGCCGGCTAGAATTATACTGGTACCGCATATCGAAGAAAGAGTGGTGAAAGAGAGGGAACTTCAGTGGTTTGATGGTAGCACGTCCCTACAACTCTGATTTGAGTGAAACGTGGATTGTATCCCTTCTGGGACCGAAAGCCTTCCCTATAGCTCAGTATTCTCGGAAACAAAAGCACACTTCTTGAACACTGGATGATGAACTAGAAGAATTTCAGTGCAAAACGATTTGATCCACTGTGAGAGCGCGATCGAAGCGGCGGACACGTGAGCGTTACATAACATAAATAAAGTCATCATTATGTCTACAGCAACTTTCATTATGAGAAAAGGAAGAAAAATTGAGACCCTAGGAGTCTTTCCGGAATAAAGCGAATAATGAAGCACCCATTCCTTGCCATGAATGATTTCAAGTCGTTACAACATAAGTAACTTCCAGGCTTACGTAGCGTTGTTCCAGTTTTTGCTGAAAAGGTCGATCAGCGATCTGATCTTGTACAACCTGCTCAATTTGTCGACACGTTTCATTGTCGTCAAAGCTCAGGCTTGTTAGCAAATTTCTCTGATCTCTTGGACAAGAAATTACAGAGGGCATCATAATATCGACTCATCTCCAGTTTCATCATTGCCTCTCAATGCTTACGAACTCTAGCTGAAAATGAAGGTGTGAGAAGAAAAGAGGAGACAGACAAAGAATTCATGAGACGACGACAGCCTTGAAGAAAAGCGAGCAACTTTGTTACGGTTCTGGAGCATCTTGCACATTTAGCCAAAGAATCACAAAATTTACTATGATTTCTCGGCTGGAAAATGAACGAGATCTCGTTCACTTAGTAGGTTTGCTCATTTTTGCACCTACTGAGAACTTTCCTTTATTTCTACGGCAACACGTAGGGCAGCCACCTATTTAGACTATCATATCTCAGCTCATAAAGAATTTCATCTATTGTAATAAGAGCGAACGCAATGTCGAGATTTTCGCTATTGTACTCAAAGCTTTTATTTTCTGATAGAAAGCTTACTGTTTCATAAAAATTGTTAAAGAAGAATACCTACCACAATAGTGTTGGAAAATCAATGTCGCAAAGCTTTCACATACCAACATGTACTGGATGATGTGAAAAATTGACTAAATCCCTCTCGCATATTATCAGTGTTCAGTAGTCACCCTTCGGCCACATGCACCATTAATCCAACGATAATGCATACCTATCTGACACTGCAAAATCAAATGCCTCTATATTTTTTAGTTATAGATCAGCCTTGTGGTCTATCAGCTCTCATCGAATTTCACTTTAGCTTTCGCATGACGAGCAAAGCTGCTGACCTATTTGTACACTAAACTCACTGAGATCTTCATAAATCGCATTCTTTTCCGCAGTTTGTTACACAGAGGCATCATCTGGAAATGGCTTACGCCCTTTGTTAAAAGTATCACCAGTTGAACGGCAATGTGCGATTGTAGATGGAATAGCTGCGTACACCTGTAAGTCACAAACGATTTGGTGAACTAACAATGAATTTTTTCCTGGAGCGTTTGCCTCCACTTTCTGAAGCACGGCATTAGCTAGTCGTCCACAGTTGTCTCAATGGTATTGGTTCATTAGCATATAACGATGTAGCAGTCTCACTGCAATGCTTCTCCTTCAGTTATTGAATCTTTCGGTGTAACACAAATGAACGGTTATAAGGAAGGAATGATTCCTCAAAGAGTTCATTCTACCTAGGCCTCACATTGGCTAACCTTCAAGGGAAGAATTCAGTAACGGATCCAATTTCATTGGTGTACTGAACAACGAGATGACAAGGTAGAACTCGCAAATCTAATTTGGGCCACATTTTGAATATTCCGTTCAGATCAAGGGCTGCTAAAGCGATGCTGCATGAATACGATATTAATCGGAGGATTCCAATAATCTCATTAATTCTTATGCGAAAGTGGACGACTGGGAAAAATTTGCAATACACATAGCTCAGTATTTGTCCTGTTCGTTTCAATGTAATGATTTCTTATTCGGGAAGGGATTTGTATTTTTGTAAAAGTGTGCAGACTCTGCAAAGCAATTTATGAACCGATTGGCGTTAATCCGTATGATAAGGGCGCATTTGTGAATCGAGGCTCAAAGAAATTTGGCTCGTTAGCTAGTTTTGCTCAAAAAATTCAATTTAGCTTGATGATAGGCTCCGCCTCTGGAAGATGAATTTCGCGCGTTCAAAAGTTCACACAGATAAACTGGTGTGATATGGGGCTTTGGCCCAAAAAATAAAGTGTGTTTCTTTCCAACTGTTTAGTACTCAGCCCTAACACAGCCACGTCGAGCAGACTCTCTGGTAAGTGGCTCTTACTCTCCTATTCTTATTTGTAATACAATTTATCTCTCTAAAGGATAGTTATTCATTCACATTATTGGCAGGTGGGTTTAGTGCGTGTTGGATGCCCATACACAATCTGTCGCTTTTCAGAACAAGTAGAGAAATAAGGACGTACTGCCTACTGAACTCAATTATCCTGTGTTCCAGTTATGTGAGCGAACACGTCCGCTTCGCACTGGAATGCTGCCGCAGGAGCGACGGAGAGAGCAGGTGATTTATAGAAAATTCATTCTCAATTGCTTTTTTATTCTATTCATTATTCATTCATCAATTTGTTCATTTCTTCTAACAATTGGGTTCGCAGTAGATATATCTATTTATATCTATATCTCTAAATATATGTACATATAATACGTTTGTATTTATCACCTTTCGTCTCAATGATCGTCGAGTGACTCGAGTGGCCACCAGCAACACTTCAATTTTTCCCTATCGGATGCAAGAGTAGCCCAGTGGTTCTACTCTAGGAATTCGTTGTGCTTCATATCTCCCTTCCATGCCTTTTGTTAAGAAATCGGACCATCAGGTCGGTGGTCTTCCTGTGGAACGCTTGATATCCCGAGGAATCTAGTCGGTAACTCCTCTCTTATATCGGTTGTAGCTGAAGCACATTGCGTGTTCAACCAGCCTTATTTTCAATGAACAGCCTGTAGAACGGCACTCTCAACCTTCGATCAAAGGCGTAGGTCAAAATGGAACTTTTCTCTCATTCACGAGATAGGGGATACTCCTAGCTTCTCTGCTATCGACTACTCTTTTACAGATCCGCTTAAAACGAAGTAATCTGACAAGGATATGACTTGTTTTGAGACGATAAGTCTAGTGCTAGCACTGCGGCTCAAAACAGAACAGCCCCTAGCATAGTTGCTTCGACTGCTCGTTCAGTAACGCCAAGTGATCTTTTATCCTTCTTACGTAGCGACCAGGTTTCTGCTGCATATGTTAGGGCAGGGATTATTGCCGAGTCGAAAAGGTGGCCAGGGTGTCGGATGTTATTTCTTTCTCTTCTTGTTCTCTTCACTGCATTTTCAATGCTCTTCAACGTTCACCAAGCCGCTTGTTTCCTCTTACTCAACTTTGGAGCTAGGTCGTTCATCATGTTGATTTCACGACATAGATAGATGTAACTGGAGCGTTCGGACATGTTCGTTTTGCTAAGCGTGAGCGGAGCATTCCAAACCCATCCGTTCTTCGTGAACATCGTTTTCGTTAAATTTAGTCGGAGGCCAGTCTTTGCAAAAGCGTTGTCGACATCGGTCAATATTCGTTCTGTTTGTTTAAGGTTTGGTATTATGAGGACGATATCGTCAGCGAAGCGAAGATGATGTAATTGTCGACAGTTGATTTTCACTCCCATATCGTCCCGTTCTAACGTTCGCATAACATTTCGGAAGGTGGCCAGTGAAAAATTTTGGCGAATTTGTATCGCCTTGTGAAGACCTTTATCTTACGTCGTTAGTAGTATTGTTGTAGAATGGCGATAATTTAGTCGTGAAATCTTGATATAGCTTACAAAGGATCGTTATGTGTCTGGTAGGGACGCCCTGTTTATCCAGAGAGTCTATAACCGCTTCTGTTTCCTCTGAATCAAAGTTAGCGGTATCTTGCACTCTTGTCAATTTGAATGAGTCTTGTGAATGTACCGATGTGGTCTTTGGTACTAAATCATTTTCGCAGCCTTACTTGTTCGCATGGCTGTCCTTCATCCAGTGTTCTGTCAATCCTGTTTTGGATGACTCGAGTAAAGAGTTTATAGACAACGGACAGCAAGCAGATTAGGCGTTAAGTGCCGATTTCGTGAAAGCCACCCTTCTTGAACGACAACACAGGTTTGCTAGCTTTTCCTTTGAATGGGAAACTTACATTCTGACAGGCAGCGGGTGAAGAGCCGAGTCAGGGTGTTGATGAGAATTGGAGGTGACTTCTTCAGGTGTTCCGGTCTAATTATGTCTGGAACAGGTGTTGTTTTGTTCTTCACCGACGATATAGCTTGTCGGATTTCGGCTGGGGGAAACGTTGAGACGACAGATTCGTCCTCTTTCGATTTATATGACTATAACAGGACATGGCTAGCGAAGAGATCCAAGTAGTAGTGGTGGATGATCTTCTCTATTGCCTTTCTGGAAGCTGTAAGTGTCACCTCAGGGCGTCGGAGTGCAATTATCTTGGTCTTGTAACTGGCGAAGCTTAGCTAGGCTTTGCGAGTGCTCTTCCTAGGTTCTTGCCATAACTGCTGCTCAGCTCACTTTGAGGTCTTCTTTTATCGCTTTTCCGCAAAGTTTCGCAAGCTCGCACGCATCCTTTCGATTGCCTGTAGCTCCTGTGATTCCACGTTGTCGTAGACATATCAACTCGAGAGTTTGCGGAGACAAGCGATTTCGTGACTATAGGACACTCGGCTCTCATAGAACTAACATGAAGATGTTTGACGAGCCGTTCGTATTCTTAGTCGATTTTGTCAACGACGGTTTCTTTCGAACGACTAATGCCTCGATAGTTCTGGGACTTCGCTGTTTGAACTTAGCAGTTTTCTCTCCATTTCGCAAAAAATAGTTTAGCGAAGGAGACGTTCGTTTGATTCAGTGTAGAACTTAGGAAGAACAAGGACATCGGTCAGGCAGAGCCTTCGATTTACTAAGATGTGGTCTATCTTGTTTCGGTACTCTTCATTCGGATAGTCCCACGTCCACCGTTGAGAGTGAGACTTTTGGAATTGTGAGTAATCATGGACGGCTTGGGTCGCCATGATAAACTCAAATAACCTCCTACCCTGTTCATTCCATTCTAGTCCTTGGGTCCCTATGTGACGTTTTTCAGACGTTCTTCCGTCCGAGGTCCAATCTTCGCCTTAAAATCTCTGACAACGACCTTCAAGAGTGTATGATTTTCTCTGAAGAATTTTTCGTGATCCATATATAACGCTTCGACTTCGTCTTCGTCATAGCTTGATGTTCCTGCGTAAGCAACGAAGACGGTCAAAGCCGGCATAGAACCAAATCGTTTCAACAGTAATCGTCCGATAGGCGTTGTTAGTTGTTCAACTGAGTCGATGTTCACGACCAAATTCGGTTTGACGAGGACGCCAGCGCCGCCGACATCCTGCTATCGCACGTTCCAAGGAGCAATTCTTCTCCGGTGTCACAAACATCGTGAAAAGTATGGCGTCTTCTCGTCTCAGCCATGCCAATGACGTCGAACTTTATCGCTCTTTCTTGAATCAATAGATCAATAGATCTACATATACATATACTATATACAAGCACATCGTGCATATATATGCACATATGTACATACTTATAGCATATATATATACATATACTGCTAACTCTTCCTCTACAGACAGAACAAAAAAGTTGCCTAAAAATTTTGAATAGACCATCGGTCCTCCATTCCGAAATCTGACAAGCTATATCGTTGGTGAAGAATAGAACAACACGTGATCCAGACAGGATTACTGGCTCGGCTCTTCACTCGCCATTTGTCACGTCCCCATTCAATGGGAAACCAGCAAGACCGTTTTGTTGTTCAAAAAAGGAGACCTTCACGACATAGGCAATTATCGCCCAATCTGCTTGCTCTCCGTTGTCTATAAACTCTTCACTAGAGTCATCCAGAACAGGATTGACAGAACACCGGGTGAAGGGCAGCCACGCGAACAAGCAGGGTTTTGAAAAGGATTAATACCCCACACAATCACAAGACTCACTGATGTTTCACGAGAACAAAACTACCGCTCCGTTTCACTTTCATGGATTTGAAGAAACTTTTAATTCAGTGGAAACTGAAGTGGTTATAGAGACTCTGGACAACCAGGGCGTCCCTGCTCAATACATAACAATCTTTCGTGATCTATAGAAGAGGGTTAGACAAGGCGATACAGTCTCGCCAAAATATTCACTGCCAGCCTCCAAAATGTCATACGAACATTAGAATGAGACGAATGGGAGTGAAAATTGACGGTCGATAATCACATCATCTTCGCTTTGCTGACAATATCGTCTTCATAACACCAAGCCTTAGCCAAGCGGAACGAATATTGACCAATTTTGACAACGCCTGTGGAGAGATTGGTTTTCAACTCAATCTAACGGAAACGATGTTTATACGGGACGGATGGGATTTTGAATGCCCCATTGACGCTCAACGAACGGGCATCTCCGAATGCTCCAGTTACGTCTGTGTAGGCCGTGAAATCAACATAATGAACGACCTAGCTCCAGAGTTGAGCAGTTGGAAACGAGCGTTTTGGTGAACCTTTAGGAGCAACGGAGATTTAGTGAAGAGAACAAGGAACATCCGACTCCTTGACCACCTTTTCGATTGAACGGTTATAGCTGCCCTAACGTATGCAGCAGAAACCTGGTCGCTACGTAAGCAGGATGAAAGATCACTTGGCGTTGAGGGAAGCGCTATTTATTATTGTCTCGTTCTTTCTTCGTTGAGGTTTACATAGTTTTCAATATAATGTGACTAAACATGGTAATAAAAAATCGATGTCTAATGGGGCTGTTGCGATGTTGGAATGCACCAAGAGAAATTTGGCATGATATAGATGTGCTCTGTATAGGCTTATTAGTGGAGAGTACTTAGATTGGTTTAGTTCTATTGGTGATTGTGCTAAAGCAGCTGGGCTTTGGTGCCGATTGCTTGTGGATGTCAGTTGTGTGCCGAAAGTGTCACTCGACTGTCTAAATTATTCCTGCCACTTGGGTCCTTTACTAGTTATTTGGGTGAAGGACAGTGTTGATCCTGAGAACAATGAACCATATTCGTCGCCGTAACGAACATTCTATAACAAATAACAATTAGAACATAGCTGCAATTGAGGAAACAACGATCACGGCATGCAACACAATGTTAACAGTTTATGATGATGCATTAGATGTGAGCTTAAGTGTAAGATGCCCCGGACCCCACATTTCCAATAGAAACACGATCCGGCTCATATAACTCACTGCGCAACGAACAACCATAGGGACTATCTGTAAGTGGATACATTGATAGTCAACAGCGCAAAAGATAAGAAAAAATAGCAGTTATTCCGCTCAATTACTGCTATATGCTCTATTGTAATTGTCATTATCAAGCTCGACATTGTTGCTGGCATCGCTGAAAACCGTATCTCGGATAAGGCTTGAGGTTCTTCCATCTATTAAAAAATTCTAAGCACTACTATAGTCATGCTATCATCATTTTCATTTTCTGAAGTCTGAGGTGTTGATTTTTAGAACCGAGTCTGGAAACCGCAGCAAGAGTTGCTTCCAAGAGCCATTCGGTGGTTTAGTAAGAAAGGGCATGGCGTCATCACTGGGCCCCTGTGTATCATTGGTATGCCAACAGTACGTTTCGTTGATTACCTTATTGTAAAAAGTCAACGTGCACTTATTTGAAAAAGACAATTTTCACCAAATCACGGAATATTATACAATTGTATTTGGTGTCGAGAAAGGCTCTTCACTGTCCTTCAAACGTAGTTGGAAATTTTCGAAGATGGGTAACTAAACCGGGAGAAGAGTTGCAATGAAACTTCCACGTAAACAGTAAGAAATTTTAGCATGAACAAAGAAAGGTATCTGACCCATTAATGGAGCTGTTCTGAAAGGGAGAGTGCAGTCGATTTGATCAGCGTGCTATGTTACGTGGGTTTGATCAGAGTGCTGTGTTACTTAGCGTTGATAAGGCTGAGTGACTATTTCCATGACGATATTTCATGGAAGATAAGATATATGATTTAGTGATAATTTCAAGTATCTGCGAATCGGCTATGTGAGTAGATTTCAGTACTCTAAGTATCTTTAGGGTCTTCAGGAGAAAACATGAGATTTTGGTTCTAGAACTGCTCTAACCACGTTCGGTGTCTACTTCAAAATCCTGACGTACAACAGTCTAAAGGATAAAAAATAAAGGATAGAGCTCTAGGCGTTGATCAATCCCTTAGGGATGCGCCATGCACTCGTCTTCAATTTCTAACTTCGTTTGAGGTGATTGAATGCATATCTGGCGTTTACAATGACTCGCGGTGGCCTCCCGCTTAACCGAGTCAGTGCTGCTTATCCGAGACAGGTCTAAGACCAGTCTGGTACCAATTTACCAACCCCGGAGGGATGGATGGCTTGGTGAACCATAGGCGCGAGATCGAACCATTGACCTCATGTACGACGCAGGGGACCTCTAACCACTGCGCCACATTCGCTCTAACAATTTCGAGGCACTATCATTATCGCACCTGCCTACATGTCTATGGGCCATCGTTGCGTAAATTTATGCATTGTGTGCTGCAGCTCCGCGAAGCCCAGAGCGCATATTAGCTTTTGTATTTAGGCAGTGTTAGCCAAAGAATACGGCTCATTAGAAAATGAGTTAGCTACCTGTCATGCAGATGCTTTACTTGAAGGAAGCAGGTTAATATGTATAATTATTGTTCTGCCATTCAGTACTAAATTTCATTACTCTGCTCATATTCTTAGTGAAAAATCTATTGAAGAAGCTATTCAAAAACTCATTCATTAGAGATTAGCACACTAATCAACTCCGTAGATAGCATAAGGTCACTCATGCGCTGTTCACGCTTTATGAGCAATGAATCGTTCTCATACGGAAAAATCAATCTGAGAAGATTCGCCATATCACGTGTAGTCTTCAGATACTCTTGTTTTCCAATTAGTCTTTGAATCTCAAACTATGTTCTTTCCTGTTTCGTTGCATCGGGTCAAAAACCAATCCCTCTCGCTGAGTTAGAACTTTTCATAACAGTGTCAATAACCATTCGAATGCTTGGATCTCTGGCTAATGCGATACCTTAAAACCTTTTTATAAGGTTGTAAAATTCGAAATGAAACTGCGTTTCGCAGCGGCAACGTAGTTTTACTATTGAATCGCTGGAAGCGAGAAAATTATATAAAGGTGAAAAGGTATTCTTCCAGTATCATACTCATGCGTTTTAACTTAGAGTTTTTTTTCAAAACGGACAAATGATCTCCAACAGAAACAAAAATCTAATTTCACATGTGAGTCAGCGACGCGCCGTTGCTCGACGACCATGTTTTAGCCGATGCCGTGTTAAGGCGTTCCCGAGTATATCAGAGGATGTCGCTTTATTTGAAACTGGCCTAACACTAATTCCCCATCCCGGATGATTGAAGGCCTTGTTGAACCACAAGCTGCGAAGAAGTAGCGCCTCAGTAGGTTTGGCTCTCCGCCTAGTGATCATTGAGCTTCTTGCTCCTAATAAAATGAACAAGTTGAGTCAAACCGACCACATTGAATCACCGACGGAGCGACGCTGTGTGAAAAGTGTTTTTCATAAATAATCCTGTTAAAATGGTACAGGAACTTAAGGGAAGAACTTATTCGAGGACATTTGTCGGCTCATGTAAATTAGATGTCTTCTTATCTTAATAAACAAGAAATCATGTGCAATCGTATTTCAAGCAATGTTATGAGTAAGAATTATACATTTATCAGAATGTGTGTCGTTAACAGTAGACATTATCAATGCAGGAAATGTTTGGTAAAATATATCATATGTTGTAAAACAGTTTAATTCACTCTGAAAGCACTCTATATAAGCAATCGCTTTTCTTTGTTTTCAGAGATAAAAGATTTTTTTTTCAGCAACTAAGCCCCAGTTTTAAGTTCTAAAAGTCCTATATTCCATAAAACTATCAAGAGATTCTAGAAAATAGTAATGTCATAAAAATTTGTGACATAAAATGCTCAATTTTCATCTTGAAAATCATGTTTCTTTATCCAGAACTATTACTCTGTGCTCTGGCTGTTGTCTAGGGCGGTGTAAATCCGAAAATACCGCAATGCATTCGACCTAATCGACGAAAAACCTTCCAAATACAGATAAAAGTGGTTGTGTCAAGTGAATTTTCGGATAATATAACATGTAATTGCAGTAACATGTGTTTGGATAATAATGCAAAGCCTTTTCTATAGCTCTGCATTGTTCTCAGTCCCACAAGTTGTCTATTAAAGAAAGCTAGCTTTTCAGGAGCTATCTAAGCCATTTGATAAGATTTTGCTGCGCAGAAGATTTTTGTTAGACATTATATGAGGTTACGATAAGTGGG
>JAHQIW010003688.1:0-10070 GCA_019055375.1 Parelaphostrongylus tenuis
GGACATCGGAAACACTTTTTCCATTCTCCTGCATCAGGTTATTTCACATGGCAACAATGAATTTAGCATTCGACACTCATACGTGGATAGTGCAGGCGTAAAAGCTCTTTCTTTCCAAAGTGCTTGTGATTCTTAATACGTTAAATTCATAATTAAATCTTTTAAAGCACGTTTCATAATAGATTCTGCTATGCGGAAGCACGTAAAAATTGGTTGACGAGGAATGCAGGCTGAATTTGTGAAGAGAACGAGAAATGCAAAAAAAGACTAGTTAAAACGAAATTCAGTGAATGCCGACTCCTCAAATGCTACAGCTTAACGTCAATAGCCACCATCTCTTTTGTGAAGCTGCGGCATAAAATAGTGACTTCTCAAAAATGAAGATTTTGCAATCGACTAAACACAGACGTTACAATTCAACTTTCAAGAGAAAGTTTGTAAAAGAAGATTTTGATCAACAGAAACGAAGCACAACCCTTGGTGTAAAAGTTGCTGGAAACAAGTTTCAAGAAAGCCGAAATTATATTAGATGAGTTTTGATCTACTCATTATCATTCACTATTTATTACGGCTGTAAAATCTCCTTTGTTAATGGAGAAGTAACTGATTACCAAGCAGAAACTTCTACAGAAATTCGACTGTGTTCAGAAACAAGAGGGGATTGAATAGCATAAAGAATCAAACAATACGAAGAACATGATGGGGAACTGTGTGGGAAGTAACTTAGAAAGAATTGAGGTGCCTTTCTGAGGCACAAGAATGCTACACTCCTTAGGATTGACATGCATCGAAATGGGAAAGTATCGTGGACACTGTTAAGAGCCGTGAGTGAGGTGACGCTCAACTAAGAAATTCTTAGTCACCTTTCTAACGCCTCATCAAGCTTCTCATCAGCGTGAATGTTCATGAAGCGCCCTCAGTTTCTCTCAAATTTGCAAAGGACAGACAAATCAAAATTTGTTAAGAATACATTCCGTATAGTAATTCCTCATTTCATTTGTGTAGCAATCACGAATTCTTCATAGTACCAAATTTGAAGATTTCACCTAAGGCTCCACTTCCAAGCATTTATTTGTGGATTTTGCAAGAAATAGAAGGAAATTATACGGAACTACATTAAGTGCATTCCGATTTTTTTCGGTGGAGAATAGTAGATTTTGTTCCCCAGTTCATGAAATTGATGTGTAGCATACGACAGTAGTTAAAACCTACTCACTGACGGCTGCACCTCCAGAGAAGTTGAAAATGTTGTGGAAAGCATTTCCTTCACAGCGCAGCGCATGTCTCATCTCAGTAATAAGCAACACAGTGTGTGAAGTGGGAATTTCCACGCATTGCCAAAATATTAGCGAGGGTTCTCCGACATGGAACGTGATAAAATCTGCTTTGTCTGCTTGGTCAATGGCAAATCGAAGACACCGCCAAAGTTGTAGAATCATCGTTCGCTTTATATCTTTTTCAAGGAACGAGAGTTGGTGCTGATTAAGCAGTTTCGTGCTCAATTAGCTGTAGTAGTGTTGTACTTTAACCGTTGTTCTGTGCCGTTTTAGCTGAAACACTGAGTCACAGATTTTTTGTGTGCTAAGTACTTTATTCGCTTTCTTTTAGCTCTTTTATATTTCCCTTCTCTAATGCGGATTACTTTCACTTCTATCCGACTAAGATTGCGCTAAACAATTTATTAATGATATCACAAAAGAGATAAACAATATTCACAAAAGGGGAAGAAATATTCACATACGTGAGTAAGCGGATCTTGGCTATTTTACGGTACCGGAAGAGGTGGGACACATGGAAGATGTGGTCGCTTTAACACGGCAGTAGATGGATCGATTAGCTCATCAACAGGCAATAAGAAGGTGCAATTTTTGTTATTCAACTAGGAATTATTTCTTTGCTTTGCAAGAAACCTCGGACTAAAACGTCTAACTCAAATACCAAGAGGTTTTTTTTAACATGTTCATGCGCCTTTCGTGCTTCCAAGGAATTGTACGTGCAATGAAAATGATGGCGCGCGGTGAGTGTAAAACATATCTTTATTTTGTATGCGACAGCGGAAAAAAAGTTCTTTTGAAAATTGGCCGCATATGGATATAGCGAGAGATTTAGGCTTTCGAAGGATTTTTAACACTCTCGTGAGAAGTTCTTGTCCAGCGAATGGGATCGAAATTTACATTTGCCGCTGTTCAACGGACCTGATCCAACATTCACTTCAAACAACTATAGAAATTCAATCAAAATTTCCTCTACACAGGTAGAGCGGCATGTTTAAGCAGACGAGGTTTTTGACGCAGCAAGTATTCTCGTTGAAGGAAGTTATTAAATGCCTAATGAAAACCATTTTCGAATCCTCAGCGTCGCATAGTACGACCGTTTTTATTCAAAGTGAACGATGTGTCCTGTTGTCAGCGTATTAACAGCGTCTAGCAAGCACTAAGGCAAAAAAGGCGAAGGAGTCGCACCTATTAGTAGAAGCAAAAAAATACCACATTTTGGTTAGATTTCAAAATCGCGAACTGTAACGGAAGGACAATGAACAGTTCAAAATAATATATTTTTACAGTGCAAGGGCTCGCATGGTTTATAGTGCAGTGGCTATAGATGCACAGTTCTATTCGCGAGTTAGGGCTCAGTAAGTTTCCACTATCACCAGGTGGGTTCATCGATACCATACTTGCCTGGCATGACAGTAACACTGACTTTATACCTACCAAGAGACTGTGTGGAAGAAAAATGGTACAAAAGCAATACAGACGGTAGTAGACTCAAACATCATACAGACTAACACAGTGATTGAGCATTTTTGGGCCATCTCATAAGTTTCGGCGCTAGAGCAGTAAACATCAAATTTATCAACCAGAAGTTATTAATAAATGCTCAACAGCACTATTCAATATATGCGTCGTCAGCCTGAACACATTCGTGTCATCTCTCACGCAACAAATCAATACCGCTTTGTACAGAATTTTCTGCGCTTTCTTTTGGTATCAAATTTGCTCATACTTCCTCATCTTGGCCCTCTTAGAGAAGTCCTTATTGCAAATTACTTCTTTATAGGTACCAACTGGTACGTGATAAGGAGACCACCCTTGGCAACATCAAGCGGGTAAAGACTCAAGAATATGTGTGCAGGAAGACAGCACTCGGTTCTTTGATGAGTTTCGCGCAAGCAAAACCAACTTGAAAGATCAGCTGCGCTCTGGACGTTTCACAAAGTTGATCGGAAAGGGTTTTCATCTTTTGGGGAGCTGCTCAATTAGCTCTGTTTCCTACTTATGAATTTCTTCCAAAATGGCTGATGATTCATCAGCGCCGAAGGAGTACATAGTTTCTCTTACATGAGCAATCACAATATTTCAAGTTCTAAGAACCGAGATTACTTGCTAACTTACTGCTATTGGAAGGAATTTTTGCTTTCATACACTCACAGTGTTATTACACTTTCATTAAGATACAAAAACCTTCCAAAATAGCTTTAAATCCACATCTGTGCACTTCTGAGAGAAAAGTATTTTGAAATAGCACGATCTGCCGACTGACGAATGAGATCATCCTCTACTTATTGTTGAAAACATTGTAGTGCCAATAAACGGTAATTCTTGTCGCAAACACTACTCCATGCGTTTGAGAAGCAGATATCGTAAAATGAGGCCTCTCAATTTTTACGCTCTATAATTCTAAATAACAAACAACGTAAAATTCACTCCGACAAGAGCGCAATGATTTGAGTCCACTGCTCAAGGTAATCATTTTGCTTGTCGGGATCTCATCATTCGACACAAGAGAGCGGATCGAGTTGGGAGGAGCACTTCGAAAATAGAGTAGTATTCTAAGGGTTTTCTCTTTGAGCTGGACTTCATTAATAAGAAGTGACCTGATGCCCGTTTTGCAGTAATCCAGTGTCAAAACAATCCGTTCACGTCTTCTATATAACCGCTTTTGCAACTAATGAATTAATACCACCTACATGATACTCCACTTCATTCAGTGATTAATGAGAACGGGTGTAACGTACTGTTCCTGACGCAGCAGTTCAAAGCAGCACGAAACTGCCTAAACATGGATCTGCTACAACGCCGAGCCACTGCCATACGAAGTCCCTTGTTTGACTTCATTTGGCGTTCATAAAAAACTCGTAACAGAGCAGTGTATTTCACAGATCTCACGATGCTTTCGCTTTGTCATTCACGCAACACACGGCAGAATTATTTTGTTCCGCGTTGAACAGTTCCATCTAACATATCAAAATTGAGATAAAACTCCCTTTTCATTGAAAATGAGCGCAATGTCACTCCACGAAAGCCTTCCAACTCCGTTCCTTCCAAAGACTGAGTGAAAGATTTTTGTAAATGCGCACCTAAGCACGCCTTTCCGAATAGTAATTCGCTAATTGGCTAATGAGTTCTTCTACTATCTCATCGCCGAACAGTTGGAGCACTTACTGAGTGGTCATTGCTTTTAGTGAGCATTTGCTCATTCGTTTGAGCAAGCATCTGGTACCAAAAAATGGGGCTATCCGATGTTTGTGATGCAAAGTGTTTGAATAACAAGAAACGGCATTGCCTCAGAAAGTCACTGCTTGTAGGTGAGTCGACTTAAGTACGTATCACCGCGGCGATACGCCCTTTGATGAAAAGGAAAGCTACCAGATGACGGATGGAAAATTGATGAATATCAGCCATTTTATTTTATTAAGGATTTTATCACTCAAAATGCGAAAATAAGTTGAGTAGCGTACTTATTCTAGAAAACAGCATTTCGTAATTTTTAGTTCTTTCCTGAACATTCGAAGTATTGAGACAGACAAAAAGTTTTCGATCGCTACACAATTAGTTATTATACTCAAATTCAATGAGGCACTCTGTATGTCTGCCCATGGCGGGAAAGTTGAGAAGAATTAACGGCGCTCCATCAGCATCAACCCTGAAGAGATAGTTGGAACGTTTGAAAAGTGACTCATGAAGCTTCTGTTCAGTGTCATTCAGCATCGTTGATGAGAAAGACCATTTTACTTCTACATCCTGACAAGATGTCAGACTTATAAGAAGTGTAACTGTTATTACTTATGATATGAGTTGAGGTTTGGTGCAGGTGTTTTCCTGCGAGTTACCGTGACTGCACTAACGCGGCTCCTGTTTTGCTACCAGTCTTTCGTACCAGAGAAGGATGAGACGGGAATTCAACTTCCGCATGAGGTTAAAGTTTTCCAATGCTATTGTGAATTATTGGATATGACATCTCATTTGTTGCCTGTCTTTGAATCCTACGGAGAATTTTTTTAGAGTTCATTTTTTGGTTTGAGTCGACCCCTCCATCAACAATGTTTTATAAATGTGAACAAAATGAGGGAGAATTTAGAGAAGATCAGCGCATTGGATAAACAATTTTTGCATAACATTTGGCGCCAGATACATTTAGCAGCAAAAGTTGTGTTCCGCTTTATCAATCGATATCCTCGTTCGGAGATTTCTTCCTTAAACTTCAGTTGAAAATTTGGTCTTTTGTCGATTGCGAATATCTTATTCTTGGGAGGCCGTGATTTCATGTTGCGACATCAGAATTGAAAAGGCGGAGATGAATTGCGGTCGCGCTACAAGAGATGTTTGCGTAGTCACTAAATTTCTTGTTACATGGTCTTTTCTACGCACCTCATTACCACTCAACATTTGACATGCGTTTCGCATTATCTGCCAATTCTCCAGAGCCTCGGAGTACCAGAATCTGTTATAAAATTTTACTAAAACATTTTAATCAGAACATTACGTCCCAAAAGTTCTTGAGAAAGTTCAAAAAGCAGTCAAAGCAACATCTTCTGCTGAGTATCAAATTCTGCTGCTACTTTGTGAATGATTTGATGGGATTAATGGGGACTTTGTTTTCCAAGAGTTTACAACTTTTGCTTAGATCTTTAAGAAAAACGAAAACATGGAAAAATATGCATTGGTTCGCTTGTGATTTCGCTGCTAGCCACACCATCAGCAGTTTTTGGATGTGGCGTGATGCCATCAGGTCAAGATATTGAATACAAGAGTGTTTTCATGATAGAAGAACTCGCAATCATAGATAGAAGCTCATAGACACTCATCACAATAAGAAATATCTAACATTTCTTTTAGTGCTCAGGATATAACATAAATTTTTTTGATGGATTGACTTCAGATTTCAAAAGCACAAAGAAGAATTATGCTGAAATATTGTCTGAAATTGTGGCTTAAATTTCACTTATTCATCATAAAACGTACTTTTCTGCAGCGCGCACGAGGACTTTCACCGTGAGTGCTTCAGTTTGCCTGTGGCCAAGGTATACTCTGCTACACCAAATGCCCGTGCTCGTGCCCCTGGCATTGCAGTTAGCAAGAAGGGATCTCATGTACTTGTATCACATCTTGTAATGCCTACAGCAAGTTTGTAGCTCTTATGTTTGGACTGTGTTTTTTGAGATTATAATAAGGTGCAGGGAGCTCAAATTTTTCGATAATTCGCTAGAATCCGAGTGCTTCCACGTCTTCATCGAGTCCAAGAATACGACTAAAAATTCTTCCAATTAAACCTCTTTGATATAATAAAAAAAAACTTTGTTTTTTCAGGTTTTAGATGTCCTCGAAAGCCAAGATGGTAGTGCATTCCTTCCTAATGCTTTAATCTCGTTCATTTTGAGTCAGTTTTCCGTTAACGTTGCTTACGAATCAATGTTGTGCAAGGATGTTATACCTGACCTCGTCGATAGGTATGGGTGGGTGGGTGTTCCACTATCTATCAAACGTTCATTCGAGAGATCCCAAAGAGAGATATGACATCCGTGAAAAATCGGAACTGCGTTTCATCATGCCATTCAAAGATTAAACAATTTTTTTGGAGAAAATCAGTAGAAATATTATAGCAATAAACAGATTCATTAGAGTGGAACGAAAATTGATTATTTGAAAGTAATGGCGATGTTCATGTGAGTGATTTGCTCGGTTTGCATAATATGACATGGTGTTTAATATAACCCTCCGCAAAAGGCTCCATTTTTCGGCTGGCGCACGAGGTGCCAGACGGCTAGGAATAGAGGCTTGTGCCGGCGCGCTCTGTATGTTACTATGGTAGTTTTCTAAGAATTTTTAACACTTTATTTTTCGTCACCAGAAGTATGATTTAGTGGTGTCAGTAAATGATTAAATAGTGATGGAACAAACTTCGGGTGACGTATTATTTCCATTAGAACACGACCGCAATTTCTCCATTTATAATCCACACTTTCAAAGGAAAAAACCATGTATTTACAAAGGGTCTTTTTAGATCATTTGATGTAATATTTTATTATTATGCTTATCCACAATACTTTTCAGAGAACTTTTTGCATAAGTGCCTTTCAAATGGTCATTTGATTTTTCGGGGGAAGGTATTTATAAGAATTGAAATTTAACCCGGTATCTACATAAGCAAAAATCAGAATGAGTTACAAAAAGGACTGCTATTGCACAAACGTTTTTTTTACTTATTAGTAGAACGTACAACGGAAATCTTCCTACACAAAAGCTTGCTATCATAATCAACAATTTCGCAAGCTAATCGATTGACGACAAAAGTAGTGGGAGTCAAGAGTAAGTTTTGAACAACAGCTGAAAATAGCATTCCTCTTCGCAACGATTCATTTTCATCGTCTTGAAAAAGGCTACATTTTGAAAATCACTAGCGTTAGTCCTGCTAAAATTATTCATGCAGAAGTCTCTTCAGGAGATATTATATGCGCTTTTTTGATGATAAATCTTCCCTGTGAGAACTCGTAATATCTATTGCAGGCACGCCACCACTCCTCGTAACCATCTAAAGTGGCTCACGCAGCTGAAAATCATAGCGACCTTCATCGTCCGCAAAGAGTTGAAGGCGGTTGCATTGAAAGAATAGAAGGCAATAAAAAAAATTGAGGGCCCATAGCTGCTTTGCTAGCTAATTAAGTTATGTATTGCATAGAGACGGTGATCTCCTAAGAACTCATAGATATATGTAGTAATGATGATGGAGCAGAAAATGTGTTGTGTGGCCAACACAGTGACTGGAATCTGCACTAGTAGTATGGCGAGATAGGCAGGAATGTGTACGGCAACACCTGAAGACGCAACAGGTAATGCCTATACCAGGCAATATTACTTCAATTTGGAGTTCACTAGTCAATATGTAGACCAGCTGCACCGAACTATAACATGGACGAGGATTGTCTCTGCCTCGGATGAATAAAAATCGATCCGAGACATGCCGCTAAGTCAAGCGTGATGACAAGGCATTCATGTTTGATTATATTTGAATTTTTGGTACAAATCCAGAAAACTTTGAAAGCTTTGGCGCGCTGAAGATTTTCGCTCTTAGCGAGAATGATTTTTTCCACTTTTAGAGCTCATCTCCTTATGCATTGCGCCCTATACGTACCTCACACGTACCCAGTGGTGTACCTAAACCAATTTTCCCTTGTTGTCTAGGTGTTTTTGAAAAAGCCACAGAGGCAATCTTTCGTTTCTGCGATTTTCGCCGCTACACGCTTTATAAGAGATTAGTGTATACATAGATTTATGTATATGCATATATTATATATATTTTACACAATCTATATCTACATATATGGATATGTACGTTAGTTTTTTTTTACGTGTGCGGATTCCAGTACTTCTAGCATTCAATTCCTTTCCCTGAAGACGTAGAATATTGATTGAGCGAGTCTTCTTGCAATCTCGAGAATAGCTTGGCTATGACGTTCCACAGGGTGCTGTCGTTGACTGCGGGGATAGTTGAGGGGTGGAATTCGGCTCCACACGCACCACGACGAGCATCACAACCACTCGGCCATGGCGCTCATATACATATATATATATATATATATATGCACATTATGCTCGTGCAATCACCTTATATACCGCTGGGTCATATCATACATCCTTTCATTTAACACCGAGTTGTTTCCCAAACAAAGTTTTATAGCTATACTTATTATGTTTGAAAAAGAGAACATTAACGGGATCCTGCTATCGCTAAGATCATCGTTTGGTAGCTCGTCATTCCTTCTAAATGGATACCAAAGAGCTCGGTTTTGCACCCATTGGAAATGGCTATATCCTGACAAAATTTCAAGGTTCTACTCTGCTCCTTCTCAATACATGGCTGCTGAACGGAGTATGTTTTAAAAAAACCTTTTTACATGTAGAGAGTTGAAAGGAAAGTCAATGAACGAAAATATTTTTGCTACTTGGCTTTCGGTACTATTTCGTAATGTAATCGTTACCGGATAGACTTATTTGAACGTTCAGGAAAGGAAGCCAGATATTTTTCGGTATCTCACAAGTAAACTTCATGCACTCTGACTGCCCGTTTAGAAGCCTAAACATTTGTCCACTTCCTCCCGAGTGAAGCAGATAACCAAACAATCGTTCATATGTCTACAGAGAGCATTGGCCGGAGATCAATCATAGGAGCTTCTGCTTTGAGCATAAAGGCAACAGCTAAACTAATTGCCAGTCTCTGCCCCATTGCCAACTCTCTATAGATTTCTGATCTCTGCAAAATACTCTTCAGACCATGTGATGATTGAGCAGTTCAAGCACCTTTTTGATAAATCCACGACCCTGTACTGACAAGCCACACATATTCATCGCTTATGTGTCATCATACCTGCGTGGGGACGGGATAGCGCGCTTACAGCGTGGTATGGCTGGAGACAAAACCAAACGTTCGGCGGCATCGTTTCACCCATACCAGGAGCGCATGCCACCACTACGCCACCAGAATTTGATGAACACCGAGAGCCTTATCCGTTTTATTCTTCTTGACCTACGTGGGAACTTGTAGAATAGGGTAATAACGAATCTCGTGGCTTCTAATGTGAAGTAAACAGAGAACTATGTAAACCATTGTTAGGTTGTTAACTCCTCAGCAGCACTTCTATTAACAGAATAGGCACTCTTTTAGCGTTATTAACTTATTCTTTGTGTTTTGCTAATGTAAGTGTGATCACTACTTTATTGTTCAAGTGATAGATTTTCTCGAAAATAAAACAGTGAAGCAGACATGTCCATTGGCAGAAACAGCGTGCACCTTGG
>JAHQIW010003689.1:0-30294 GCA_019055375.1 Parelaphostrongylus tenuis
TTTTCAACAGAATATAACGGTATTTTCTATAACGGTCTGTAAACGATCTGTCTCAGCGGGGCGTGATATTCGCATCATTGTGAGCTTCACAAGCTCCTCAAATTCTCAAATTCGATTCGTAAACGTGTAAAAATCTTAGCGAAGGAAGTAAAGTGCTCGAAAGCACTTTCCGTTGTACATGTAGTTGTTAATTCGTCCTCGTCTCCCAACTATCCACCCGTCGTCCACGGTCGGCAAATTGGTACTCGATTCTTTCGGGAGGATGAACACAATGAGTTGAGGCGTCTCTGGCTCGTACAATATTTGATGTATCTGCGCACTAATTCATCTCCACTCTGCTTGAGCTCTGGCTTCTTTCAAATCTCTTAGAAAATTAGTCTATTTGCATTCTATTTATCCTGCATATATTTCAACAAAAAATGTTCTTTTGAACATATTATTATGAGCCATCGCTAAACTCACGCTATGCACTTTCTTTCCGTCTTTTTGAAAGCAATACAAAATGCTATTCGGCAAACTTTAGAGAATGAATGTCAGATTTTGATTAACAATTCCGACAAGTCTGCCTTTTCAAATCCAAACTCAAAAATATCACAGGCGAACGATTTGAATCAGTTGTGTACTACATCAATGAACTCGTTGAACGCACGGTGCAATGCTGGTTTGCAAAACTCGTCAAGATAAATTAGATCTGGAAGATTAGGGAAGCCATCATTGTACGTCTGGTATCGACAACGATGATTTGGAGGCTTCAGTGAAAACAAGCGCATAATTGTCTGAGAACTTAAGAGACCTCTGTGTACGCTCCAAGTTTTTATAGTATTTGAAAATGGTTGAAATAATTGAAGTCATGTACAAAATTACAATCAAAGCTCTATACTTGGTGGCAGTTTGGACATTCCAACGGCAGGGTGCAACTCAATTGAATTACATTACCGATATGCGCACCTTAAAACAGTCTTATAAAAGGTTACTGTTGACAGCCACCGAGTAGATTAGGTATAGCTGAAAGAAAGGCAGTGAAATTACCTTTTTGGCGCTGTGCAAGTGCGTTCTACCCCTTATAGGTGTAGTGGCGGTGGAAGTTTACGGATAAATTTATCATGTTTCAAGCTTTGCTTATTTTTCACTTTCATGTGTTTATAACTTACATCCTACTCTGCCGTTTTGAAAAAATTGATTGATGATCAAAAAAGGATGAAGCTTTCGGCGTTGATCAATCCTTAAGGGATGAGCCATCATTAGTCTTCACCTAGCAACGGTAGAGGCACTCAAATGGATATTTAGCCTCTACTGACGGTGGCTTATTATTGTTTCAAGTCAATTCTGCTGCCCTTCCAAACACGTTTGGCATCAATCTGTGCAGACAACATTCTCTGTAGTATATCAAATGTTGTCTACCTTTTCCCTCGTGTAAATTATTAGCTTGTGCACTTCAATCAGACTGATACGTTGTGCTCTCGTAAGTTGCATGTTTTGTGATTTGAAAGACGGTTGATCTTTCGATGGCACTCTAGATACTGTTTTCTGTGAATGCATGACCACATTGGTTAGTTCAGAAGTCGAGCTCTCCTTGTACTTATGGATTAGTCACGTAGCTGAGCTTACTTTGGTATTTGACCTCTTAACGTGGATTCGCGGTGGATGTATGTCCTATGATATCAATCTGAAATTTCCAACCTTACCTTTACTCTGTTTCACTTTAATCGTAAACCCGCCCCTCAATGAAATGAATATAAGCAGACAGAAGTTAAATCTAGTTCTCTTCCGCTAGGTTAATCACCCAGCTGTATTTCCAATGTCTACGCTATCTGCAATCTTATATACCTAAATGCCGGTGATTTAGTGATGATGTAGAGACAGGGGATAATCCAGTACGAGGAGTTCGATACAAAAACTACTAAAAAAAGTCCTGCGTGGTGATATCAATTCAAGAAACACAAAGTTTTCACTGAAGTTCCTTTGCTACAATCTCAACATTTGAAATAAGAGGCTTCATGAGCTTTCTGTGTGCTTGTAAACCATTGACCTTGTGTGCGACGCAGTGCACCTCTAACTACTGCACCACATGCGCTCTTCGTTCCGAGAATAAATACCCGATTGGATGACAATACTCTAAAACTGAACAGGGCATTTGTACCGTAATTTCTGCAATTCTTATACAAAAAATCTAGGAGGAGTCCAGCTAGGACAAGACAGGTGCCTGTCTAATACTTACACTTTAACAGCTCAATACATATTATATCCTTATCAAAAGATATTATATCCTTATTAGATTATTATTGCTTCGAGCGAGTCTATAAAAAAGCAGTCGAAAGGGGAGGTAATACCTATTGCAGCCACAAGCTCGACGGCTGGTTTTGTGATGTCAGGTGATTCTGTCACCTGAAATGCGGCGAACTATTACTCGATGTCGATTTTCTCGTAAATGAGAATATGATCAAGGGATCGGCTGAACCGAGAGACTGTGCTGCTGAGCACTTCAGGTAGGAAGAAACAGGCGCCTGTTTAGCACTTAGACCTTGACGGCTCAAAACATGTTATATCCTCATCAAATCTAGAAGTCTCAACGGGACGAAGGGAGAATTTTAGTATAAATGACGAAAGGACGCAGAGAAATTTGTCTGATAAGTTTGCTCATCAAACAGAAAGGTTAGAATCTGGATATCCATGACAGTGGAATACAACCTTTCCCAAATCTTCGAAGGTACAATTCTGATTTTTTTCAAAATCACAGAATTTCCTCTCAACTTTGTGTCAACGCTCACGTTCTGAGAGTGAAAGTAATCAACAGTAAGTATTTTGGTCACAGCACACCATTGTGTCTCCAAGGTATGATTCGTTTCAGGCCTTGCAGGAAAATTTTGTAGCAAAGGCTCTAGATCCGATAGCATTTTTCGACAATGTGGAAGGATTGCACTTAACTGTTTTAGAGACTTTGACCCTGAATCTCCTGAATTAGCAGAAAAGTGTACCTTCTCCACATTTTCCTAAATGATTTTCTTTATTAGAACTTCTTATGACTATACCTTTACTTTTGAATGTTTAAACGGACCTCACTCAAAAACAGTGTCAATCTGATTATCTGATAAGATGTTTTAGCCTTTTATGAAATCTGGTATGGCACTTATACAAATCTGACAGCTATTTCGCCTTTACAGGCCCATCAGTAGCATGGTGCCTTTTGATTCAGCCGATCCCTCACAGAGGATAGGGATATACCCTTACTTATAAAGGAATCGACGCCGAATTTCTGGTATTACCGCATGACGAGTGACAAAATGTTTTGTCATATTTTCCGATATATGAAATGAAGTCATGGTAAGCATAGCTACAAAATAACTTTCGCCAATTCTGCGAATAGATAAGGCGAGAACACTTAATAAATACAGTACTCCTTTGAGAGTTAGGGAAACCCATTATTTTCTGGCAATTCTATCGTATACATGTGACCTCACATTGTCATATACCAAGTAATCTGAGCCGTTTAAATACTTTGTACACGATCGACGTGTTCTTACAACAACGTTACCAACAGCACTTTTTGCCACATGATTAGGGCCTTACACAGCGTCAGAGTATCATCACCTGATGCAGTACTGTTTACTAAGACGTGACGACTGTTACCAGTGTAGCATGCTTCCAGTGGGAAACAATATTGACCAGAAATGCACCATTAATGAGAAAAGTTCGGAATGGAAGGATTGCATGGTTTCATTGTCAAATAGCAGACTAACAACAAAAACTTCAGTAGAATTTTATCAATCGAAACAAAATCACTACTTAAGCGACTTCTCACACTTCCAGATTGACTTGTGCTGTACTGCTTTCGGAAACTTCACTGTCACGTTCACTTCACTAGTGTGGTAATACGCGTCGCTGGTATGGATGAAAAGCTGGTTCGATTCCCACCTAAGGCCGTGTTTTTGCTCGCCACTCAATTCTCTTAGGTATATACGAAATATCATAACACTGCGAAAAATGCAGCGGAATTACTAGAAATTTCGACTAACTTCACTGTCTCAAATATATTTTTTGAAAACATATCCTGTAGGGTACAAAGTTGTGGTTTGTAATGTGCACAATGACTGAACTAGGCAAATGTTGGACAGTAGATGGACAGAGGATTGCCACATTTTATTATGAAGAGAATTGAAACGACACTGTTCTTGCAGAGCGATCTCCAGCGACAGTTTTTATTTCGTACACAGAAGCAAGTTGCACATGCATTGCCATTTGTGTACAGTGGGGCACCAATATTGACGTGCTTATGTTATGGATGAGTTAAACTCTTCACTAAAAAACAGTTCAACTATTTCTGACAACTTACGATGGCCCATATGTGCAAACAAATGACACGAAAGGAGGAGAGCCACTTCGGCATTTATGGAATGCACATCCGAACTCAGTCGTTGGTCCATTTACCATCTGAAATTCATAATCTTGTTCATTATCTTAGTAGTATTAGCTTGATTCTGTCAAAAGTTGAAGTCGGGCAAACTCATATCAAGATTGCAAACAGATTTCAACGCTACTACAAACTATGTGAACAATGGCATCCGAGTTCAACGCCGCCCGACGCCGCCTGCTCGATATCAGGATTTTTAGCGAAACGCCGTCAAAGAAACCTGGAAGAATGGAATTTCGGACGTGTTGTTTTCTTGGCGTCAAGTTTGGGGGAGGATTGTACGGCTTTCCTGTGTTCCACCATTGTTTTACCTAGAAAATGTCTTATTTACTCGTAGCTAAATGCATTAGATTGCTTTCATCAGAACATTGCTCAAAACTTCCTCCAAATTTTAGTAACATTTATAAGTTAATCAAAATTTCACTGAAACTTTTTCAGTGTTCGTGCCGTTCGATCAATCATCATTACTAATTCACAAAACGCGTCTTCACATTTTAATGCGAAGATCCCAGCACTTCCAATACCCAATTCGATTTCTCGCATTCGTTCTACACAAGAGTCTTTGAATATTTCACATATTGTTTCGACTGCTGCATGGAAAATTTGTGATTTTCATGACTGACTAAAATGCGGATCGGGCAAGCCCCTCCGTCCGTTATCGTTCAATAGTAGTTTTAGTTCTAAGATCCACAATCTTTAGCTAATCTACAGTAGAGATCCTTTATATAAAAAACAACGTTATACTATAATTTCTACAATTTACCGCTTCTGCGACGACGAGCTCGACAGTGTTGACGTAACGACCAGTAAAAGTAGCGCTGTTGCTGCCGACATAATTGAAGTCAGGATGGCTTGCGTGATTATAATGGGATTTGGCAATATCGAGAGATTTGTTTTCTAAGTCGCAGCTATAAAACTGTAAGACCAATATGAGAATCAATTTTCCAAAGGAAAAAACAAGAGCATTATTGTTCCACAAAAAATTCTATTCACCAGGTAACTCAAGTCGCTCGCCTTTGGATATCCCCGGTCTTTCTCTTCGCTAAGATTGCTCTAGAAAAAAGCTTTCTCTAAAGCATTTCACCGTGTTCAAAAATCAGAAAATTTTGTCAAAAACAACCTGTAATTGTTGTGCCCGAATTCGGCCGTGTCTCTCATGCGCTGTGTCATAGTTGTTCCATTAGAATACACCTCTTCAATAGAACAAGAAAACATTAGTCTTCGATAAACATAGCCGCAGAAAGTTTTCTGATAAGTCATTTGGGAAATGTGACAAGGAAAAAATCACGTACCACTTTGTGCGATACCGGATCGGAGTTCCTGAGGCATATTAGTACAGAAATTTTACCAAAACATTGCCATCGTCTTCAACACATTCTTTACAAAGCTATCTCGCCTATGTGAAAGGACCACTTCGTTTCTCAAAAAAAAAGGAAGTGGAAAAAATATCAAAATCTTCCAAACCTGAAGAAGAAACTCACTCTGTTAGTCACTTCGAACTACGTATAATTTAGAATATTCTCTTCAAATTTCAATTAATTTGAAGTTAAAATGTCTTAGGTAACTGAAATGTGGACTATATCAAAGGGAAAGTACCAAAAATTTTCTGAGCAAGTTCTTGATTTGTAAAAGCCAACAATACTCTATAGAACCCAGTTATGTGTTGATGGGCAGCCTATCACTATCCAATTGCATTCGTTCGAAATTGAGCGTTGAGAGTTTTGAGCGAAAATTCTATGGGCTCAAGAAAATCAGAAGTTTCTTTTGGCAAACTAGGAAAAGTGGGTCGTATCTGTTAAAAAAGCACGTGATAAAGAAACAACCGGTCTTGCTGGCAAGAATTCTCTATTGTACTTTCAGTGGCCTCTGAAAGCTCAAATCTCTAGTTAGTGCGCTACGTTACCGTTTCTTGGAAGAGTCTTTTCAGTACGCTTTAGCAAAAGGAAACCATTTGTGCTTCACACACCCATATTTCTCGTAGAGTAAATCTCCTTACCACGGACCTCCCTCTTTGAGGGATCCCGCCCGGTTAGTCGCGAGGGCACGTGGCGCGTCCCCAGGTGGTGGATAGGGGAATAAAACGCGAACCAAAAGCGACCGTGTGCTTCCCAGAGACGCAGGTGGATTCAGGGGACGAGCGCCCTGCTTCTGCAGTGCCGACTTGACAAAAACTCTATTTCTACGAGTCAAGTCGGCCAAAAGCCTGCAATCAAGCGGCTGGGAAGTACATGAGAGGCGGTTAGGAGTCGCCTCCAACAAATAAGCTCCTCCCGCTCCTCCGAGAGAGACTGGCAAGCTACTCGTGAGTACCCAGCCCCCACGTTTAGAGCCTGGCAAGCTATACGTTGGGTATCAAATTGCCAAAAACAGTAACAAATATGGGCCTCATTCCCCTGACCCTGAAAGAGCCCCTAGTACGGCAGCGCCAGGCAGGACGAGTACGGAGAGGCTGCTAAAATCTCAGAGCCGAACTAAACTGCCAAGATCGAAACGGACTAAAATGACGATCTGTACCTACAACGCAAGAACCCTTGCTCAACAATCCGCTGTAGAAGATCTATTGATTCAAGCAAGAAGAATAAGGTACGACGTCATTGGCCTGGCTGAGACGAGAAGGCGCCATCCTTTTCACGCTGTCTATGACACCGGAGAAGAACTGTTCCTTGGAACATGCGATCGCAGAGGTGTCGGTGGCGTCGGCGTCCTCGTCAAATCGAATTTGACCGTGAGCATTGATTCGTTCGAACAACTAACAACCCGTATCGGACGATTACGGTTGAAACGATCTAGTTCTATGCCGGCTTTGACCATCTTTGTTGCTTACGCACCAACATCAAGCTATGACGAAGACGAAGTCGAAGCGTTCTATATGAACCTCGAAAAATTCTTTAGAGAAGATCATACATTCTTCAAGGTCATTCGGACAGTTTAGTGCAAAAATTGGACCCGGAAGAACGTCTGAAGAACGTCACATTGGGACCCACAGACTAGAATGGAATGAACAGGGTGAGAGGCTAGCTGAGTTTATCGTGACGTATTCCTTCAAAAGTAGGGGTATATTTCCAATTACCTGGCAAGGAATTGGCTATCGAAAAGTGCCGTGCTGCTGATGAGCCTGTAAAGGCGAATCTGCCGTTTAGTTTTGTATAAATGCTATAAAAGGAGGTTCAAAACTTGATAAGAGACTGCCAAATTATCGTTGGTTTTGAGCGAGGTCTATATAAATAGTCGTAAGTAAAGGCACATTCATAGGAAGTTCTAATACAGAATATTTAGGGATATAGGAAAAATGGAGAACTCCCTGCCATTCAGAGGGACACCGGATCAAAATCTCTAGAACAATCCAGTGTAGTCCTTTTATATCGCTGTTGAGAGCTGTTATCGATTTCAAAGCATTTACTCAAAACTTCTGTGCCAGACCTGTATGTCTGAAACTAATGATATCTTGGTGTAGAGGTAGACGTATCGATATTTCTGATCAACATCTGATGCTCTAGCCTTCGAAACTTGACGAAACGCATTTGCACTGCTATCATAAGGCGGAGAGAAAGCAACCGAAGTGAGTTTTACGATAACGCATAATAATACAGCGTTCAAGAGAAAAAGCTTATTAAAATACTCTTTCGAAAGAGCGTAAGCGATATGGGGTGGCTAAGTGCGCAATACATCAAATACTTGCCGGAGCCAGGGACATCCCAACTCAATATGTTGATCCTCCCAGAACGATTAAATACCAACTTGCTGACCCTCTATGTTGGATGGATAGTTTGGGAGAGAAGAACGGATCAACAACTACATGTACATCCAAGAGTGCTTTTGACCATGTTAGCATGTCACTAAGGTTTTAATAGGTTTGGGAAGTAAAACTATGAATGTGAAGAGACTGGGAAATGCACAGTGGTACGACTATCAAGCTCCACTAAGCAAGATCGGTCGTTATCACATTTCGCTCTTCATAGAATACAATCACGTTTATTAGTAATCCCGTAAATCTGTTAACGTGACGAGAAAAACGAAAATGTTACTAATCTTAATGGTTTCTATAATAAAAGAAAAAACTTAGTGTGTTGAGAATAGGTCGCTATAGGTGGACGAATAATAGTAGTGTTATAGAATTGTAAGTCAAGAAATAAAAAATTTAGAGTTAGTATCGTCTTTTTTAGACGGAAAAATTTTGCTATGCGATGCCGTTTCATTAATGCGAACCGTCACCGCTTTATATGACAGCCAAACCTCATCTGCTCAACTTATGACCAATGGTCGATCTGCCGCCCTGTGACCGTGAAGTTGCTCACAAGGGCATCCCGTAACGCACCCTAAACACCCTACCCAGTTTTACAATCGCACGGTCATACAAACTATTTGACTTATATATTGACCTGGAATACCTTCGATGCATATAGTCTCTGTTACCTTCCTCTCAGACAGCTGTGATACAACTTTATCCTTTCTTCGAAGAAGTGAGACGCATAGTGAGGCCAAACGTACTTTTTGTCACGCTTTTTTCGTTTTCATATCACATATTCTATAGCCGGTTTAACTTATTTCACCACTTCGCAAATTCTTTTTGCAGCAGTTGAGTCAGAGCTGGGAAGTTCTCGAAAACGCATAATGATTACGGTAACACTGGAGCGTTATTAATTCTTGGCGTACGATCGGAATGCAATTCTCGCAATGATATAGAACCAATCTGCAATCCTTCTGATCTCATTACAATTGAATTCGACACTTCAGCGCTTTCGCAAAGGGCTTTTGGAAACCTTTTTTGCTTCACAAAGACTTTTCTCTGAGCTTTCACAGCTTTTTGAAAGCTTGAGTCTCGATAGTTTTAAATGCGCATTTGTTTTTTTTTTGAAAAAAGCTTGTTGTGCTGTATCTCTGAAAAATCTACGTCTTACTAGCGACGCGCGTTATTGTGCGTTTTTTTCGTTGGAGCGGGCGTTTTCTTAACACGCAATGGTCATTCGATAACTTTGTTTCACTAATCTCGTTCAGTTTCAAAAACTCAACATTGTGTTTGATTCCCGAAAAGATTCATTCGCATCACAGTGTAAAAATTAATACCGAGCATCACACACGCCTTTTTGCCGAATAGAGCTCTTTTCTCAGACTATCAGAAAAAATCAGTATCTCGATATCAGTAATTGCTTGCTCTTTGAAAGACTTTTTGCTGCATTACCGCAGGAAAAATGTGATTGTCTATAACCACACAGTGTTGTCGGCTAGGGTGTGTAAGGTGGTGCGCAATTCTTACCACTGATTTTAGGATTATTTCTCCGTTGAAAAATTTTGGATGAAATATATGGCACTGATAGTTCAAGATTTTCTCTACATGTTCATCTGCTTTTTGTGCAAAGGTTTAGGTTGGGTGCTTTTCGGTTTATTAGTTGGCTTTTTTGGAAATATAATATAAACTTAAAAGGCGTAAACCCTAGAAAAGACGAAACAAAGATTGTTTTTTGGCAATTTCAGTACAAAGAGCGTGGAATTCTTGCGAAACAGAAGGAAAAATTTCCAACTGATATTGGAAATACGCGCAATGACAAGCGAAGAATGTGTAGCATAATTTTTTCCACTGTCACAGCGATGTAAAAAGCTTCTTTGAAGTACAAGTATATTTCCGAAGTTTATGAGACTTATGCTTTCGAATGACTACTACAGCTCTATTAGAAAATCTCTGTACAGCAAGAAAGTTCCCTCTGAAAAGTCCTTCCCGATAAAGAAAAAATACCTAAAGTTCGTAATAAACATACTCGATGAGTTGTAGGGCACACTATAGTAAATAATTCATGAAGATGTTTCATTGTTCCAACGCATCTAACAAAGTAGAATCGGATGAACATTGTCAATCTAATGACGCGGGCGCAAATTGATGCGCCAAGTCGATGAATCCCGTTTCTGCATAGGTCTGGCATTGATATGGTAGGTTCGAACAGATGGAGATATTGGTTCAAAGGTGTATGGTAATAGGATAAAGGTGAAATGTGGTTTGAACGCGCCTCTAACCACTGCGCTGTACACGACCCTGCATTACGAGGTGATAATGTTATATGCGAATTCACTGATTTCGGTGCACTACGCATCGCGGGTAGAGTGATGTGCGGGTTTTAGTCGCGCCTGGCGCTAAAGCTTTGCATATCACTCTATAACACTGGGTATATATCTATAACATCATGCCACCGCAAAAAAGCGGTTAAAAACAATTTCATGAAATCACAGCCTTTAGCTTATCAATTTTTTACAGCAGACGCAAATTAGTCTGACTTATCGCGTGACAGGCGTGTTGATCACTGAAGTATTTTCCCAACCACCTAAACATATGAAAGCTGGCTAAGCTGGGTGCATAATATATTTAGGTGGTCGGGAAAATAATTCGCACAAATTAAAGGATTGGCAATGAGGCAAAGACTAGCACCCAGCTTGGCAGTCGTTTTCATGTCAAAAGTAAAAGCTCCAGTTCTCCGTCCAATACTCTATTGTCGATACATAGACGATTGTTTTGTCATCTGCACTATACAAGAGAAGATGTAATAAATGCTCCAAAATTCTGAACGGACGTCAGAGTTTATTAAGTTGACGCGAGAACAACAACATTCAGAGAGCTGGCTTCCCTTGTTAAACGTTTATGTTCAATCTAATGAAAGTGGCTACAACACAAAATGGTATCGCAAGCCTAGTAACAAAAACATCTTGGTACATCACCTTTCTTCTCATCTTTCACATAATAAAAAAGCACTTATCCGAAATATGCATCGAACAGCTGTAAGTGTTTGTAGAGGAGACGATGAAGGAAGGGGATTACTAGACTTAGCACAAAAAATACCCATTTCTAATGGGTACAAAGAAAAAGAGCAACTAATTTTTGGCCCAAAAGGAGCGAAAAGCCTCGCAATGGGAACGACAGGGCGCCACTCCTAAACAGTAATGTACTTCTTATACTACTTTTTAAACAGACGAAGTCAGTAATGCGATTAGAAAATGTCTAAGAAAGTGGTCTAGAAGACTCTGTAGGAATTGTCAAAATTCCTCCTAAAACACTGCGTCGTCAATTAGTTCGAAACCGCTTGTATGACCGGCTATGTAATACAAAAGACTGCGTTATTTGTCCCAACGGTACAGACGGTGATTACATGAGCGAAGGTACAATATACCTTATCTCTTGTAAGACATGTGGTGGCGAATATATTGGCAAGCAGACCACTTCACATCCGCACTAAAGAGCACCTAGATGGAAAAACAATCAAAGACCCAGGTAAACCTTTAGGTACACACAGGATACAAAAGCACAACGATGACGACTTCGACGTAGTGGTCAAAATCTTAGGCCACGAATCAAAAACATCGGCGTGAAAAATCCTTGCAGCTTTCTGGATATATCACAGAGCCAACAATTGAAAAAAAGGGAGAGTGCCTCAACATAATCAACCACATCGCATCTTATCTTAGACAGACTTTCTAGCCTGGGTATCAGCTGACACCTATGGTTAATTTGGCCTAGTGACATCACATCACACATCACCTTCGTTAACAATGTAGATAGTCCGTAAAATTGACTGCACGGTGAATGGTTTTTCCTGAATCGATTGTCGCTTCTTGATGCCCTGGACTTTCAATTTTTCCGCAGAATATAGTCATATAAGTAACGTAACAATCAATAATACGTTCAGGCTCTGAAGAAAGCGTATTTGCCAAAACATCAGCCATAGGCAACCAAGAAAGCCCATCGACCAGAAAGAAGAACAATCGATCGGAAGAAAGCTACCAACCTCGTGAAGCTTTGAATGAAGATTAGTTTTTGAGCTTTTCTTCTCATTTCACGATTTCATATTTGATGCGACTGTTTTGATTTGTGCGTCGAAGATCAGGTTCGCGGCGGAAGATCGTTGACAGCCACTAGCAATTACGCTTAGAAAGCCACATCTTTACCCTAAAGCAAATGTACTTATCTGTTATAAACACTGCATGGGAGACGCCCGTAATGCGAATAGTGCGATGGCCGCGCGGCGCGCATTAGACTAAACCCCATCTCTAACACTGTTCGGCAGTGAAGAACGGACGTCCATGGAATGCCACAGCCAGGCTATGCCCGGAAATTCATAGAGACGTGCTCAACCATTATTCTGTGAAGTTCAAGAAGAAGGCGAAAATGACATGATCGCTAGAAGTGCTGAGGTCAGCGCAGTGAAGAAAGAAGTGCCATGGAGGCTGGTTCATAAAGTGTCTAAAGATATAGAACATTTGATTCTCTTTTCAGTGTTTTCGCAGTCATTCGATAGCTGCAAAAGTGTACACTTTATTAGTGAGCTTGGTCGCTGGGAAGATCTATACAGTACGTTTCAGCAGCTTAAAGATGATAATGTTCCGCTTCCAAGGTACTTTTTCAACTTCACATAGGGTTTTTTATACCGTACGATAAAATCGTGATCTCTAAAGGAACTTGTTGTTAGCATCATTTCAATGCGCAGTGATATTGCATGCAGTGTGCGGTACCATTTTTGCTAATCTATTCCTTAAATTACAATTTCCAATCAGTGATAACCTCTAGTAATTGTATGGATTTGCAGCCATCAAAACTTACATGTTTGTGCCGTGATATCTTATCTTTGAAAGACAAAGTGACATCATAATTGATTCATCAACCATTTGCCCATCCGTAACTGATTAAGGCAATTTGTATATTAGTGGATCCACGGATCTCCCTTTTTGAGGGATCTCACCCGATTAGTCGCGAGAGCACGTGGCGCTTCTCCAGGTAGTTGATGGAAGAACTAAACGCAAACCAAAAGCGATTGTGCACTTCCCAGAGATGAAGGTGGATTCAGGGAATGAGCTCCTTGCTTATGTAACGCTGATTTGACAAAACTCCATTTCTATTCGGCCAGAAGTCTC
The DNA here is from genome assembly GCA_019055375.1 of Parelaphostrongylus tenuis. Classification (NCBI taxonomy): domain Eukaryota; kingdom Metazoa; phylum Nematoda; class Chromadorea; order Rhabditida; family Metastrongylidae; genus Parelaphostrongylus; species Parelaphostrongylus tenuis. The sequence continues at coordinate 13,298 of JAHQIW010003689.1, forward strand.
AAATCAAACGGCTGGGAAGTATATGGGTGGCGGTTAAGAGTCATTTCTACAAAATAGCTCCTCCCGCTCCTTCGATAGATGCTGGTAAGCTACTCGTGAGTACGCAGCCCTCATGTTTAGAGCCTAGCAAGCTACACGTTGAGTATCAATGAGTGTCAAAAATCAGCAAAAAATATGTGTCACATTTCCCTAACCCCAAAAGAGCCCCCGATACGACAGCGTCGGATGGGACGAGTACGGAGAGGCTGCTAAAATCTCAGGGGTAAACTAGACTGCCAAGATCGAAGCGAATCAAAATGACGATCTGTACCTACAGTGCAAGAGCCTCATGAATCCGTTGTAGAAGATCTATTGATTCAAGCAAGAAGGATAAGGTATGACATCATCGGCCTGGCTAGACGAGAAGGCGCCATCCTTTTCACGCTGTTTATAGCAGCGGAGAAGAACTATTTCTTGGAGCATGCGATTGCAGAGGGTGTCAGCGGTGTTGACGTCCTCGTCAAATCCAAGTTGACAGTGAACATCTATTCATTTGAACGACTAACAGCCCGTATCGGGCGACTGCGGTTGAAACGATGTGGATAAATGCCGGCTTTTTCGTTGGCTACGCAACAACATCAGGCTATGACAAAGAAATCGAAGCGTTCTATACGGACCGTGAAAAATTCGTCAGATCATGCATTCTTCAAGGTAATGTTGAAGAATTTAATGCGAAAATTGGACTTTAAAAAACGTCTGAAGAACGTCACACTGAGACTCATAGGTTAGAATGCAATGAACAAGATAAGAGGCCACCTAGGTTTACCAATGACGCCCTAAACCATCCATGACAACTCACAGGTACAAAAGCCTTACTTTCAACGATGGTCGTGGGAGTCTCTCAGTGAAGAGTACCACAACGAAATAGACCACAACTTAGTAATTCGAAGGTTTTGCCCAACCTATTTCGCTCCTCTTCCTAAGTACTGCACCAGCTCTTCCTAAGTACTGCACCGGATTAGACCATCGCCTTCTTCGCGCATCGTTCCGTTTTTCACGAAAAGGAGGAGAAGCCGCTGAATTCAAATGGCGAAGTCTCGGAATTATCATAAGCTGGGATTTATTCAAATCATTAGTCGGCTCTTGGGAAGATACCTTGTCGACAACATGGACGAAGAATACGGTCGGCCTATCGAATATTTTCACGTTAGCGCAGTGAAAGCCGATAGCTAAAGCCACAAAGAGACGCTTGCCTTTGCGGACACTTGAGCCGATACGTCAACGTGGAATCTCACGAGCTACAGGCGGCCGAAACCTTATGTCCAATCTTGCGAAACGCTGCAGAGAAACGATAAATGAGGACCAAAGAAAGATAAGCAGCAGTCATGGCAGAAGCTGCAGAAGCTGGGAAGAGCATTTGCAAAGCCCAGAGAAGATTTATTAATTACAAGACCAGGATGATTGCACTCCGATACCTTGACGGGGCACTTACAGTATCCAAAAGGGCAATGGAGAAAATTATCTGACACTACTACTTGAGCCTGTTCGTCAGCCATGTCCTCTTACTGCCCCATAAATTGAAAGAGGATGGATCTATTGTTTCACTGGCTCGCCCTTCCGCAATCTGACATGCTATATCGTCGTTTTGAACAGAACAACACCCGGTCCAAACAGGATTAGAACATCCAGAACATCTGTAAAATGTACTACCAGTTGTCATCATTACCCTAACTCGGCTCTTCACAAGCTACCTGTCGGAATTCAAGGTTCCCTACAATGGAAAACCAGTAAGACCGTGTTGTTGTTCAGAAAGGGCGACCTCCACGGCATAGGCAATTATCACCCGATCTGCTTGCTGTCCGTTGTCAACAAACTCTTCACTCGAGTAACCACAAGCAGAATCGGCAGAACACTAGACGGAGGACAGCCATTCGAACAAGCAAGTTCTCGAAAAGGATTTAGTGCCATAAACCACATAGACACAATCACAAGACTCATTGAAGTTTTAAGAGAGTACAAACTACCGCTCTGCTTCACTTTAATGGATTCAAGAAAGCTTTTGCTCCAGTGGGAGCAGAGGCGATTATAGAGGTTTTGGATACCAGGGCGTCCCTTCTCGGTACATAAAGATCCTAGGTGAGCTACATGAAGATTTCACGACCAAAATATCTCCGTTTTGTAACAATGTCATCAAAGACGTAAGGAGAGGGGTTTGACAAGCCGATACAATCTTGCCAGAATCATTCACTGCCACAATTTAATACGTCATGCGAACATTAGAATGGGACGACGTGGGAGTGAAAATTGACGGTCGGCAAATAGGCCATCTTCGCTTTGCTGACGATGTCATCCTCATTACACTAAACATCAGCCAAGAGGGACGAATGTTGACTGATTTCGATAACGCCTGTGGAAAGATCGGTCTTCAACTGAATCTAACGAAAACAATGTTCATGAGGAAAGGATGGGTTTTGGATGCCCCATTCACGCTCAATGGAACAAAAACCTCCAAATATTTCAGTTACGTTTATTTAGGTCGTGAAATCAGCATGATGAACGATCTAGCTCCAGAGTTGAGCAAAAGGAAACGAGAGGCTTGGAAAACGTTTAAGAGCATCAAAAATGTAGTGAGAGCAAAGAACATCCTACTCCGTGCCCTTTTCAACTACGATTATCCCTGCCCTAACGTGTGCAGCTGAAACCTGGTTGCTACGTAAGCAGGATGAAAGCCGATGCACCAAATGTGTGGAGGGTCAGCAGTAGACCCGAGTTCGAACTAAGGTGGCCAATGCACCAAAACTGTAACGAAGGTTTGTAGCCGATGCACTAAATTATATGTGAGGGTTCAGTGGTCTTGTTGCTTGTTCCCTTTGTGCTGCCACGCATTGTGCTTCCAAGCCGCGACGGGATGAACTCTCGACTGTGTGACAGACTGATCTGCTGCCAACTTGTGTCTTGTAACGGACAAGAGCACAAGGTTCAAACCCTTTATTTGGGTTAAACCAAACGGTAGGGTGAAACCAACAATGGCATGGTACCAAACAACTTATAATATACATACATTACTATAATAATAGCATAATAATATATGCACATGATTGCAACATGTCGTTATGTGAAGATATTGCTATGTCAATATGAGTGATCGATTGATGAGATGTGTCATCATCTGCCATTACTATAAATGTTATGCAACTGGCGGTGTTATTGAAACTGACGGAGCATACCTAGGCTGCAAAGCCCGTTTGGGTTGTTATGCTCGTCCCGGTATAACGGGCCGACGGCGGGATCCAGTGGGTGAGTTTATAGTGTGATAGCAGTGGAGTCGCTACTGTTTATGTAGGGGCAGAATCCCTTAACTGCGGTGTTAGACCGAGCATAGCCTAAGTGAGTTCGCTCCTCCACGGAAGTGCTATGTTCCGCTCAAAATTCTATTGAGTTCATCTGACGGTTATATGAACACAACCTTACGATAGCATTTAGATACACGACAACGCGAAAAGCGAATGCTCCGTGCTCACTCGTAACCTCGTACAATACTTAAGGCTAGCCTTTCCGACCTGAGTCCGGAGCGACCTTATGTTTTTCATGAGCGACTGGTTTTCAGTGATTTGTTGGATCGCCAAAAACATTCAAACGATAAGTGTTAAAAGATTAAGCTTTTTACTGCACGATCCAAAATTTGCTTTTTACGGCGCGATCCAAAATTTGCTTTTCACTCTTCCTTACACTGCTATGAAAGTGGTTGACTGAGAGGATTGCCGATTAATTTGGCTTTTCCAGACTCTAAAGAAGGTGAGACTTGTCGAAACGTTAGCCACTCTATTATTATCGTAATGTTGCACTGTATTGCTGTACTGTGTTATTAAACTGCAATACTCGTAATCGTTAAGTACCATTATTATCAATCTCGGAACTGCTTACTAGGAAAAACCCACTGATTCATTAACTATGCTTAGGTTAATATACATTTCTGGGAATGATTCACAGTTCATTTTCTCGCCATTCCTGCCTTCGCTTCATATTTCCTTCGTGTCAAATTCCTTATTTACGGTGCTTATTGGATTAATCTTTCAGAATAAATTTAGATTTGGCCTTTCCAGATTTCTGGCCGGCCAGGGGCGCCGTGGGAGAGTGGTTATGATGCTGGTCACGGCACGCGTAGAGCCGAGCTTCACCCCCACCTCTCTCCGGCAGCCAACAGCAAGTAGATGCTCTCAGTGTGACTATCCTCAAGATTGCAAGCAGACTCGCCTAACCAATATTCTACGTCGTTCAAGAAGGAGAAAAAAAAACGAATTGAATGCTAGATATAATGGGATCCGTACATTGAAAAAAAAACCATTGTGATGACGGAAGAAATGGTGCTAAAAGTGCTATATAAATGAATAAATAAATCTATATATAAACACCCTCAATCGACTAATTTGGGAACTCGCTTCAAACAATCAATACATCCTGAAAGCATGTTTTAAGCCTTTTGTGAGGCCTATTATGGTACTTATATGACAAGATCACTCGATACTCTAATAAAATGACAATCGATTGCTCATGGCTGGCTAATTTGATAGCACCTTCACATTCGACTGTTTCTTCTAATGCTTGCTCAAACAGTGTGCTCTGATAACATGTTCTGAGCCTTCCTGAGGTCTGTCATGGCACTTAAAAAGTCTTACCGACTTGTTTTCGGCTTTCCAGCCTTGTCAGTAGCACAATGCCTTTGTTGAAATATGCTACCAGATTATTGTTCCAAGTGAGGTCTCAAAATAAAAGTTGAATATGAAAGTAGTATCAAATTCATCAGCCATGAGCAATCAAATGTTGCTCATCGCAATGCCGAGTGATCTTGCTACTTGAAACACGTGCAGTGTAACATCTTCATCGTCAATTCGTTTAGCTAGGAGATTGACTCACCCTAAGAGTGATTGGCTCGAACAAAGGCGCCGCGCTACTGATGAGACTTTAAGGCTGAATTACGTGTCTAACACAATATAAGTGCCGTAACAGGTCTCATAAAAAAACTTAAGATATGCTGTCAGGATATCTAAAGTGTCCCTGTACGTCTAAACAATCCAACACGATCTATCTCATAGGTATGAAAGATTCAAAACTCTCCAAACAATGACTCAAATGTAGCTTTTTATTGCAAAACTAACCCTTAGTAAATACGTTGCAGAAGATGAAAATGATTCACTAAGCTATAAGTGAGCTTTACTGAATCTCGAAGAAAATTGGTGCCAGTGTTTCGCCTTTTTCCGTTCCATTCGGCAATCATACTCTATGTTGAGACTTTGAGTTTGATTTTTGTGAAATAATCATTCCTTTGCCGTATAAGTACCTGAATGCAATGCAACAAGCAAGACAGAACCGATAGAGATGATGCTCTAATCCGGCACAACGGCGCGAGCTTTTTCAGTGGATTGTTGGTTTCAAGGGCTCCTCTTCAGGGAAAACCTTGCGATCAGATTCCACCTTGCCATTTGTCAACGGACAATATCAACAATATGATATAGGTAGCTTCCATACTATCGACATGTTGCTTTTATAAACGTATAGTTGTATGTTAGGGAGTAATTCTTTCCTGACTGCCATATTCAGCTGTGAACACGAACACACAGGCTAGCTCGACATCGATTATCAACAACAATTTCGACCCTCACATGTTTTTCTTAGCAAATGTCTGCAAAAAGCAGCACGAATCTTTAATCATTTGCTAATCAATCAAGTAAAGCGAAGTTGATAAGAACGAAATCTTCACTATCGCTTCAACATTTTCGCCTTCTTCGAAGCGGATATTCAAGCCGACGTTCACAGCTGTTCGTCCTCTTTGTGGCCATTTTCATGACTAATTAATGCCGATGCTGAAGACGATTCGGAATGGAAATGTTACAGCACGAATCTTTGAGTAGGATCATTATGAAATGAAACAACGAAAACGGTTCCAAAAAATTTCTTCCGGCGTCTTCAAACAATGTGAACCTTTGAATTATAGCCTTGAATAATAGTTAAATAAAAAGCTTCAAATTTGTTTGATTTTAGTCATGCCAATAATGTACAATATATGTGGCAAAGCAGTGACAGAATACAGCGAAATCGTAAAACTTCAACTCATGCCATCCGATTACATTAAACTCTTGAGTTCTTCAAAATGCTTCAGGTTGCTTGTGGTAGAAAGTTCTTGGTAGTTTAGAGACAATCAGCAACATACTATCGATGAGAGCGTCATGTTTCGCTACGACTGGCCCACATGCTCTCAAAAGCTGCCGTAAAACTACCCTTCAACCATCATCGAGCAGCTTATCGCAGGTGTGAACTTAGAAGGCAATCAACTAACTTTTTTTTCAAAAACAATGCAATATATGATATAGTTAGCAGAAAAAGCATTTTCAGATTGTAAATGGGCAATTACCAAACTCAGTGAGCGCATAACTTGTACAGTCTTGACGGTGATAGTAACTAGAGTACCGATAGTAGACACTAGCTGACTACTTTTACTAAATTCTCCATCTGTCCTTTGTTTGCACATATGCGGAATGACAAATCATCAAACTTGTTCTGATCTCTTGGGTAGAAACTGAGTTCTGCAATGTAACCTACACATCTCGTTCTTATTATTCCAATCTATATAAACATTAGTAACATTATGGGAGGAATGGGCCAATGAAAACTGCACCAACTGCATCCGGTGAAAGCTCCACATAACAACCATTGTTTAATTTCCAATGTCTAAGCACAAGATAAACCAATGTCGCTGTAAAAACTACAACAGAAGCATGTATAAATCTCCAGGCTGTTGAAAAAATACGCAAAACCTCGCACCTTTGTTGGGAGTTAAACCAACATCTTACCTATATCGGACGCGAGAACATCTCACGGTTCCCGCCTAAGACTTGAAGTTTACCTATCACTCAGCGTCTTTGGCAAATAGTTATAGAGTCACAACTAAGTGCGGTAAATTAAAGCTTCATGAACATTCTTCTTGAAAGTGAGCGAAAAGTCACCATAAGCACTGAATCAGCAAGAATTTTTCTTTACAGTGTTAGGACTCATTCGGAAACTCAATGCCTGACTGCTCCGCTACATTCTTCTTTTTCGAAATGACGATCGTATAACGCCGTTCAGTTCAAAATAAAGTTGTAGTTCACACCGTTTGCGCGTTTTCACTATTATTTTACTGGGGACACGAAGCATATGAGAAAATCTTGTAGTACCAGAGTCATATGCTTCTATCTGGAGTGGAATTTTTTTCGAAACGGAGAAACAATTCCTAATTGGATAACAAAAATCTCACTTCACATGTGAGCCGCCTCAACGTCGTCAATCGATCGACGTGATGAAATCGCAGGCAGCTTCTCTCTACCACCCTCCTTCAACCCATAGATTAACTGAAAAACAAATGTTCGCGCATTTGAATCAATCTTATCGCCCCCACTACACTGCAGTGAAACGGTTTTTCCAAGAATTGAACACGGAGTTGGAATCATCGAAGCCTGTTCTATTTAGTGGCTGATAATAGTCTAAGGAAAGAGATTTGTCCTTCAAGAAAAACGCGTGTGTAGAACGCAAATATTTTCTTTCTGTTCTAATATTAAAGGGGTAGTATTTTCAAATAAATACGTCACGCAGTAGCCAGAGATTGAAGTGTCCGAATGATTACTAATATTTTTTTTTATAAAAATTCTTGTCCAACGAAAGGGGCCGTTTCTTTACTTATTACAGGGTAACCGAAAAGAACTAAGATGTTAAATATTTTTGTATTCTAACTTTGCCGTTTTGCACTAAAACTACCAAGGTGTCATAAATATGAAACTTTTACCTATCATGATCCGTAATATCAAATAGGCTGCTTTTTCCCGACGACTCATGCGCAATTATTATCAAACAGAAGTTGAACTGATGTTGTATCCAGGATTACAAATAGATCAGGCAACCATCTTTTCTTTGTATGACCAGTCACACAAGCGGCTCTGACGGTTTTGGTACTTGTCATGAGCCTAAGTTCGTCAAAAATTGGAAGTTTTGTTCGCCTGGACAGTGGTGCTGTCACATTGCGCTGCTTGTTACGAGATCATTGTGCGAGAAAGTTTGCACTTGTGAACATTAGTTCCACAGCATCTGCAGCCATAGTTTTTCGATGATCCGCTCATATTGCAAAATTTCTAGACTAGGTTGAAAAATTTGCGCTATGTTGACCGATGAGTAGTGCTTTGAATTTACTCATTGAAGAACCCTGGTAAGAATAGCTACATAGCACATTTGAACTCTTTTTAATTTAACCGCTTTTAGCGATGGCATGATTTTACAGATATATTCATTGACATTGAGTGATTTGCATGATCTTGGGCCAGGCGCGACTCGAATCCGCATTTCACTCTATCCGGGCCGGGAGCGCGTGCTGTAACCCGTTGCACCAGTGACGCCTGTTTTGTTCACCAAGCTTTTAAGTTACAACGAGATCTGTCAGCAATTAACTTCAACGGCCTGGCCCAGGTACGCTATCGACGTTGAACACAGTTACGCTGATAGATATTGGGTATTAGAAGATCAAACAAAAATCCTTTTCATTTAACCGCTAGCGGTGAGTTGATGTTACAAATATATACGAATATAACACATTTATTCAACTGTACGAATACTACAATGTGTGCGCGTGTGTGCCAAATATCGCTTTTCAGCCATTCTTTTACCTCCTAAGCCCATTCTGAACCATTTTGCGTTGTGTGAGCCGAACTATCAAACAATGGCCCAAAAAACCAGCTAGCGTCGACGAGGCTGCCTATTAAGCGAAATGGATGTTAATTTTGATACGCCGCTGTGCATGGAAGATATGTATTGGGTCAATGAAAGACACAAGACATGAAATTGATCCCTTCTGATACCCGAATTGTCGTAGAGTTAATTATCGCTGCCTCGCGTCTTGTATAATTCAATGAGTCGTTGGAGAACTTCACGCTGATTTACGCCTGAAATTAAACATACGTTGGTTAAACAAACATGCGTTGGTTATTTTGTTACCCATGGATCTACGTATCGTCTCGAATAACAGCAATTTTTTTTCGAAAATTACGTCTATGGAAAAACCTTCAACACGAATCGATACTAAAAGGCAACATCAGAAAAACTCCTGTGAAGCGTCCTGAAAGGAAATTGTACCAGCAACCTGCTTATCGATGGCCAGCTGCATCACTAACCCCTCAGCAGTACTGACTGCTCGTCGCGCCTGCGGGGCAGAGCTAGCGCAGTGTTGCTATCGTACGCAAGGTTTCGTCTAGAAATTACCTCAAATACTTACGTTCTCTAGAATTACCTGTATAAAAAATACGACTTCTAGTTGATTTATCTTGTAAAGCAATCTGCTGAACTGAAATCCACTGACATTCTTAAATTTAGTCTTATGATATGTGAATTGAATGTAGTCCTATAATACGTGAATTACCCTTCTTGATAAGGTGCCTCGATACAGAATCTTTTGGCCAGCACAAATCCTCTATCACTTCCTCGTGCCAGTCTTTTATCATTTTAGCATCATTGCCTGATAACGTTAACCACCTATGCTACCAGAGATACGTTGGACTCACACGTCACTGTTTTCTTCCTGTTATAAATGGCTTACTTACTCAGATCTCAGAGCGCGCACTCGAAAAGTTGCAGTGACATGTCAAAGAATCAACTGTCATACGTGGTAGTCAACACATATTTATGCACAGTGCGTTTACCTGTTAACAGTGTCATAGATTTGAATGTAGAAGGAGTGTACTTTACTTGTTTCGGGTGTTCTTTGAAGCTATCACACTATCTCCTAACCTTGAAATACGTACGGCGCACTGAATAGAATGCCACATGTTCCACCGACAGTGATTCCGAAGAAAACGTACAACAGTAATCGGTCAATAATCATGGCTACGAACTTCCAGTCATCACGGTACTAGAAATTTTGAATACTTTAGCAAGGAGTAAAATCAATCTCTCTGCAGTTGGAAATCATCTCATGTTAAGAAAGATAAGAATATTTCATCGCATCGTTTCAAGGACCAGAGGCTCACCATTCTGTATTCTTCGTCCTGCTTCAGATATTCGGTAATGTACTCGATAGCATCAATGGCTTGCAACGCGCTTACGGATAAAGGGTAATACATCGATGTGGTCGGATCTTGAGTGATTTCAGTGCTGCTATTGATTACTTTGGAAGACGCGGTTCTGTAAGGTATGAGAGCTTAACTTCATAGAAGAATGCAAAGCTTCCTTTTAGAATTTTGAACATGCTCTTATACTGCCTCGTATTCAATTGTGAGACCGGAATGCGATCTCGTTTCACCTGTAGCCCAAATGTTGAAGGGAACAAACAACTTCTCTTCTATTTGCTTTGTCAACAATATCCATCGTCTTACATATTATCCAGGTAGTGAGAGAGATGGGTTGCGTCTCGCTATTTAAGCTCCTTCCAATCAAGAGATCCAAGATAGAATTCGGTTCTCTTCCCTTCTCTACCTATGTTTCATATTTTGATCGATCTATAATTACCTATCGTCTGCACTTGGACAAAATGGATGATGAGTGGCTGGATTGAGGGTAAACTCTCCCAATCCCGGCAATTGAGCTACACCTTTTCGCTGACTGATTTGTTTTCGAGAGGTGGATTTGGGTCGCTGCATACACATCACAAAAGGCATCCACTGAAAAGAAAATCACGGTGGATACACCGTTATCGTAATTTCACACAAAAAATCTATAACGATCTCTACCTCGAGGAAGAGTTTCCGCACCCATGTCGGCATGCGGTATGTATTTGGACTTCGAAAATAGATGTTGATAATGATAACCGTAACCAAAATCGTTATGACGTTGAGTACAAATGTTAGCAGAAGATACCTGAAATCATAAGCTAATCCATAAATAAGTGTGGTACTCATTCTTCCTGTCGCTCTAGAGTCGCTCGATTTTAGGCAAATCATGATCACCATTAAACTGTGCCTCCCATGATAACTACGTTCTCTTTGACAATAGCGCGGCTCATGTAGGCACCAGTAAAACCGCCTGTAATTCTCATCCTGTAATATGACTCTATTACTTCTTTGACCCAAGATATGTGAAGAGTAATACGGTTTTCTTCCAAAATCTCTGAAGGGGTCTTTGCGTTATGTCTTAGTGCCATTATGCATACATAGCTGGAGCATTCAAAAATGCTCATGTAATAAAGCATGATAGTGACATTACAAACGGGTCGTACTCCGTAACAACCGCCTCCGTTAGCTACTGAATTTTTTAGGCTCGATTTCGAGATCGGGCGCCTTGCTTGGTTTGTACATTGCCCTATGGTATAGTGAAGTGCCACTATTAATGCGAGCATGATGATTAGGATGGTAGTAATAAATCTTGGTGTGATGGAATTATTTTTGCAACTGGATGTTTGCTTTGGAAGTGAGGCAGTGAAAGAATAAATGATTGTGGGTGCACATCTGATACAGAGTTTTTGTATATCCAGCTGCAATGGTTGTTGTGTAGAATTTGTGTTATGGCTACTCTCTCAGCCAAATCAAGCAATCTTCATGTAGTTGTGAGTCGTGCCCGAGGTGATAGGAGTTTGCCGGAGATACCACCTGTTTTTGGCTCTCATTTTCATAAGTTTACTCACGATAAACTTCGCTTTCATGAGGCCCCAGTGGACCACTATGGTATAACAAATGAATACGACCAAGCAGTTGCGGAGAATCATTTTTTTCTGAGATGTCGTCCATTTCATTAAAAGGTGTCTTTATCGCTGTTCAGGTAGGGGCTACGTAACCAATCGTCATCGAATCAAAAAATCGAAAGTGAATCGAATAAGTCAAAAAGGTTGCTTCGATGGAGGTCTACGGCTCAAAATGTTGAAAGAACTAATTTTCTCATTAAATACTGGATGTCATAATATTGATGTGATTTCTTACTTTGCCATAAGTGGAATAGTGCTGGAGGTTGGTGGAAGAATTTTTGACACCAGTAGAAGGAACACGACGATAGAGAGCAGTACAGAAATTGTTAACGTCATCTTTTCTCCTGTAAATAATTCTGTGTTTTTTCTTTCAATTCTTTCCATTGTACGTTGCCTGGATGCCTACTACCGAATTGCTCTCTATTTTATTTTCATGCTGCCGTATTACAGAACGCTCTAGCTTTCTCAGTCATGGAAAAGTTGCTTTTGTTATCATTACAGGTTCTCAATAATTGTTAGCCAATAACAAGTATTAGGTCAAAAACATTTTCTAAAAGCTGCTTTTATGAAGGAACGTTTTGTGCAGTAGTGGTGATTGCGTGTTCATTACGCGGATCATCCACCCTATTCATGTTGTGGTTTAACCATCTTCACCGCACTCACATATTCTCCTCAGAAATGTAGAGTTGAAAAATTGGTATAAGACTTTCCGAAAGAAGTTCATTATTATTGTTCTGCAGGGAACGCTTTGGCAGGTTTTTCAGAATTCTAAGAAGAATGAAACCGAGTGGCATTTCATAACGTCTTTATAGGAATAAAAACTTCCGAGCAGCAGCCGATCCAATTTCAAAACGTTCGAAAAGATTTACGAACGATGAATGCGAGTGTAATGTTAATGTGATAATTTGTATGCAAGATTCTCTGGAATAAGATCAGCGTAGCACATTCTATGTCAATCAATGTAATAAAAAATTATTACAGTTAATAGCTACTAGTACTTGTCGACTTTAAGAATTCTAGAATGAATCATAGTAGATGGTAGATCCACGCATCGTTTTGATTATGAATAACGAGCTCCGAGGTCAATACGAAAAAAGCTGGTTTCTTCTTCTTTTTACTCATTTCCGATCAACGTACCTGAGTCAGTTGGCAGAAAAAAGACAGCCATACTCAGAAATGCCATCATAACTGTGGGAATTATTAACACGACTGTGTAAAACAACGTCTTGCGCCTAAACGACACAACAATTGCGTCTTTGGTCTTCAATATCACAAATAAGGCGTTTAAACTCAATATGTTTATATCTGCTGATCGCTGTGGAAGAGAATGTGGTTCTTTTGAGCTAGATGGGACGGTATGGAGATGGAGAATGTTTCGCTTGAGAAGATTTTCATCGTCTTTTAGTAATCACCCATAAGATCAAATCGCGAGAATGCTGTACCCGCTTGTTTTTTGAAAAGGCCTTTTTACACCGCTTTAGCATCCAAAAAAAATTCATGAGCTTTGTGCTTTTCAATAATGTCTTACTTATATTTCGTTGGGCAAAACTCTTCCCTAAACTGCTAGTAATCGTTCATTAGCAAAACTACTCGAAACGTGTTTGCTTTTCGCAAAGGCTTTCTAGCACCACTTTATCAAAGTAAAATATTTGTCTCTCACTTACGTGCTATTCTTGCAAGGCAAAATTGCTTTCTTAGATTATGAGTAATCATTCGATAGCGTGAGACCGTTTAATATCAGAGCCACAAATTGTACTCACAAAAATTCACATACCGTATCCTGACTTGAAACTCGATGCGACTCCTCTTATTCACTAACGACGCCGGCGCGTCGATCAAATCCCATATGGAAGACGGCGCATACTCAGACAAATCCACCCACTCGGCTTGCTCAAACTCAAGTTTGATCTCATTCTCGTTGTACTGAAATATCCTTTCTCATTGTGATTTTGTTTCATTTAGAGAAGCATTGCAGTCACCGTAAGTACCACTTTCTTTACGAGAAAGTAAAGCCACTAGTATTCATAATTTATATGGATTTTACTGCTTTTTAGCAATGTTACGTTGTTGCAGATATAAATGTAGGGATGTTGAGTGGTGTTGAAAGCATTGGAATCCAAGCGGAAATAAAACTCAAACTTCAAACGTTGCCATCCTGTCCAGTCAAAGAAACAATTTCAGAATATCCGAGAGGGTATGCTGTAGAAGTTGACCTGGTAAAGCTCCCTTCGTTTCACAGATCACAGATATAGACTGATCCAGCAATTATGGGTACTCATAAAGAAGTACAAGATTCTCAGACGCCTTCCAAATTTACACACCAATACGGAGAACTTTCAACTGGTGTATAAGAGTTATAAACTAGATGAAGCAAATGCCATGATCTGCACATTATGCGAAATAAGGTCCTACATTTGAGAAATAGAACTATCTACTCAAAGTACTTCGACGTCGAAAATTATGCTCATAATTTCGCTCTATGTGGAGATCCAAACTTAGCCACTTCTAATTATTTTACCGTTCCATAAATTTTAGCACTAGAGAAATGAACACTGAAGTCAACCCCTATGAGGCGACGTATTCCAGCTGGAATACGCAATTGTTTGAAAGCCTTTCTGCTCCATAAAAGTTTTCTCTTAGGGCATTTTTCACTTATTCGAAGGCCTACATGTCTGCAATTTTATTGATCTGTTCAGTTTTGGAAAAAGACTTATTATCTTGCAGCAACGAGAAGAAAATTAGGTTTCGCACTGCCTCCATATTGATCTTCACTAAAGTTTTCTAAGTCTTTAGGTGGCTCAAATCTCGAACATTGTGGTGATGCAGTTGGTTTTTTTAAAGGTTATCACAGAGTGCTGTGAGGGCGAAAAAAACGTCATTGTAAAAAATAAATAAACTTCCAATCTCTAGGATGAATTTGTATTGCCTGTCTTGTTAGAATGTGGCATGAAAGCACATCTTTCACAACTAATCATCTCCAATAGAGGGTCTATGCGGAGATAATTCTAATGTGTAGCTCAAATGAGTGTAGGAAGAGCGCGTTCGTCATTGCATGTGTTACGCTATTTTCCCATCAGCATCGTTAATCAAAAAAAAAAAGCTATTTTCCGCTCTTTATAGACGTTTTAGTAGTTATTCGATAGCTTAAATCTTGAATATTAGAAAGATGTGCTTCATTTGTCGAAAGATCTTTGTATCACACCTGTAACAGTGAAAGAAATATGTTATTCATCACTCAAGCATCTTTCGATGAGCAAAGTATTTCCTCAAAAAATTAAACAATTCTCCGATAACACAAATCTCGGTAAATTTAATAGTTCATGACTCTCCAAAAAACTCTTTTTCTGCGCTGCAACATTGAATTTAAGATTGCATTTCACATGCGGCGCGTGTGTCCTCTGCGGGTATGTTCATGTATATTGCAACATCGGCATAAGACCGGTGCCGTTCAATAACCAGTCGATGGCTCAAATCTCGGGCATTCCAATGGTGAACTTGCCTTTAAAAATTTCTTCTTTCGAGCTGTAGCAGCAACAATAAAACTGCGCTGCACATCTGAGTATTTTTCTCTGGACACCGGTTTATCTAAAGCTTTCACACCTACTCGATAGCGTAAATCTCAGCAAATTCAAGGATATGCTTAGTTTTTGAGAATGACTTCTTAATGCGTCGTTGCAGCTAGAAGAATATCGTCGTCGCGCACCGCACGACACATGTAAATTGGGCTGCGCAATCGATACAGCGCCGAGTGTGACACTCAATAATCTTATAGGTTCAACACGCATTATAGGGCCCTTCTCAAAAACCAAACTTATCATTGAGATCGTCGAGATTTGTGCTATCGATTGGTAGTTGAAAGTCTGAATAAAAACCTCTGCCCAGCTAAAGACGTTTGAGTGTGGAAGAAAATTTGGCACTTATATGATAGACGGCGACATATTTTCAGGCTGATCTCATTCGCTGCACAAGAGTTATTCAGAGAAGTGTTAGCATTCGTTCGTAGGCATGAATTTCTGGCTACAAGTCCACGTCACCGATTTTCCAAAACACCCTTTTATAGTGCTATAGTATCCAGAATGAAATTTTGCTTCTCACGTCGCTTTTCGCCTTTATACGACGGGCATAAATAGCTGGAAGCACGAAAAGCACATCAGCGCGTAGGAAATTTTCCGTGATATCAGAATATAAGTTTCTATTCAAAGTTTCTGCGATGCGGCGAAAAAATCCTCAATAAAATACCAGCAGCTACCGCCAACGCATAGTGCGGTAGATCACTATTGAGTAACGCTGTAGACCAGGCGATTACCTTACTAACAAGTCGTTGCTGTGGCTTCCCTTCACATTTTACTCAGCTATGAACCTTTTCAGCGACTTTGCTTAGCATCCAACACACGGAGCGGGGAACGAGGCTGGGGCGGAAAGACCAATCGCGTTTGAAATATTGTTATTCAATCAAAGATTTTTTCACCACATCAGCAGAAACTCCAGATAAAACGTAGACTCTGATGCTACCGAAACTTATACGCCTGGTGAAAATGAGGATGAAAGGCGAGTGAGAAAATAAAAACTTTTTCCTGGATGTAACAGCGTCATAAAAGAGTGTTATAAAAAATCGGAGAAGCGGAGTTGTAGTCAAAGATTAGACTATAGAGTAATTCCTAACACTTCTGTGAACAGCTCCTGTCTAGCGATTTAGATCGGTTCAAATATTGGTCGTCGTCTAACATATGAGTAGTGAAATTTTCGCTTCACCTTTACAGTATAATGTGAGATTATTTAGAAAATAAAACACTCCCTTCAGATTCTCGATATTCAAGCCGCTAAACATTCACTAAAACCTCAATAAGGATGAAAAAATATTTTTGATTATGTATGCGAATAGGGAAAAGTATCGAGAATACTTCTCTGGAGACACATATTTCTGACCAACGGTTTGCATAATGCTGATGTTCTAACGGCCTTTTATACAAATACGGTTGTCCCTTACCGCTTAGAATTCTTCCACTGTCCATAAGCACTCAACCTTTCTAGCTTACCTTAACTCTGATTAATCGAAAATAAACGAATGATTGATATAAACTTAGTTTACAGTGAGAGTTTACGATGAACAGGTATCATTACAACATGCCTAATATTTTTTGATAATTACTAGCTGTTCTTGATTTTTCACTTACGATGACTCTTGCGTTTTTATAATACTAGGAAAAGCAAAACTAAAGTTTTTTCTTGCGATCCCCTTTGTGCAGTGCAATACAATTGATTGAATGTCAATTCAGTACGGTTGCGAAGTAAACGAGAGTTGTTCTTTACAGAAGACATGTATAACTAA
>JAHQIW010003691.1:0-15014 GCA_019055375.1 Parelaphostrongylus tenuis
GCGGTGCCTCAAATAATCGGAAGCGACGTAATTAGCGTGTTCATCGGCCCGAGATCGCGATGTACCCGGGACATTGCCGATGGCGACACCCGTCGACAACATGGTTACTCAGCGGTCAAGGAAGATGGCGAAGGTGAAGAAACTCATGAAAGGACCTAGTATATTCTTTTGGTAATGGCGTATAGTGCAGTGCTTGGAGAACTCCTTCAAAAAGCAGCTAGTTTTAGTGCCATCACACGTTCCCAGCTCACTATATCTTCCATCGACTTAGAGTCACAAATGGGCACAGGAAGACGTATCTGGGACGGCAGCAGCAGTAAATTGACGCACCGGTAGGTCACTGCGAGTCATTATTCAAAGCAGATTACGTTCGATTACCTCCAACGATACTTGACAAGGTCGAATGCATGGCATATTTCTTCTGAATTCATCGTCTCCAGTTAATGCAAGCTTGGTGGCTGCGAATATTAAGCTATACAAGTGCGAACAGAATCCCATTTTTGTTCGATGTATTGCTGGCTACCTCACCATATTCTGAGGGCATTTTAAATTAGATTCAAGCACAATTTCAGACGTATCGGGTTTCGTCCAACGTTGTAAGTCACTCTGTTGCAGTCGTACTTCCATCGACGCTTCAAATGAGATCGAATCCTCAGCTCAATAGTACACCTTCGAGATGATCGGTATGTGCTCGTAAAGAGAACGCTCGTTTTCTCATTACGTCTTAGAGTGCAAAATTCGACAGAAGTCGCAGCGAAAACCAAAGTCCTAGGGTTGTATGCCGTTACATGCTTCTCTTGATATTTGATGCTACGTTAATACCTAGTACGTGAAAGGGTGGCATTCTGACATCAATTGTCAGGATGAACACATACCGGCTTGCAACACTAGAAGAATTCTAGTTCGCTGCTCACAAATCACTTGTTCGATCGTTTTGCTGTTCAGAAAGTAGGGGCGTCAATAAAAAAAAATACGTTGTGGATACCATAAAACATCAATTCATTCTGATAGAGTAAAGAATCTGTATCTGGTAAAAGCATTTTGTAGCTCGTTCGTATGATAATCTTTACCACTATGCATCAGCAAATATTGCACTGATTCCAAATTTGTTACTTATCGGAATTAGAATAAAAATTATTGCTTTGTTACCATCAATATTATTCTATCATCTGTAGAGCGCATATGACACAATGGTTAGAGGTGCTCTGCGTCGCAAACGAAGTCAGTGCTTCGATTACGCGCTCATGGCTCACCAAGCTATCCATTGCTTCGAGGTCGATAGACTGGTAACAGACTGATCTCAAACATGTCTGTAGGATAAGTAGCACTGAATCGCTACAGTGAGAGGCCACCGCGTGTGATTGTAAGAAGCCAGATATGTATTCAACCACTTCAGACGAATTTATTAGGTCTCCAACTAAGTTTTTGAACTTGATCCACAAAATAGAAATTCTCTCACAAAAACAAAATTTTCTTTTATTTAGTCTGTGCAGAATTTTCTTCCGCATCGTTTGGCATAGTTTTGCACAAACTCGTCCAACAATCAAGTCGTACGGGAAGTCATTCGCAACTTACTACTTTATGAGTTTCAATTGGGGCACAATTTTCAAACTGCATTTGACTACATCAATCGCGTAAAATGCCGCCAAGTTGTGGATAGAGCTACGGCGTATAATGGTTTATAAGGTTTCGCAATGGAGATACTGATTTGGCCAATCAACCAAGATCCGGAAGACCGCGTGAAATTGATCGGCAAGCAATCATTGAAGCGAATGAAGAAGATCCGACTTTGTCAACCTGGGATATGGCAGATGATTTCCAATGTTCAGACGAGCATATGCGAAAGATTACATACTAATGCTTCTAGGCAGACGGAAAATACTTAAATTAATGTTAGTTGATACTTTTGATTACTTGGAAAAGTAAATTTTTGAATTTTTGGATCAAGTGCGGAAACTTAGTTAGAGAACTGATAAAAATTGATGACGAATGCATGGCGTATTCTTCAGGGATTAATCAACGCCGAGTGCTCTATCCTTTATTATTATCAAGTGTTGAGCGTAAGTGTATAATATTATCAAGTGTTGTATTATCAAGCTTTTACTATTATCAATGCTTTCCACATCATATAATAGTTTTCGGGAAGGCTTATTTATATGTCAAAATCTCCTTCACAGCTGTGCCGTTCTGTTTCATACCACGTTATTGCCCCATTTCCACGTCTATATATAGTCTTTACGAAACTTATATTCGATTTGCGGTTTCGTTATCTTGTATATGCTTAGCAATAATTTGTCTATCCAATGAGGCACAAGAAAGAAGATGGAAGAGGGAATGGGAGGTGGGGGAGGGGAAAAACAGGGGGGGGGTGTAGGGCAAAGGTGACCGAGTAAATCCCAGAACCGACTATCTATTAACCTCGGCATAGGTGACCGAGTAGTTAATTGTTGTCGTAGCAAGAGCCAGCACTATCTCTACCTCAGCACTCTCTTAAAATCATCTGGCGCCTGACGTGATTATCTTCACGATTAAAAGAGATTTCTACTTTGGGTATGGTATGAGTTTAGAGTACACTAAGAAATTATCAACCTCGTGCAAATTTTAAATAAAGAAAAGGATACTTCTTAGGAAACACTTCATATTTTGCAAGAGAGACCGCCACTTAACATTGATAATCAATGTATTGTTAGATCAGTAGACCAAGACACGGTTGCTATAAGGCAATTATTTGCCTAACATTCTGAATTAATCGCCATCTTCAGAGATGACTGACCTGAGTCAATGATCCACAAGTGCGATTGCCGGGAGTATGAGTGAAAAGATCACGGCAAAACATATCAGATAAATTAGAGAAAGGAAGAGTATATCTATCGGTATTGGTCAAAAGACTTGTTGCTACTAACACTTCCTCAAGCATTTGATAACATCCATTGCGAGAAGTGTTTTATAAATAGAGCGGAGGCCAAAGGTGAATTCGGTCGCATCATCGCTCTACATCCTCTTTACGCCACATCCGTATGATCGTCATGTCGACGTTGGAGAGCATTAGAAAAGTGATGTCGGACTGGGAAATTTCCCTATCAATAAATGATATATGTGTTCCACATATACTTACTGCATTTCCTGTATGCTACTTGTTGAACCGTAATTTTTTGAATCTAATTTAACCATTCAGATGACATGTATAAAAACGATGAAGGCGTAGAGTAATCAAGAGGTGTTCAGACGAAATCTCATTACAATTTAATCAACTTTTCTCCGACCTTGCTTAAAATTGTTATGTAGTCTGATAGGATGTTTTGAGTCTTTCAGAGGTTTGGTACGACATTTCTAGTGATAAACGTACGTTTCAGTATTTTCATCAGCCTTATCAGTACCAATGCCCATCGTCTGCTCTTCTCTACTTTTATTAGGAATCGGATTCTAGTATTTTATCCGTCGACAAATGAAGAAACAACCTGGACAAAAACTTTGTGTAGCCTCTCAAAAACTTCAAACCTCTGGCTACTGCCTTACGTGCCCTCTTTTGGAAAATAACCTCACAATTCGCTGGAGATTTTTAAAAAATTTTGTTTTGCACCAAGAGCGCGCTCTTAATACTACGCGAAAACACGAAAAGATTATTGGCGCTTTGTAAACCTAGTGTTTTGGTAAATCACGGTTAGAATAGTTTAGTTTTTTTCATTAAATTTTTGAAACTCGTAAGTATTTATGCTCAGATAACGATCTCAAATTTTTCATTTTAGAATATAGAAATTTTCTCGAATTCATTTTCTTGTTTGTTCTTGACTTTACTGTGACCAGATTTATTAACCAACAGTCTCCTCTGTTCCACTTTCAATGAGTAAATCAGAAAATAGAAGTTTTTAGTGTTTTTACTTCCTTTTCCGCCGTGTTATGTTGTTCCATATATCGCTTGTATCACCTGTCTTCTCGTTGATCATCGAGTGACTCGAGCGGGCACCAGCAATACTTCCACTTTTCTCTAACTCGTACAAGAGTAGCCCAGTAGATCCTCCTTGCTCTATGGATTCGCTGAGCATCATATCTTTCTTTTAGTCTTTTCGTGAAGAATTCGGTCATCGGATAGATAGTTTTCCTTTGAAGTGATCTACATCCCGAGGAGTTTAGTCGGTAACGGTTCTCGTTGATCGGTTATCGTAGAAACACATTATGATCAGAAGCTTTAATAGTACTGCTCATCTTTATTAAGCTCGTTTACAGAGTTCAGCATTGAATATTAGTAAGATTTCTGCGTATTTCGTGTGAGAGGCTGTCAAATTTGGGTGCAGTGTCGGAAGATTTTTCATACACCTGACCACATTGATATACTCTTAAGTGACGTCCAACGAAATTTCCTGAATCAAAAGTTATGCTTTCATGTTCTAACACTTTTGATTTCACATTGCTAACTTAGCTTATACGGAATAGGATGAAATACCAGTGTAACTGTGTGCCACATCTATCTGTTTTGACGCTCATTATTCTGAACAAACATCACAATTTTCATTGGAAATAAATGGCGTCTAAGCAGTGGTTTATGCAGTAGAGTTTCGCGCGCTCACCTAGCTTTTGTGATTTCGGGCTTAGCCAACTGGTATCAGACTTATCTGGGAGGAATGCAGCACTAGCATAACACAGTGTAGACCATGATGAGTCATTTTGCTAGTTATTAGCGTATTCAATTACCTTTAACGATGTTTGTTACATCAATACCACAGCAGTTCCCTTTTTATATTGATTAACATCGGAGCGCTATCCTTTAATCTTTATAATTGCAGTCTAGCGTTGCCATTCAGTCTGGATCACTGCGTTTCCGACATTTTAGCCGCATTTATGCATTCTGGCCATGAAAAATTTCGATACAGTCCGGTTAGAAGGCGAAAACGAAAGACCCATTTAATTCACTGGGCAAAGACTTTTCAAAGGAGTTTTAGTAATCATTCGAAAGCGGACACTTGAAGCTACAGCCGCACGTCGCCTACTTCTCAAAACACTCCTTTATAACGTCGTAGCATCCAGATCAAAAATTATGTTTCACACTGCCTTGCGCCTTCATTTTTATCACGCATATAATTCGCAGCAAACAAAAAGCTTATCAGTGTGTAAAGAAATTCCCGTACTATCTTAAACAAACGTTTTAAGTCTCTCCCAGAGTGGAGAAAAAATTTCTGATTGAATAAAATATACCGATCGACTCATTAGCCACGCCCCTCGCCACGACCCTGCTACGACCTCCTCATTTCCTGAAAGCCTTTGAAGAACCCTTACCGAAAATGTAAAACTCAATCTTATTCGCTGTGCTAATCATAGTTCCAGGAGTCAAGCACATCGGCAGAATCGAGCATTACGCTATCGGATTATAACCGAGAATCTAAAGAAAGAGCTCCGTTCGCGAAATTTTAAGCTCAGATAAAAAGCCCAATGAGATAAAAGATCAAAAAGGTATTTTCAAAAACCCCACCTTATTTCTGAGTTCTCCGAAACTTGTGCTATAAAATGAATACGAACGCACTAGGTGAGGAGTTTTGTTCAAAGAAATAGAAGCGAGATAGGATAGAAAGGCACGCCTCAGTGTGAAATATAAAATTATCTTGGATTTTACAACGCAATGAATGGAAGGACATTAGAGAAAACCCGTGATATGGAGCTCTGGCCAGAGACTTGAGCTTTCGAACGACCACTAATACTCCAATGAAAAAATCCTGCCCAGCAAATGAGATCGGCTGAAGAATTTGTCGCCGTCTAATCGAATTGCATCAAAACTTCTATCGTTGACAAGTTTTTGACTAAGTTGCATATGGAAAAGTAATTCCTAAAGTCTTCAATGGATTTCAACCATACGAAAAAATAAATATCACCTGCTAGAAGGTACTCTTCTCCAACATCCATATGGAGACCACAATTTTCTGGAGCGGCTGTGTAGACCTCAGAAGGAAGTGTGGAGAAACTGCGAGGCTTCTTAAAGATTTCTCAGTGGTCACAATTCTACATGTTGACTATTGAGACAAAGACATTAATCTTTTGATACCTTATAAACTCTAACATGTTCAAGTTCGTAGATTATGTCAGAGAGGGAGAATTTGTCGTTTTTGTTACGGCGAGAGATGACCTTCACATGAGATACTAGAAAGAGAATAGACCTGGATGGCGAAATTTCGATGTTTATGTCTATTAAGTCAACCAAATGCCGGATAAGTAGTAGGCTAAGCTTACGACGTAATCAAATCGGTCGGCACTAATTTTACTATTCATCTTATTATGTGAATGGTATTTTATGAGAATTTAGTCTAGAACGTACTTGTAGTCACATCAAGCAGCATTTGGGCATTTAGCGAACTATCGCCATAAAATTTATAATTGTATCTTAACAGTTATGAGAAATCTAAAATCTCTTACCTGAATCAGCAGCACAAAGTGTGACCTTGAGCGGCGACGGTGGGCAGCAAGAATAGCAGGCCATTGCTGTCGAAACAAGGGCTAGAAGGTATACGGCAATCATTGTCTATCACTGAAAAATTTTTTCATTAGTGAATAAGTATGAATGCATAGTGTAATTGGTACTGCGTATGGGACCCTATTTCCGCTTCTTTCATATACTTTTTTGGTGACCTGGAATCATGATCAATCCCGTGTATATTGCAAAGTGACCGCCCACACCACACATCAGCGGCTGCAACTGTTGACGCCACAACGAATCGAATAAGCATAATATTGTATCCTGTGGACATTGCCTCAAATAATCGAAAGGCGACGTAATTAGCGTGTTTATCGGCCCGAGATCGCGATGTACCCGAGACATTGCCGATGGCGACACCTGTCGACGACATAGTTACACAGCGGTCAAAGAAGATGGCGAAGATGGAGAATCACGCTCACAATGGCACTTCATTCTGAGAAACCCCATCTTTTTTTTTTTTTTTGTTTTCAAGGCTGGTCTAGTATGGCACAACTTGTGAAATGATCCACACTTGGACTAGAAGATGAATTTGAGATGAGGTGCCATATCACTTGTTATGTTCAAGTATTCCCCTCCTATTCATTTCCGGTCTTTTGTGGTTTATCCAAAGGCCTCAACTTGCCCCAGGATTTTCGCTACCACACAAAGTCCGTATTGCCATGTTTTTCCACTCTGTGTGCCCCTGAAGGCTTACTTGTTTTGCTGTTTTCCTTTCCATCTAACTGTAATTTGACGCAAATCCAAAAGTCTTCCCGTCTCACCGATATATTCCTTACCGCATGTTGTGCACGAGATCAGGTATATTGTATCCGAACTCATACAATCTCTTTCTCTACAATTAGGACATACTTTACAGTTGTCAGTCTTACACAATCGGTCGTACAAGCTGTTTTGCATAAACCTACTGCATAAACCACTGCTTAGACGCCATTTATTTCCAATGAAAATTGTGATGTTTGTTCAGAATAATGAGCGTCAAAACAGATAGATGTGGCACACAGTTACACTGGTATTTCATCCTATTCCGTATAAGCTAAGTTAGCAATGTGAAATCAAAAGTGTTAGAACATGAAAGCATAACTTTTGATTCAGGAAATTTCGTTGGACGTCACTTAAGAGTATATCAATGTGGTCAGGTGTATGAAAAATCTTCCGACACTGCACCCAAATTTGACAGCCTCTCACACGAAATACGCAGAAATCTTACTAATATTCAATGCTGAACTCTGTAAACGAGCTTAATAAAGATGAGCAGTACTATTAAAGCTTCTGATCATAATGTGTTTCTACGATAACCGATCAACGAGAACCGTTACCGACTAAACTCCTCGGGATGTAGATCACTTCAAAGGAAAACTATCTATCCGATGACCGAATTCTTCACGAAAAGACTAAAAGAAAGATATGATGCTCAGCGAATCCATAGAGCAAGGAGGATCTACTGGGCTACTCTTGTACGAGTTAGAGAAAAGTGGAAGTATTGCTGGTGCCCGCTCGAGTCACTCGATGATCAACGAGAAGACAGGTGATACAAGCGATATATGGAACAACATAACACGGCGGAAAAGGAAGTAAAAACACTAAAAACTTCTATTTTCTGATTTACTCATTGAAAGTGGAACAGAGGAGACTGTTGGTTAATAAATCTGGTCACAGTAAAGTCAAGAACAAACAAGAAAATGAATTCGAGAAAATTTCTATATTCTAAAATGAAAAATTTGAGATCGTTATCTGAGCATAAATACTTACGAGTTTCAAAAATTTAATGAAAAAAACTAAACTATTCTAACCGTGATTTACCAAAACACTAGGTTTACAAAGCGCCAATAATCTTTTCGTGTTTTCGCGTAGTATTAAGAGCGCGCTCTTGGTGCAAAACAAAATTTTTTAAAAATCTCCAGCGAATTGTGAGGTTATTTTCCAAAAGAGGGCACGTAAGGCAGTAGCCAGAGGTTTGAAGTTTTTGAGAGGCTACACAAAGTTTTTGTCCAGGTTGTTTCTTCATTTGTCGACGGATAAAATACTAGAATCCGATTCCTAATAAAAGTAGAGAAGAGCAGACGATGGGCATTGGTACTGATAAGGCTGATGAAAATACTGAAACGTACGTTTATCACTAGAAATGTCGTACCAAACCTCTGAAAGACTCAAAACATCCTATCAGACTACATAACAATTTTAAGCAAGGTCGGAGAAAAGTTGATTAAATTGTAATGAGATTTCGTCTGAACACCTCTTGATTACTCTACGCCTTCATCGTTTTTATACATGTCATCTGAATGGTTAAATTAGATTCAAAAAATTACGGTTCAACAAGTAGCATACAGGAAATGCAGTAAGTATATGTGGAACACATATATCATTTATTGATAGGGAAATTTCCCAGTCCGACATCACTTTTCTAATGCTCTCCAACGTCGACATGACGATCATACGGATGTGGCGTAAAGAGGATGTAGAGCGATGATGCGACCGAATTCACCTTTGGCCTCCGCTCTATTTATAAAACACTTCTCGCAATGGATGTTATCAAATGCTTGAGGAAGTGTTAGTAGCAACAAGTCTTTTGACCAATACCGATAGATATACTCTTCCTTTCTCTAATTTATCTGATATGTTTTGCCGTGATCTTTTCACTCATACTCCCGGCAATCGCACTTGTGGATCATTGACTCAGGTCAGTCATCTCTGAAGATGGCGATTAATTCAGAATGTTAGGCAAATAATTGCCTTATAGCAACCGTGTCTTGGTCTACTGATCTAACAATACATTGATTATCAATGTTAAGTGGCGGTCTCTCTTGCAAAATATGAAGTGTTTCCTAAGAAGTATCCTTTTCTTTATTTAAAATTTGCACGAGGTTGATAATTTCTTAGTGTACTCTAAACTCATACCATACCTGATTACTCGGTTAATATTTCGCAAGTATCAAAAATCTAATAGAACAGAAATCAACAGTCTAGTCATTCTGAAAAACCCCATCTTTGTTTTTTTTTTTTGTTTTTAAGACTGGTCTAGTGTGACACGACTTATGAAATAAACCACACTCGGACTAGAAGATGAATCTGAGACAAGGTGCCATATCACTTGTTATCTTTGAGCATTCCCCCTCTTATTCATTCTTGGTTGTTTGTGGTTTATCCAGTAGGTCTCAAGGGTTTTCCGCGTTGATGTTTTTGATTCTTGCCCCAGAATTTTCACTATCGCATCAAAGTCCGTATTGCCATGTTTCAGCACTCTGTGTGCCCCTAAAAGCTTACTTGTTTTGCTGTTTTCCTTCCCATCTAACTGTTCCTTGGCGCGAATCCAGAAAAGTCTTCCTGTCTCACCATTATATTCCTCACCGTATGTTGTGCACAAGATCAGGTATATTGTACCCTAGTTAATACAATCTCCTTCTCTAACCATTAGGACATACTTTACAGTTGTCAGTCTTACACAATCGGTCGTGCAAGCGGTTATGAACCAATTGCCGGCGTAAGTTATCAGGAGGTATTTCTATGCTTCTTAAGGAGTTTTCCAGACCCCTGTTCTCCAAAGCATTATATGCGCAGTTATAAAAAAGTGCTTGAGTAACAGTTGTCTGTAAAAGTCCTTAAGAAGCATAGAAATACATTCTGATAACTTAAGCCGCCATTTGGTTCAAAACAGCTTGTACGACCGATTGTGTAAGACTGACAACTGTAAAGTATGTCCTAATTGTAGAGAAAGAGATTGTATGAGTTCGGATACAATATACCTGATCTCGTGCACAACATGCGGTAAGGAATATATCGGTGAGACGGGAAGACTTTTGGATTTGCGTCAAATTACAGTTAGATGGAAAGGAAAACAGCAAAACAAGTAAGCCTTCAGGGGCACACAGAGTGGAAAAACATGGCAATACGGACTTTGTGTGGTAGCGAAAATCCTGGGGCAAGTTGAGGCCTTTGGATAAACCACAAAAGACCGGAAATGAATAGGAGGGGAATACTTGAACATAACAAGTGATATGGCACCTCATCTCAAATTCATCTTCTAGTCCAAGTGTGGATCATTTCACAAGTTGTGCCATACTAGACCAGCCTTGAAAACAAAAAAAAAAAAAAAGATGGGGTTTCTCAGAATGAAGTGCCATTGTGAGCGTGATTCTCCATCTTCGCCATCTTCTTTGACCGCTGTGTAACTATGTCGTCGACAGGTGTCGCCATCGGCAATGTCTCGGGTACATCGCGAGACTATAAAAACTTAACTTTTCTTTTTTTTTTTTCTAGGTTGGCTATAATCATTAGCGATGAGTGCTATGATGATAAAGTGACGCCCTGTTGCAGTAGCTCGCAAACTTTCTAAAACTTGGGTAATCAAAGTAATTGGTGGTCAACGGACGAATGTGACTGTAGCCAAGTAACGAAAGCAGTGATAACAGCATAACGAACTTCAATGGGGAAACTTAGAATCTGATGTATTTGGAATGGACTCGAATCAAGACTATTTGCTCCGAGGATGCGCTCTCTTTCACTGCACCATTGTGGACCTCGTTCTGATTTTTCTCAGATTTGTGTTACCCACGGCAGTTACTTCTCAGCAATCAGCCGTCAACAAGAATAACCTGGTGGGGCAAATAGGCATTGAACACAACTGAAATAAAGGTGTGGTTGAAATTACAATGCTAACTTCTGTTTACTGGATTTAATACCGAATTGTGCTATCTAGATCAATTACATTACGGGTAATTGCCGACAGCCACCGATTACAGTCGGGGCACGGCTGGGATACAGGGAGAGAGGCGGTTTCAATGGCGTAACGTGAATGCGCGCGCCCACGGAAAGGACTCTCGTGGATACTCGTGGATCGAATCCGTTCCACATAAATCATGTTTAGTTTCAGTTGACTTACACTGTAAAATGCGTCGTCGCCTACTCTTAGTATAGAGGACTAAGCGCCCCGAGAGGATTTTTTTTAGACAAAAGGGTATTGCCTGATGATGAGATTGTCAAGGTCGAAACACGTGTATTGAGCTATATACATATGTCAGCCCTATATAACAGGCCAATGGGTGGCTCAGATAATGATTATCTGGCATATCAATAGCACATTTTCAACGTTGGCTCAAAGAATTAGGCACCATAGGATAAACTGTGGCAGTCTGTACAACCGGTTCATACATTGTAAGGATTATTATCGCACAGACGGTTTATACCCTGAAAGGAATATTAATGCACACCTAGTTAATACCTTGAAAGGAATATTATTGCGCACTTGGTTTATACCTTGAAACGAATATTACTGTATACTCAGCTTACCTAACTGAAGAAGTATTTTGCTCACCCGTTTTATACCTTGAGAGGAAGAGGCATTTAAAGCGACTATTGATGTGTTAGAAATCTAATATATAGCAAGCAATCTAACGATTAGAATAAAATGGTGAATATCATATAACTGAAAAAGCTATAGACGGCAAAAAGATATTTTTCTTTTTCTAATTATCTCTTACACTATTGTTGCTGTTTTCATAGCAAAAGCAATTTCAATGTGTAAGTAATGAGGGATGTTGGATTTTCAGCTCCTCATAAGCATCCATATATTTGTCCTCACAGCAATATTTCTCTAGCAAATAGTGCTAGATAAAACTTTTGTAGTACACAAAACAAATATAGTCCTCCTATAAGTCTACGTATGCAGCCAATTTTATTCTGTTTGCTTCTCATTAGTCGCACTTCTTTTCATGACTTTAGCTCAGCCAGAGTTTAGGTTAAGGCTCGATTTCTCGATGTGATGCTCATCCACCCTCATTATATCCCAGATTCAGGGGGTGGGCGACATCTGTGTATGTTTTGTTGCTTTAGCTATTGGAAGGAGATACAGATGTTTCGCTACGAAATGAAAATTTGCAGGTGATCTTGTGACCAGTGCTGAATTAGCCAAAATTACTCCCAAAGATGAAGGAGCTGGTCCGATTCCTTCGCCACTCGTTCAGGTATGCTCCGTTGTAGGCATTATTTAAAAAACACTTGCTGAAAAGATCAAAAAGAGTGTAAAGTTTGAAAAAGGATCCGTAAACATGCCAGAATGAAGTCCTAGCATTTCTAATAGGCACTGCTCACTGTCTAAAGAGACAGAATATCATAAAGGTTGCTACATTACTTTCTTGAATTAATATTATATTGATAAAATCGCTGTTGTAAAATTGCCTAAGTAAGCTGAGTAAGCCTGGAAGAAGCGTCCATTCAACATTGTCTGGAGTTCCTCATTGAAAAAAAAATGCAAATTACTTCTTTTACAAGAGCCATCGCTCAACTATTCGTCCTAGAGAGATAGTCGACCAACAATTTTTCCTTCTTGCAAGATGTGCTTTTTGCATAATAAAAATCAGCAGTTAGTACAATACTTCTGAGATTGATCAGTTTTACAAAACATATTACAACACTAAAAACTTCAGAAATCGAGCTTGTGGTATACATTCTGTAAGTCGAATATCTGAAGTGTTCATACTTACGCAGTCTCCAACGTTCTTTCGAAAATATGCATCATTTCCATCCTCTGCCAACCTACGATAATAGTCATTACGACGTGTAAATCGTGGTGGGCTAGTTGTGGTCAATCTGAAAATTTACTTCTTGAAGTCGATGAATTGAGTTCTCCGTATGTTGCCTGTGTACATTTTCCAAGCCTTCATTTAACAAGTGTGTGTCTATCTGAGAGCCATGCACCACTCTTATTTTGCATGGCTATCATACGCTTTGTCCACGTAAGTCGTTCACCACATAATTTGAATAACTTCGGCCCGTTATATGTCCCTTTTGCGGGCGATGTACTGGCGAAATGTAATTTGATTTCCCAAACGCTATCTAACTTGTCTACGCATACATTCCTTTCGGGTCTATATGGGTCAGATGAGTGCTCCAGTAAGCTAGTTTCAGAAGTGGTAACTGTACAACATTTGAAGACAAAGACAACCAAATTTCTCATCCCAGTGATGGACGTCTTGTGTCACATAGCTTTTCCCTTTCATCAACACGTGCCCCATCGTCGTACAAGGGTAGGGCTCTGGATTACAGCACTTCACTTGTCCACTCGCCAGCTATCCAATTGTCTTCTGAATTACAATGTTATCCATTATCTGATTCATTGTCCCTAGAGCCAGTATGTGCGACATGTACATTATTTCCCATTATATCTGGCTTCGCCACCAACCTCCTCATTGTCACTGCACGCTAGCTAGCTATAGAGCAGGATCTCTCGGTTTTCGTCTGCTCACATAACATTGTCGACCATTCTCCTTAATAAAACGCATTATACCCTATAACTATTCCATATAGTTGGTGTTTCCTAGTCAATTGTAGCTGTCGTCATATGCCACAGTTAATGTTCGGAAACAATGTAAAGTGACGTTTTAGTCTTGTTTACCGACGTACAGCCCTCTTATTACCGAGAAGATGCCAATGACGAACGAAAGGCGATCTTCCGGCGAAATACAGCGACTTCCATAGTAGTTGGCTCGACTCCGCCTCCACGGATCGAGGATATAATCGACTCCTGTTGACGACGACCAATTTTACCTCCGCAGTATTTGAGCTCGGGCACTAATCTGGAATGCAACTGTCTTCGCGAACAGGGCTGCTAGATCATCACACCAGAGCATCGACCGACGTGTGCTTCACTATTGGCAAAGCGGTCGCCTCATCAACATTATGCTTGCCTATAATACCAACATCCAAAGAACCACCAGGCCGTCAATTCGCGCGTCGTGATTTACTCATTACCGTTATCTAGCGTAAACACTCATTACCGTAGCTTACTTATTGCCGTTGTCTGCCCACTGCTGCTATTTATCGGTATCGATATTATTTTAATGCAGCCAATGCATATATAAGTACAATTATTCAAGTTCAAGGTACTGTTCAAAAGACTCGTGTGGCTAGTTACACTCTCAGCACAACACTCATCACTGAATGATGTAGAGTGGTGCGCAAAAAAGTTTGCCTCAGGTGGGCGTCGGTAGTGCAACGGTTCAGCACGCGCTCCTGCATAGAGTGAAATGTGGATTCAAATACCACCTGACGCAAACTTTTTGCACACCACTCTACATCACTGGGTTTGTTATAGCATCATACCATCCCAGAGGCGGTCAGTTAATATGAATTCTGACTCATCGATGAATTGCCGCAAAAAAACCTCTACTCAAAGTATTTGTTAACGCTTTTGTTGTAGATCCAACTATTGGGAGTTGCCATAGTCTACAAAAATTTAAGCCTTCCTGCATACATTTATAACAATTTTTTATAATTATATGAACAACATACTTCCAAATTAGACTTTACAGCTACTGTTAAATTTCCTCGCTTCTTAGAATTATGTAGAAGACATAAAAGCAGCATAGATTGCACAACTTCTAAATAATTCATTGCTAGAATATATGTTGCTTAGCATGTCTTGTAACGAATGTGGTATTATCACATCTTATGGACTTGATAGAAAAGTCATTTTCACGCCAGTATTCAAGTGTTAGTTTTTTATTGTGGATGCAAGAACCAATCTTGTTATACCTGAACTTATTGATCTTGCAAAAAAAAC